>CM035799.1:29517757-30117757 GCA_020466265.1 Siphamia tubifer
CAAAGAAACAAACATGAAAGACAAACATGAATAAGAGAGGGAGGGTCTGTAAGTTAATAAGGGCATACGCTTGATGAAATCAAACAAGCTGCAATTTTGCTTGTGAGCAAACAAAATACAATGACTACAATGGAATTACATCAAAAAGCAAAAAATAAATAAATAAATTAAAAAAAATGTGTTGTTGGCAAACGATTCTATAATTTATGGCTGACCGCAGAGAATACGCAGTTGTCTTTGGGTGTTAAATTGAATAGCAATGGCTGAACAGCAGATCTGAGAAGTCTACATGTGGACCATGGAGGTTAGCATTGCATCAGTGTAAACTGTTCCCAGTCCATCCAGTGCTTTGAGAATAAATATTCCATTGTTAAAGTTTAATTATGTACTTCACTGGTAGTCAGTGAAGGGAGGCCAGAGCAGGAGAGATTAAATAAATGGACAATATATAATCACTGAGTAAGAATAAAGGTGCCAGATATCTTTTGTACATGCTCTCCATTCTGGCCTCATTTATCTGTCTCTGCTCATGTCAGGTCGTTTAGGTTCATTACCTGTCGGTGGCTCATGATGAGCTGTGAGTGCCTGGCTGGGTGGTAGTGTCATGTGCTTTCTCATCATGTGTGACATGTAGGTCCCAACCCTCTGGTCCAACCTTTGAATTATTGAACAGGTTCTGCTGGCACTGACCTGGAGCTAACCTGAAGTCACAGTATAATGTAAGAGGTAGAAAGAGTGTGACCTAAGCCGTCTCCCTATGGGTTACATAATAGAGACTGTGATTGAGGGGTAGTTGTGCAAATGTGTCAATAAATCATCATTAATCTCGCCCAACATTGGTTGAGACATATCATGGTAATCAGTGTCTGTCTGTCTGTGTGTCCACAGAGACATATCATGTTATAACTCAATGAATACATGAGCTATCACCATGAAATTACATATATCAATCTTGCTGAATATGAGATAATAAAGGGACAAAGTTAGCCTTATACAGAGCAACCAACCGCTTTTTTAACTAATGCGCCCGCAGCTCGGACCGCATAAATTTACGTATTTGAAAAGAACGGACCCAACCCACATTTTTGAAAATGTAATCAATGGTCTTTATGAACATCAAATGACCTTACTCATATACCTGCATTTATTTCCATGTTAAAATCTGATGTCATTGGGGTCGGCAACCTATAACACCCAAATATACATTTGAACCCGGTTTCAACGGAAAAGAAAACACTGGGAGCTGCTGGTAATTTTTTTAAAAATCTCAGTGAATGTGTCCCAAATCTTCCTTTTTTGTTTCTATGTTACTCTCTACTCTCCTAACTTGACTTTTTCTCTTGCTCTACATACTGTAGGATACTGACGACATTGTATGTCACCTTCACAGACATTCAGTTAATGAAGCGTATTTACCAGGTTGTCTCAAACAACAAAGTCCTGACCGCAACCTGAATATTATTAAAACTATTTTTTAATGACACGTAACTGCAGTTGACCGTGGGCACCCACTCACTTCGGGTCAGCCCGCGCATCACTACAAATACATATATAGCTAATGCGCATTAAATGCAATGATTCATTTGAGTAAATGTCAATGGCCAAGGTCGTATTTAGTAGAAAGGTCAAAGTGACATTATTGGCTATAATTCAAGAATGGGTTGTCATAGAAACTTGAAATTAGCACAAAATAGGGATGAAATTTGACATTCTCTGAATACTTGTTGCTAGTAGTAGTAATAGGAACACGGTTGACTCGGGATAAGAATAGAGAATCATTTGCCGGCAGTTTTATTGTATGTGTTGTTTACTCGAGAGGTCCACATTTCCACAGCTTCTTTGTTTCCCTTTCTGATTGTTCCTGCAGCTGATTATTAAACACTAAAAGTAGCCAAACAATTCCCTTTATGTGTTTCTGTTCGGTGTACGCATCAGGTGGGTAATTTTGCACCATCATGTCCACTCCTGCCTCTCTATAACAAAGAAAAAGCCTTATTCACTTTCCAAAACTTGGCCTACGTATAAATAAATACCAGTGCAAGAATGTAATGAGCTAATAAGACAAGCTATCCCACACTAAAAACACGAGGATGGAATGCAAACTAAAATTCAAGGCTGTAGTGCTTATTCTCCTCCAAAGACTAGTTTGTGCATGTAAAGATATCTAAGCAGTAATGGTAGATGTCGTTATAATAGGAGGGCTGTGCAACTGAGAAGTTGTTACTGTCAAAGATGAAAAACGCCTCTCCTCTGTCTCTGTGGTGCCATAAATCTCCAAATGTCACTTACAGCATCCTCCCAAACCACCACCCACATCACATATATTACATTACTTCCATATGATTATATACTGTAGAATATAGCCGCGTCACCACTTTCTGAAATAAAACCCACAAAATATCATTAATGTTTGCAAACGTACTTTATGTGTGTCAACACTTTGTAGTGGAGCAACAACTTACCCAGGAAAACATGTTTTTTTTTTCCCAGTTCTCTGACAGTTTCAAACAACAAATCTACCTTTGCTTTTTTCACTGCCAGTGCTTCTCTTCTTTATGTCATTGGTGAAAAGACGAGTACTAGTCTTTTATAACTTTCAAAAGGCAGAAGAGCTCCATCTTAAGCTGAATCTTGAAAATGATCGTCTTCATGGCTGGCACTTGTCTTCAATATAAAGTTATCTTATTTCATGACGTTGAGAATTTGCTACTGCTCCCATGAGACCTGGGTTTTCTTTTCTAGAAACAGAATAAACATAGATAGAGTAAGGTGTTATGTGTCTTTTCTGGGTTCAAAATTTGTACAAAAACATACATCCGCCATGCCAAACACACTTAAAGCTTCCATAGGCTACAGCTGTAAGGCATGTTCTCTTGTGCTTGTTAAACAGAAAGTGAATTCCTCCAAGCACGTTTTAACCTTGACATCTGCCAAGCAGCTGTTTCATTAAGTCCGCCTCCTAGCTGCAGACTGGTCAACTTTGTGCACCAGACACAGACCAAATTAAATGCACATAAACTCCAAGATAAAAAGCCTACTACAGTGATAATGATCAGTTCTGCAATTTTCCAGGGTTTCTTGCTCTATACCCCAAGATGCCACTGTCCATTGATTTTTTTTTTTTAAGTAAATAATAAGCAGCCTAGAAAGATTGTTTTTGTTCTGTTTTTAAATATGGTCAGAGAGAGAGTAAAGTAAAGCGCGGATTATATTTTAAAAGCTGCCACGATCCTTTCCACAAAGATTTATTTGGCTTCTCGTGCCATTTGTGTTGGGGGATTTTTTTCCCCCACACTGGATTGTTAAAGGAGCACTTTGACATTTTTGGAAAATTGTCTTATTTGCTTTTTAGAACAACAACATAAGACGATCCAAATTCCTCACATTTTTGTCTATTTAGAGCCACAACTACTGTAGCAGCACTGAGCAGAGAAGGAAACTCAGAGGAAGAAAAAAATGCTGCTTTTTACAGTGGACATTATGACTCATCATGGGTCAAGGATAATCATTGACCTGTTTTGAATTTGGACAAAACTGCAAATATTCAAATTATCTGATTAATAAGAGTCTGATATTAAGAGTCAAGAAGGTTAAAGTTTGTGCTAAAGATAATAAAGTAATATCTAGTTTCTTTCATTTGAAACACACAACCATCACCAACACCAATTACATATGCATACTATCTCCATTGGCACCTTGAGTTATGCAGAGACATCTTCAGCACTATGCCATTTTAGAAGATTTATTGATGTACAATTAGCATTTATTGTGGCCTATTTAAAAGCAGACTTGTCTCTTACATTAACTCTTGGACACACTGTCCCATTGGGCATAACCCAAGGGGGGCGGGACATCACCTCTCTATGATAATGAAGAACATTAATACTTATTATGACTGAAATGGATGAGTTATCGTAGAGAAGGAAATTAACAGGAAAACAAAGCTGTATTTTGTAGTTAATGTGTAGCATTTTTGCTCACAAACAGGTTTGTGTTGATGTTCTGTAGGAGGCGCTATCTCACTTCCAGCAGGAAAACAAACTGTTATGCCAACTCTCTTACTACCTCCGCCAATGAGGTTATATTTTTGCCAGTTTGTTTGTCTGTTTGTCTGTCTGTTAGTTAGCAAGATAACTCAAAAAGGTATGGACAGATTTTGATTATATTTTCAGGGTACGTTGGTAATGGGGGGATCTGGAAACCGTTAGATTTTGGTGGTGATCCGGGGGGTGGGGAATCAAGATAACTCAAAAACTTATGGATGGATTTTAATGACATTTTCAAGATGTGTTGGGAGTGTCACAAGGAACAAATGATTGCATTTTGGTGATGATCTGGAAGAGATCCTGGATTCTGGATCACTTTGAAATGTATTCTCCATTTACCGCAGTGTAAAATTTCAAAGTGATCCAGAATCCAGGATCTCTTCCAGATATAATCATTAATGCACAACTGTTGGTTAATTTTCCCAATGATATACTCAGAAGATTTTGCTCATGTGCCACAACTTAGAACACCCCCACATTATAAATGGCTGTGACACCCCTGGGAGAACATGTAAACTCCACACAGATAGGTCTGATGTTGGAGTCCAACCAGGGTCCTTCTTGCTGTGAGGCACGACTACAAACCACTGCACCAATGTGCCGCCCAGTATTTAAATGTGTTTTATCTATTTGGGGTTACTGTTGCACTTTATGGCTGGACCCAGATCTGAGTGTATTGTGTTGTAGAATGTGTGGTCTGCTTACTGAATTACCCCTATGGCTAAATAACATTATCTGAATCTAAGTCTCTTTTTTTGTTCATTTTGAACAGTGTAAAGGTGCTTAGCACTTAGCCTAGAGTCTGGGCCCTACACTCTTCAGGTTTGAAACCATGTTTAGAGATGCACAGTGTTGATCTTTAGCAAAAGTGTATAAATGTCACCATTTGTGAATTGTCCCACTTGACATTTAGAATGATAAGGTATCTTATGTGATAGGCTGAATAGCTAACTGTAGACATGTTCATTTACATGATGTAAATGATGCATGGGTATTATTTAACATGAGAATTATCACTATAATGATAATATAGAGAAACAATAGTAATTTATGACACCTACCTCATTTAAACTCGACAGTGATTTTCCCTTTAGTATTTGTTAAACCCATATTTCCATCTGCAGTTACTAGTTTTGTACATGTCATCCTAATTTATTTTTCTTTATGTTGTACTGAGGCATATTGGTGTTGCAACAGAACCCTTATGACTGAAGAACAAGAGGAAAGATACATGATACGTACATAGGCTATATACCTCAGGGGCATTTAGTAATACACCCAGCTGTGAGTCAAACAGAAATAAAACACAGTAGGAATCTGCTCTTTTGAGGCTGCTGCTGCTGCTGCTGCTGCTGCTGCTGCTGCTGCTGCTGCTGCTGCTGCTGCTGCTGCTGCTGCTGCTGCTGCTCCTGCTGCTGCTGCTGCTGCTGCTGCTCCTGCTCCTGCTGCAGAAATGAAGATGGCAACATCAGATGGTTTTGCCAGTTGTCCTTGTCTCACAAAGACAGCAGTGTGTTGTGTTTGCAGACAAAGGATATGTCATCTCAACTCTGCTCTCCTTTCTCATCCACTCCACTGCAGCAAACTATTGACCTTCAGTAAATGTGTTGTGAACTTCAAAGGCTGTAGATGTTACAGACAGGGATGTAGAATTACATTACTTTTTTTGTCTTCTTTTTGCATGTTTCTGCCCATCATGGTGCAGTACAAACATGTTTTTATCACTTACATATTACTTTATAAAAGCAACCCATATGCCAAACCTTTCAATGTTTTTTCTTAAATATACAGCAGATTGAGCTGCTTTTCAGATTTTGATATGTATAATGCACCTCCTTTGATAGGGTGCAAATACATCCCTGTGTTCAGCATAAATACACAGCATGTTTCATAGCACTCTGTGAGAATTTGGGTCAAAGAGATGTCAGAGTCTGACCTGTTAAGTCTCCTTCAATCTAACATCAAGAGCACCAGTTAAACATGTCGCTGAAATGAAAAAGTCATACTGAGAGGAATTTTCTGGAAAACAGATGCTTCAAAGTAAATGCTCAGCAGTGCGTACTCCAACTATAATATGGTCAATACCATTGAACTCTGCAGGTCTCCAAAATCCTTGCATGCTCTTCAAAATGATTCCTGAAAAAAAGATAGAAGGGGATGAATGTCCTTATTAAAACAAGGTTCAGAAGAGGATCAAGCATAACAAAATGAAGTGAGATTAAACTTCAAGAGCTAATCTGTGCATTTCTTCCAATTCGTGGAGCTTTAAATGTGTGGATTTTAGAGAGTGGCATTAAAACAGTTGTGAAGTCCAGCTCAATTCTTTTATTAAAGTAGTCAAATTATAAATTATAAATAAACTCCTGAGGCGACGAACCACTTTGGCAGCAACATTGACTTTGAACACAAAAAAACATTTGTTACCAAAGGATAAAAAGGCATCACACTTAAAAGACGTCTGCCATATTTCCACTAAATGTTTAAACGGTGTCATCTGATATTTTTCTTTACTTTGTTGGAAATTTTAAAAGACTGGTTTGATATCTATGTGCTACTGAGACAATATTACCAACAGAGCCTCCTAAAGAATTTTGACAGCATTCGTCCCAAGATAACTTTGAAATAATGTGAAATAAGATGGTTGTAATGCCAGAAACTGTGGGAAATGTACACTACTATAAATCTAATACTCCTACACACTCTTTCTCCCAACTTGTCACACATTGATGCTTGGCCAAAGGAGGTATAATTTTTCAATGGACAGGCTGGTTTGAAAAATGACTGGATAGAATAAGAAAAACAAAGAGCAAAAACACAAAACTAAACACAGCATGAAATGGGATATGTACACTGATCCTCAAACTAGTGGGTGTAACTGTAGACATTTAAAACATTATCCGTAATTTTGTTTTCATAAGTGTACAGTCACCTGAACATATGAGTAGATGAGTTTGTGTTTCCTTAGAATAAGTCATTTGTTTCTGCAGAGGGAATGGATTGTCTTCTACTGCAGCTCAGAACAGTCTTCTTTTTTCGTTTCCTTTTTCCCATTTTAAAGCAGCTGGCATCAGTATTAGTTAAAGCTTCAGTATGTGATTTTCCATGACATACAATGGTGAAGTTGCTGATTTCAACAACAACAACAGTACCCTCCACCTCACACCTCCTCTATAATGCCTTTTGTTAAGGGGATATTATCTCCAGTCCATACTAAAACATAATAATAACATAATAAGTGACAGTAATGTACCTCAAAGCTGGATGAAACATGCCATTAAAGGGAAAATAAACAAGGAGAAAGCTTTTGTTATGCTGTAGAAGCCTGGCAAAGCCTATAAACAGCAATTCTGTGGATATAAATGATTCAATGTAATGTTAGAAAAATATAATAAGGCTCATTTTTGTGGGATTATAAAATAATGAAAACAGGATTGTGAGGATGACTATTTATGGACTGTCTTCTTACACACAGAGCAGAACCACACAGACACAGTAGTACCTACTATAGGTGAAAGTGAAAGTGAATAGGTTTCTCTCCCCAGAATGGACGACACAAACACTAACCCTAAATGCTCCTATGGTTGGGAGATTTAAGCAGATTTATTTGACATACTGTGAAATAATCAATCTTCACAGGTTAATTGGTCAGTCTGGTGTGAATGTGAGTGAATGCCTTCGGCAGATGGTAGCAGTGATCGGCTCCAGCTCCCTTGCAACACCCTTGAAGATTAACCCATGAAGACCCAGCGCTACTTTTTTGGCCATCCCAAAATATTTTTTTCTCTCACTAGCACTATTTATTATTATGCTCTGTATTCTTAATTTTTGTCATTGAAAATTTGGGAATGTATCTTATTTCATTTATTGACCATGTAAATGTTCATTATATATACACAGTAAATTTTGCAGTGTTAAATCAACACTTAGAGAGTTTATTTAACTTCTTCTAGAGTGTATTTGGTCCCATTTTCTCCAAATTAACACTGCAAAATCTACAGTGTGTATATATGCGTCTAAATATAGCTAGGAAGTTGGCCACACTCCAAAACAATGTGACATCCATATCTTCCAAAGTATACCTCCTCACTTACATCTTCTGTCTAGTTTTAAACTGCTGCAGCTCACTCAACAAGCATCACATCAAATACAACAGCAGTGCATTTAAAAGACCATTTGCAGATTTTATTTATTGTCAACCTCAACCAAACAGTGTAAAATATATCCAATTCTCTTAGTTACAGAGTGTGAAACTTTATTTTTCTCATAGTGAGCTTTTCATTTAATCTTTTGATGAACAGACTGCAGGCTGCAGTGTGTGCAGAATCCAAAATATGTTGTGCATACTTAAACTCAGGCAGCGAAATAGTAAACCACTTCTGGCTGTAATGACTGTACGGAGGAGCTAATTTCAGTTAGTTTATTCACCGGCTCAGATTTTTTCCCTATTATTACCATTCATAAACTACAGGTTTGATTGGAGTTAATGATATTTCTGTGCTCTCCAGAGGTGCTGGGTGCTGAGGCCTCACTGAGCCACAGTCAGCACAAACCTCCAAGGTGCTGACTCAAGCGGCGGAGAAAACTCCCACAGCTCCTGAGTCTCCCTCGCAGCCTCCAAGGCCAAGACTTAGCCAGGAGCTGTGTTTGTAGCAAGTCAGCTCAAAATCATTGTCCACAACACCTGGAGAAAAGCCAGCTGAATAACAATGGAGTTCAGTGTGTCTGATCACTGCTCTCCACCACCAACCCAAGGATGTCTGTGACTCCTTCACCCCTGACTCCTCCAGATTGTTTGTCTGTACATCTGTCAATTCTGTTCCGTCATCTTTCCTTGCTCTTCCTTCCCTGTCAGTCCCTCTCTAAGTCTCCATCTGTCCATGTGAGTTTGTTGATCACCGTCTCCGGTCCTCACACTCCCTGTCCACTATATCTTTGTGTAAATATATAACAAATATCACAGCTTTTCCCTCATTCCCATGCCGCCCCCTTAGCCCTCGTCGTTGCTGTTCATCCTTCACTGGCGTCTCCAGGTTTGCCCATGGGTCTGATCTGTGCAGGCAGAGCCGCTGAGCTGCGACAGATCGATGGCAAAACCTGTCAGGCCAGCTCACTGTTATTCAAAGCTAGATTGTATTTGAAAGACCATGTGCTATGCAGTTAATGAATTAAAGAAGTGGCCAGCCAACATTCATCAGATGAGCTGAAACCCATCGATATCTAACCATTTGATTTGTAGGAGGAAAGGTATTGTCGAGAAGTGAGGTGGGTTTAACTCTGCTAGTAGTTCAATAATTTCTTTAATAGCAGCTCAAAAGCAGCTTAAAGTGAAACCACATCATTTCTGAGCTGAAAAGATCTTGGAAGCAAAGCAAACAGACAAAAAAAAATACACATTAGGTGACCTTCAGCTGATGGGTGCCTCTCTGTCATCATGCATCAGTTCAGGAAGGACGGATACAACTGACAGAGTCTGACAGCTTTATTGTTATTAGACAGCCCCATTGTATGTGGGCCACCTTTTACAAGCTCTAATGACTTAAGTTGTGATGTGCTTTCTAACTACCTATAATGAGATTAGTTCCAGGCTGATTTATTTGAATTCATGATCGAGGATATGCTTTGATAAGGATATTTATTGCATACAACTATGGATTCACTGAGTAACAAACCAGGTAACAAACTAAATAATTCACTTGGTGACCTAAAGCTATATGTATATGTATCATTATAGGTGAAAAATAAATTAAAAACAAGCAGATATATGTTTACATAACCTTTTGTGGATATTTTTAGAATGAAAGTGCATACAGTATACAGCATTAAGTGGCATAAACTGCACACATTATACTGAAATATTACAGTCTGACAAACCACACTATGACATGAAATACATAGTCTGGAAACAATCCATCAGCAGAGCTCAAGCTTGAGGGTTGGATCAACAGTTGTCCTTGAAACTACACGTAGTAAACCAGCACAATGACCAATCAGAGCCACGTTGTTATATAAACAGCAACAAACAACAATTGTGACAACATTAAAGACTAAATCAATTTGGCATTCAGTATCATGAAGCAATTATATAACAACTGTCTATGCCACTGTCTTAACCCTTTGTTGGTCACACTACAAAAATCATAAGAAAATTTTTTTTTTTTTTTTTGCTTTTTCCACCTCACAAGGACTGTAACATGATACACACACACACACACACACACACACACACACACACACACACACATATATATATATTTACTGATGTAAAGCTGAATCCAATTCATTCTAAGCATCTTATTCCATAAATGTCACCTTGCTGAGTGTGTGAAGATGAGTAATAATATGCTCTTGCTTATTATTTTTCTATCATTGTCTTGTCTTCTGAATAAATAAAAAAGAACTTGGTTCAGACATTCAAAAATGAAAAAAGTGCAAAGGTTGCAGAGTTTCAGTTGTGTCTCACTATGCAAAAACTTTTTCTGGAGAAATGAGCTTCACAAACTGCATCAAAAATGATTAATTTGATACAACAACACAATAACCAAATCACTTTGCTGTTATAATGTGTTGGTGCAATTCCAGTCCTAAAAAGCTACAAGTTTTTGTTTTCTTTGTAAAAAACATTAAAAGGCTCTATTTATTGTGGTGAATTTTTGTGCAGGAATACAAATCTAAGTAACAGTAGCAGCGCTGTTTGACAGTTGAGGATCTCTGTGGGGGTTCTTTTCATGTTTGTGGTCTTGCTGTGACCTACTGCTGACATGAAACACAATGAATGTTGATAGGACAACAAGTTGAAAGTACAACATTCGTTTGATTTTACTTGTTCATTAAGGATGCAGTGTTTGATAGGGTTTTTTTTTGCATCACTGGGCAGTTTATTGCAATTCCAGTAGTCTGAAAGGAAAAATAATTTCGCATTTGGGAGCTGTTTGTACTCTACATACCCCCCAATATGTCCCATTCACAGGTATTTCAGGAGGTGAGTGGGGTGTGGTGAGGTGTGTGTGTGTGTGTGTTGGGGGGGGGGGGGGGGTCACATATTTATGATTACACTAAGTGTACAGATGAACTCAGACTCATAGCATGATGCCATGGCTCACCACAGAAGCTTTGAAAAGTGACATGTAAAAGTCATGTCAATCTATGTATTTATTTATCTTATCACTTATAAAGCTTTACATAGAATAGGACAGAGCTAAAAAAAAACAAACAAACTCAAAACCATCCAACGCAGTGCTCCTATCAACTGCAAGAAATATTACAAAGAAAATTCTGGATGCAGCCTTTCTTAAAGGTGTCATTCCGCTGAAAACCACTTTGCCACGCTCCTTTTGGAATCTGATGAGTCACCCTAACTTGCCAAAACATGCTGCCTTTGAAAGTGGTTTGTCACTGTCACAGAAAACAGAGAGAGGAACACTGTCCGCAGAAAAAGCCAGTCCTTCTGACATCAGATGGACTTCAGTGTCACCATATGGGGTTAAGTCCGTCCCCAATTGCGGCAAATCTGAAGTAGCATTAGCATTAGCATCTACAAGAGAAGATGGCACCACAGTAGCTGCTGCACAAATGGAAAAAATGGCGGATCAACCTGGTTCATATGCTCTCTGTGGAAATAAAGCCAAGTTTTTTCCTGCACGTTTTCAGAACAAAAAACAGCATGAAACCTAGCTGGATGTTACTCTGGTAAACACACATTAAGAGTGCGAGGAGATTCTGAGCCAATAAACTCTTTTGTTTGACCTCAAGTCATTTTTCTATCGTGCAAAAACAGCTGGAAACAAAGCAATTGGGACATTTTTTTAAATAGAACCAACACCCAATGTATTCAATAACAATGGAGAACAGTAATAGTAACACAGCTTTAACTCAAGTTATGGAATACAATTTCAAAGGACATTAGAGGAGCCAACTTACTGAAAATATTTAAAACCAAATTAAAACAGAGATCAAATCAGAAATAGGAAATGGAAAAGGAAAATTGTCATAAATTTGTATGAGAAGTGATTATATGCAAAAGTTATGGACAGATTTGGCTGAAATTTTCAGGAAATGTTGATACTAGCAGAAGGAATAAATTATAAAATGTTGGTGGTGATCTGTCTGTCTGTCTGTCTGTCTTCTCCCACCTTCCATAGACATGCACTAAGAGGTTAATTCATCAAGCTGAAATCGTCCATAAGTGTGAAGATGAAACTGATTGGATGTTTGTCACCATGTGTCAGCTGTGCGATGAACTGGCGACTCATCCAAGGTGAACCCGCCTAGCTCTAGATAAGCTGTGCGACCCCCTCAAGGATAAAGTGGTTCAGAAGAAGACTGACTGTTGGTGGGGTGATTATTTCTGTTACTGTGGCTTGTCACTGTTTCTCCTCTTCTTTCTCCTCTCTATGTTCTTTCCTATGGAGGTGTGTGAGGAGGTGTGGTATATTATTAAAATAATATTAAAAACAAAAAAAAAAGACTTGGAAAAAAACACACACACACACAGACACACACAAATGACTGATAGCTCTGGCTGCCAAACAAAAACCATAAAATTAAAGTAAAATAATAATTCAAATGAAGTGCAAACACAATCAATTTCATAGCAACTTCTGTAGAAAAGTACCATTATTTTATAGATTTTTCCTAAATTATTACTATCAATTGCCTTTATTTTGTTTTTATTTATTCATTTTTTTATCCTTTTCTTTTCGAAAATTGCCTTTAGTAAAATGGCAATATGTACAGTTAGTTTGTTTGTATTTTTACAGTGTATGCATATAAAATGAATAACATTTACCTTCAACTAGCAGCAAAAACCTTTTTATTATTAGTATGGACATAAACATTTATATGAGCTCTATAGATATTATTATTATTATTATTATTATTATTATTATTATTATTATTATTATTATTATTATTATTATTATTATTATTATTATTATTATTATTATTATTATTATTATTATTATTATTATTATTATTGTTATTATTATTATTATTATTATTATTATTATTATTATTGTTGTTGTTGTTGTCATTTCATTGTCAGAGAGTATAAATACGGCTTCATTGGAATAAGGGTCAGTTATGCATATAGGCAATGCAGGCCACGGCCTAGAGAGGGTCTGAATAAGGTTTCAGGGGCCTAGAAAGGGTTTAAATAAGGCTTCAGGGCCCAAGAGGGGGTCTAAATAAGGTTTTAGGGGCCTGGAGAGGGTCTAAAAGGTTTCAAGGTTGTATGCATCCTGTGTATCTATTTGCTCGTATGTGTCCTTGACAGAAAAACACATAAAATGTCAGAGTCCCTCACATCCAAAGAGACAAATATGAGAATGCGAAGGAAAAGGCCGTTGATTCTTATGTAAGAAAAACAAGAAAGAAAAGGCAAAAAAAAATGCACCTTAAGATGTGCCACATCACAAATGATTCCTTAATAATGAAATACATACTACAGTACACTTCACAATTCATCACCCTGTTCTTCTAATCCTACAAGTCCATCCTCTGTTGAGCAGTAAAGTCCCAAATTATTTTGAGAGTTCTCATGAAGGCTATGATCTTTGTCTTAATGCTGTGCCAGAATGATGAGTGTAAAGAAAGCTATCGAGCACTAAAAAAAATTAAGACACTGTTTTCTAATTAGCATTGGATATTAAAACAAAATGAACATATGCCAGCTATTACTGAAAATAAAAAGCTTCTAAATAAGACAAGGTTAGGCCATATTATCTGTCTGAATGAGTGTGGTGTGTCTTATAAACCTTTTTATCCATACGTTTCATATTCATATTTGGACATAACAAACCTAATGTCCATGCTCCCCAGCAAATCACACCCAGGTAATACCAGTATTTTCCGACATCCGGCTTCCAGACTTCTGGCTGCTTGCTGGATAACAAATCTCGCGAGACAGAATTTTAATACGACGAGAACTCTCGTCAAATTACATCTCGCGAGATCTTGTCACATGCTATCTCACCACGCCCCTAATAAAATTTAATATAAATACAAGCACTTTTCAATAAATACAGCAGTAATATTGGTCCAAACAACCTTATATATGATAGTAAAACACTAACAGGAGCATGTGTCATATGGTTATCACCTGTCAGCTGTGAAAAACACCCTATGTGATATTGGTACTGACACTAACTACATCCAGAACCTAGAATTCCTCTTTCCGGTGTTACTAGCATCACACCAATCAAGTCCTGCAGAGGCTGGTCCTTGTCAATGTCTGCCCTCTGGAGAGTGTACAGTATCAATAGAGCCTCTTCATTCTTCCTACCAGACTGGTATCAGTGTAGTTGATGCTGTCATCGTCCTCCTGCAGAGCTGTGTCTCACCAGCAACACCTTGACAACCGTGTCTTTTCTGCAGCACTTTCAGCAGTATACAGCCTGTTTCTGATGAACAATGGGACCAATTTGGATAGTAGTCTTCCTCATCAGCTGTATGTGAAGCATGGCTTCACACATATGACATAGTGGTATGCAATATGGGGATCTTATGGAAGTAGTCCTAACTTCAATACTCTCAGACACATGTGGACGGACTTTATATGTCATTCAGAGTTCCGACTCACACTGAAGATTTTATGAACAACTATCAAACTCTCCAACACAGGGGGAGGCAAATCCAGTCCTCAAGAACCAGTGTCCTGCTTGTTTTAGATTATTCCCTCTTCCAACACACTTGATTCAATTAATGATCAGCTCATCACCACACTCTGCAGAAGCCTGATAATGATGTAATGGTTCCAAGTGTGCATTTAAAACATGCAGGATACCAGCCCTTGATGACTGGAATTGTCTTCCCCTGCTCTAACGTCTCTATGACCATTGACTTTATCATAGATGAAGATGACAAAGGGGATAAAAGGGTGACCTGGACCTGTATAAAGCAGCAGATCTGAGATTACAACATCCACCTGTAACTTAATAAATAAACAGAAGTGTCGCTCCCTCTAGTTATTCTCTTCATCACTGTTGACAAATATCATGGTTGGTTCTTGCGGTATTTTATTCAAGCAGTCCATGTGTTTTAAGTATGTTTATAAGATGAAGAGGTGCTTTTACATTTACTTCTTTCTCCAACATAATAGTTTGTTGACACATGTGTTGAAAATTAATGTAATGATATAATTTTTTTTGGCATCTGGTTCACATGTATCCAGTGCTAGAAGGTAACTCAATTTAAAATACTTACATTTTACTTGACTGTTTGACTGTTTGACTGTTTACATTTCATCTCAAATTCATGTCAGAGACAAATACTGTTCAAGTGCTTCATACTCCATGGTACACGTTATTTCATCTTTAAATCTAATTCATTGTATCATTCATATATATATATATATATATATATATATATATATATATGAATGTCTCCAGCAGATACCAACAACAGCATCAGGCATCTCTGTCTAAAAGTGTGCAATGCTAGGAAGAGCTAAGATCCTGCACAGAACCCTCAGGCTCTGAAGGTTCTGGTAGAGGACCCAAGTCTGAAGTTATACACTACCTAGGGGGGCCAGAGAAAATTAAATTAAATTCAAAAATGAATAAATTATATATTATTTATTTATTTATTTATTTATATGAATATGAATTCTAGGTTTTGATAGATTTATAGATGAAATGTTCTTTAATAAGATAAGAAATGTCTGTTTTTCTTAAATCTAGAAGCCTATGACACGTAGAAAAGACCCTATGGGATTATTGGAAAAATCTATTCACAGTGCAAATTAGAATTATTTAATTATTTAATTAGAGATATATTAATGTCACGGACAACAACGTTAGAAATACATGCACTGCTGAACTTCACATCAGTCTGTATATTGGATCTAATATCCAGTGCTCTACACATACCTTTTTAAAAAACTAGCTTAGAAAAATACATTCTCTAATTCATTGTTCAGTGAAAATCAAATTCAGCATCTCTAAAGATTCAACTTTTCATAAGATCATAGAAATGGAAAGAAATGTTAAGAGACAAAAGTATATAATAATATAATATAATATAATATACCACACCAGACCTTTCTGTGGGAGTTTGCATGTCCTCCCCGTGTCCGCGTGGGTTTTCGCCGGGCACTCCGGTTTCCTCCCACCATCCAAACACATGCACTGATAGGTTAATTGGTTAATCTAAAATTGTCCATAGGTGTGAATGTGAGAGTGATTGTTTGTCTATATATGTCAGCCCTGCGATGAACTGGCGTCTCATACAGGGTGTACCCCGCCTTCGCCCATTGTAGCTGGATTAGGCCCCCACGACCCAAGTGAGGATAATATAATATAATATAATATAATATAATATAATATAATATAATATAATATAATATAATATAATATAATATAATATAATATAATATAATATAATATAATATAATATAATATAATATAATATAATATAATATAATATAATATAATATAATATAATATAATATAATATTTACATTTTATCTCCAATACAGAAGGAAGCTATATATTTGTATGTATTGTTTCCTCATCCTTAAAAGTTGTAAAGGTAAATCATATGGAATTATAAACAACTAACGCCATAGGTTTGATTTTAATATTAGCAGAGATACATTATTATACCCTCAGTTATTTCTTGACCGATATTACACATTGAACTAGAAGTTATGAAAACAACATATTCTAATAAAAATGTTGACATTTACACCTGAAATAAACTCAAGAGCAAATGTTGACTTTGAATATTATGTCTGGTTAAAATAATATTGATACCTCTTTATCATTCATGAACTTGGCTATAGTTCATAAGCAGGATGGCACCTAAAACCATATTGTACATGTAACTATTTCCGTCACACTCTGCTCTACTTGTCAAACCTACTGCTGTGTTTCATGCATATAAAATCATTCATTAAAGGTGACATTTTTCATGGGATCTCTAGACGGAAATTAATTTCACAATTTGATATATCTTCTCATAAACATTCACTCATGCAGATTATAGAATCCAAGGCTATGTTAGCTAGCTCACTAGTTTAGGTAATAACAATGGGTTTCATTTTTCACAGTGGAAACTCTGTTTATATTGGTCAGAATGTTGTGATTGTAATATAAATCATTACCATACATTAGGGGTATCAAACATGCGGCCCAGAGGTCTGTCAGTACAGTACAGTACAGTACAGTACAAAATATTAGCAATCATGGGTGTAAAACACATTTCAGTTCAGGTTCCAGATACAGACCAATATGATCTAAAGTAAAATAATAGCAAAATAATAAATAAAGAATGACAAGTCAATTTTTCCAGGTTCAGCTGGACTAGTTTTAGTCTTTTGAAGCAAAACTAGTCCAGCTGAACCTTAAAGAACTACCAAGAAAAACAATGAACTGGACAAATGAGAAATTGTTCTTATTTTAGTTCCAATATTTTTAACAATATTTCACTTGTTATCAAATGTTTATGCAACACTGTGTGTAATACACATGTAGAAAACTTGAGTGAAAACTGTCTATGTGCTGCAAATATTATTAATATTTATTGGACTACAAATAAAAAAGTTGGCATTTTTTAAAGGTTATGATGTCATTATTTTGGTCCAATTCCCTTGAGATCCAATTGGCTGAATGTAGCCCATGTAAGAAATGACTTTGACACCCCTGCATTATATGGTGAAAATGTACATGATTATTGAGATTATAACTGTGTGGTATGTAATATTATCTTAACTTATACTGTACATTTAAATAAGTGTGTGTGTGTGTCTGTGTGTGTGTGTGTGTGTGTGTGTAAAACAAATGCAGACTCACTTCCTCCTGGTTGTCTGCTCATATGGACAATTTACCAGTGTGTCAGCAGTTTAATGTGGTAACAGAGGGAACAGAAGAGATGTATAAAAAACAAATACTGAAATGTTTCATCTTATGATGTTTTTGTGTTTGTTTATTTATATATTCCTTCATTTATGCATTCCATTTATTAGGGACAATACACTGAACAATAGGGGTGTTGAAGAATATATTATTATTATATTATTTAGTTAGATTGTAACTGTGTCTGTTTGGGCTTTTCAACAGATAAAAACTGTATATTTACAGTTTAAATATTAATAATATCAAAACAGTATTAGTGCAACAATATTATAAGTATATTTTTTACAAACTTGTGTCTACAGTACTATGGAAAAGCCCATGGACAATATTATTTTTACTGTTTTAGAAACATACTAATGAACACATCCATGTATTTCTAAGTGTCTGTATTACAGTCAGGTCAAGTCTGGATGTATGTGAGGGATGCCGGCAATACAAACACAAAAAAAAACCTACTTATCTACATTAAAATAGTCATATATAGAGTGACCTTTCTGATTTATTCCATTTATTTCCCCACATTTTACACCAGGTTTCATTCAACACACATCAGATGCCTCTAGTTTTTTTGTGTTTTTTTGGACATGGGGTGAGTGGACACCCTAAATATTGACTTTATTATATGTCTTTTAAGGCTTTGCACATATTTCTTGTATTTTCTTGTCATATATATGGAGAAAAGAAAATGAGAAATAAATATTCATGCCCATTTCAACCCTGTAAAACAGTAAAAAAAAAAAAAAAAAAAAAAAAAAAAGGTTAAGACTTTTGCGTATTATGTATATAAATATTTCTGTCTTGTTTTGAAGGATGGTTTTATGCATGTGTCTATTGCTTCATGTAGTAGTTTTCACATTTAAATTGATCCTTCTATCTAATCATCTGTGGCAGTTAGAGGAAAAGGCAGTGTCTGGATATCTCTACTTGATCTTGATAAATGCTCACCTTGTGTTTGAATTTCACCCTAGTCTCATCAATTCCTTACTCTGGGGATGGAAAAACTTCTGACGCTCCATTTCTTTTTGGTAGTGGCATGACAAAATACAAAATCTGTTTACATTAGACAAACACAGCTACATTATGTGGAAAAGATGGGATAATGTAAACAAGTTTGCACAAATATTGGACAAAAAGAATCCTGTCCCTCCAAAATATTCACTGACATAAGCTACTTCCTACCGTAAATATGCAAATCTAGTTAAAACATAGTGAGCAAAGTTTTAAGTATATAAAGAAATGAAGCAAACAACACTATTTTCAAAGGGCTTTTAGGTTTAGTTTTTTTCCCCCTCAGTAACAAAATACATAAATTGCACATAATCCACATCTGCTCTTGCCATTTATAACTGAAAATACATTCATTGTCAATAAGTTCATAGACTATTAATTCAAAAACACACCAAGAGCTTATACAGGGCTGACCTTTTGAATGAATCACTCTCTCTGCCTGTCACATTCACTTTCCGCCACAACTTTTCAGTCCCCCACACTGCTAATCATTTGCATTTTCCATCATCTCTCTGAAACAGCAAAATAATGCAGACTGCAGAGAACGGTCCACAAAACATAATTATCATCTGTAGCACAAGTGCAAGGGTCCCTACAGATTGGTAGATACAATCCCCTGTCAATTTATGGCTATATAGTGTACCTTTTCACTTTATTGCCATACTCATATAAAAAGCAATACTGAGCACAATTCCAATCCAATCCAATCCCGTTCTTCATATTGTTACTTTAGTTTCAGTCAGACCACTGGTGGAGAGACAAGAGCTTTTACCCGACTAAAGGGCACCAGTCTCAACTGGCTGGCAGCACAGACTGCGCTTAAATGTAATCAAACTGTCCTCAAAACTAAGAGCTGACCATGGACTTCTGATGTATTATGTATATATGAAGGTCTGTTACACATAGATAGAAATGTTTTAATATGAATAAGTCAGGAATAAGGTCAGGGCCATGTTATTACAGCTATACGGGAATCAATCTATCAATCTATCAATCAATCAATCAATCAATCAATCAATCAATCTATCTATCTATCTATCTATCTATCTATCTATCTATCTATCTATCTATCTATCTATCTATCTATCTATCTATCTATCTATCTATCTATCTATCTATCTAACCGTTTAGACAGGAATGGGAGGGAAAAGGGTTTCACAGCTGATAAATTCATCAGTTACTTAATAATTAACCCAAAACTGTCAGCTGTGATAAAGCAAGAGACTAAATGCGTTCTGCTGTGACAAGCTGAAAGGCGCTTATCTTAATATCATAATGTTTAAAATCCACAGCAATTATTCTTCACGGAGGCGTGAAATTGATTCCAAACACTTTTTTTTTCTCCTCCTCACGCTGTTTGATCTTTGCTCCCGTGAGACGACCTTTGATGAAATTCAATTTTGAGCAACAGCACCTTGTGATTTTTACACATCTTACCTGAAGATACCAAACATGATGAACTGTTTTGTATAGCTTAGATTAAAGATGTTTCCCTTGTTTGTGGAAGTAGAGAGTCTAACATACTCACATCAAATGCTACAGAGATGGTTTAATTAAGTGAGACCAGTGGTGACTCCGAAAATGTTTGTGTTCAAACACTGACTGTTTTACAGAGATTGAATTTTAAGTAAAGCAGCTATACTATTCAGCCTGATGGAAGAAGAATAAATGTATTCTGGCAGATGTGACACACTGGTACATCCAGATAATGTACCTGCATTAACCAAAGCTTTGAGAGTCTCATCATTTTCCTTTATTGCTTTGGGAAATCAGCACCACCTGGTGGAGGCAGTAACTCCAGAGTAGTTAACACACCACCCTGCAGGGATGGACCTCAACTGGATTTACATCTAGTGCAGGCGTCATTTTAGTTCAGGGGCCACATTGATCTAAAAAGAGCCAGACCAGCAAAATAATAACAGTGAAAAGAGTGACATTACATTATGATAATGTTTGCATCTATAATGTTTCCCTCAAAATATGAATAATATCAACAACTTGACATGTCTTAAGAAAAACAAGTGCAATTTTAACTATTTTCTGCCTCCGTCTATCAGTTTGTCATTTGCACATGTGCAGAACAACTTACATTTAAATTTTACAAATACACAAAACATTGAGTAACAGGCAGAATATTTGTAAAATGACACTTACTTCTCTTCAGATGTTTCAGGTGGTTCATGTTGGTTCAGGTATTTACTCAGGCTTTTGTAAAAGGATGGTTTATTAAAATAAATATTTTCATGTAATTTGACTTCTTTACTTTAAAATCTGCAGTTTTCATGATGTACATGTCATTATGATCATATTTTACTGCTCTGACCCAGTTGAGATCTAATTATTCTGTATGTAGAATCTGAATTCAAATAAGTTTTACACCATTAATATCTTCATTGTTTTTCATCCTACAGGTCAGATTGGACCATGTGGCTGGATTTGCCACCTGTGACACCTGTGATCTAGTATGACTTTATTGAAGACTATTAAGATGTGGATATTATCATAAAGTGAGGAAGGTCTAAACATGTGAAAGCTGGCACTTGCTTCACTTGGGTATACCATTCTCAGTTCTTTAAAAGATTTATCTCCTTAATGCCTGAATTTATATATATATATATATATATATATATATATATATATATATATATATATATATATATACACACACACAAAACTAAGGCTATCAGAATTACCATATTAATATTAATATATTAATTGATCATCATATTTAATTTCAGAAAAAAAATTGACACAATACATATTTTTCCATATAGGTTTAAATTTTTATCAAATTTTTTGGTGTTTTGACTATGTTTTGGATTTTTCTCTTTTACTTTCACTTTTTACCTTGTATGTGTGTGAATTTTTGTGAATTTCAGAATGTTTTATATAGTTTTTCTCAGCTTTTTATTGGTTCTTATTATATTTTTGTAGGTTTTGTGGGAATAGAATAGAATAGAATAGAATAGAATAGAATAGAATAGAATAGAATAGAATAGAATAGAATAGAATAGAATAGAATAGAATCTTTATTTTTGTCGATAGGTTCATACACACATTACCCTGAAATGTGTCCTCTGCTTTTAACCCAAGTAAGGGGTAAGTGCCTTGCTCAAGGGCACATCAGCCAACAACTCTCTGCCGGTCCAGGGAATCAAACCAGCGACCCATCGATCATAAGCTGACTCTCTAGCCAACTAGGCCATTGCAATTTGAATTAAAAAAAAAAAAAAAAAAAAACCTTAGACAAACATCTGACAAAAAGTATTATGTTAAAGATTATGTTTAATAAAAATTAATATAAAGCAACCTTGTGATTAATATGATTAAAAATTGTAGTCATTTGACAGCCCTAAAAGAAGTAAATGTTGAATTCAGTGGAGATAATTAATCTGATTATAGCACCTACATACAATTTTTGGTACGTTGCATATTTGTGCCAGTAGGCGTGAAGGGATTAATTTTGCTTACTTCAACAAAAGCACAGAATAAACATTTAAAACATTACTAATACTAATACAATTCTTAAATGTCATATCTCCCCAACTTGCTCAAGTTGACTGAACCTGAAAAAAACCCAAGACAGTTTTAATTCCAGTGCAGAGAACTCAGCACAAGTCCAAACTTTACAGGACAGCAGCTACAATTAGGAACATACTTCCATGGGATTCTTCTTGAGTGCATGTTGTGTTCAGGTGGTTATTACTGGGCCTGGCTGTGTGTTACCTGCCTTTAAAACTGTCAGTACCTGCTGCAGTGCTTGCCTCCTCAGGGCGACTGCTATGCGCTGGAGCTAGTGAAAAGTTGCTCATTGAAAAACAGACTGCAGTCATAGTAGCCCAGAGCTGCAGTTCATCTCTAAAATATAACCTTTTCCAGTTTGGAAGGAGGAAAAAACACATTGCACGTCATCAGTATGTCTCAAACATAGATGATCCACATTCTGAAAATACAGTTTTGTGTATCTGTTGTATTATTTCCTGTTGTAAACACTGATAAACTCTTCAGTAATTACAAAGAAATTAACTATTGAAAGTAGCTGTGACAATAAGTGTAGGAACTTATTGGTCTACAGAGGTGACCTACAGTACAGACATTTGTTAAAACTTTTGAAGTCTTAATTACTACTTCAAAATCAGGTCAAGAGTTGGAACTTGGAGTGAAATTAAGGATCTGGATGAGGATTTCTCAATCAGATTGCTCAAGTGTTTCCTGATTATGTTTCATTATCTTCAATTAGAGGAAATGAGACATTTGCTGACAATTGGGAATTATGCTTTCTGATATGACCTTTCAGAGTTTTAAGTATCACAAACATCTCACATTGACCTTGAGTTGCAAAATGTGTGAGAATAATATCAGATGTACCTATATTTATTTTTTAACCACCCCCAAACCACATGGCAATAATAATAATAATAATAATAATAATAATAATAATAATAATAATAATAATAATAATAATAATAATAATAATAATAATAATAATAATAATAATAATAATAATAATAATAATAATAACGATAATATAATAATAATAATAATAATAATAGTAATAATAATAATAATAATAATAATAATAATAATAATAATAATAATAATAATAATAATAATAATAATAATAATAATAATAATAATAATAATAATAATAATAATAAAAACATAATGTTGAACAGTTGCTTAATCTAATCCATCTTGAAACAATAAGTCAATTTGAGCATTTAATTTTCATGCTCCTGACCATACTTTAAATGCTGTTATATTAACAGTGTAAAACTGGCACAAGCCCAGCTGGCACATCGAGGCATGTTTTTATGTTCAGCTGCTATTAGCCGCTGTGTCCATTTACTACACGCTCTGTTCTTGTTGTTTCTACAGTATTTCCATGAGTGTTTCATAATGTTTTGACTTGAGAAAGAAAAGACATTTTTCAGATCTTTTTTTTTTAATTTCGAACTTCATAAAAACTAAACAAGTGAAGCAATGTGAGGTTTAAAGTTGCAGATAATTGTGTTAAACAACATTAAATACACTTTTGATAACTCAAATGGAAACTGACAATGTACAACAGTTGAAAAATACCTGCCCGCTGACATAAAACTACACCTACATAACACTATCACACAGCTATACATATAACTATAATCTACAAACTTAAATACATGTAAGTATTTAATCCATTCCATTAAGTTCCACATACTTTTCTATACTTATGGTGTATGAACTGACCCTCTTTGATTACTGTCATTTCTAACAGAAGAAATATCAGAAAATGTCATTCACTCTGAAAAATACAATAAACTGGACTGATCTGAAATGAAATTTGATAAAAAATTTTGTAGGTTTTTTTTGTCTATCAGATCCATTAAGGATTACAGACTGAGCTCCATGCCCACCTGTTAGATTGTGCAGCAGTTGATGTTGATTCTGGGGTCATGTATTGTTTACTTGTGCTTGTTCATGACACCCCTCAGGAAGTCTTCAAAACGTGGGGCAGCGGCCTCCTTGGCAGGCTCATCAGCAGGGGCGGGCTCATCGGCAGGGGCGGGCTCGACTCGACGTAAGCGGCAGTTGTAGTCATACTCGGGGTCACAGTTGGGGTCAGGCAGGATTATGCCGTCTTTTGCCGGTTTTGATGCCCCAGAGGAAGGAGGGGGGGAAAACTTAGAACAGCTGGGGTCAAAGGGGTGGCAGAAAGGTTTGGCTGGAGCCTTGATGTCAGCCTTGGCCTGAGAGCTGGGCTCCACTGGGGTGCAGTCTTTGTCATAGTGCACATAGCAGTCGTAACCCTCCTTGGTCTTTCCAGGGACGCCGAGCTTGTAGCGGACCTGATTGATTGATTAATTGTGTTTTTTGTTCAAAACAGAAGCAAACTATATTGAACATTACAAGCATTATGCAACAACATTTTAATTTCACTACGTTATTTAATAAATCAAATGCAAAGGTAAAAACAATTTATAGAACCACTCAACAAGCAAGATTACTGTGAAGTAGCGAAAATACTGAATTATTAAATCCTAATAACAGGACTTCAGATTCAGACCTGGTGCTCGGGGATCGGTGGACGAGGGTTGCGCAGAGCGGCGGCGGCTGCCAGTATGCAGTACGGATCATAGCGAGGGTCACAGGACAGAGAAGCAGCAGGGGCTCTAAAGGCTGCAGATGCAGGGGCGTCCTTCAGGGGGTACTCCAGCACGGGCCTGGTGAGGCCAGACAGCTTAGTGGCAGTCAGGGGGTTGCATCCAGCGTCAAAGAGGGGGTTGCAGTGCTGCTCTTTCGGAGGTTCCTCAGCAGACAGTGGAGCAGGAGCAGCGACCTTCCCCACACACAGAGGATCAACTGTTGGGTCACAGCCAGGGTAAAGCAAGTGGTAGAAACCAGTTGGGGCCTTCTGCACCAGGAGGGGCATGCAGTACGGATCCTTGGGGTCACATTTGAGAGCAGCGTAGGATGGAGCTGGGCCGGGAGCTGGACGGTAGCCATAAGCTGCCCTCAGGTGGTACTGCAGACACTCTACGTCTTCAGCATTACAGATCCTCAGCAGCTCTGACTTCTGCTCGGGGCTCAGGAAGGACTCCAGGACAGGGGCGTAGTAGTAGAAACCGGTGGGGGTCTTCATTGGCATGGGCAGAATGGGGGTCAGGATGGGAGCTGGAATCTTTGCTGGAGCTGGTGCTGGCTCAGGCTCTGGGACGGCAGCCTTGGGGAGGAGGGGGTACAGGCAGTACGGGTCGATGTAAGGATTGCACATTCTGACGGCGGCAGACTTGATGGGGGCGGGCATCACCACTGCAGCCTTTGGTTTGCTGGTGGACTCAGCGATACACTCTGGATCATCTGAATCGGCACAGGTTTTGTAGATTTCACTAAGGTGCTTAAGGTAGTGGTCGAAGGTTGGCCCCTCTTCCGATCTGTGCTTGTTCTGCAGGTAGGCCATGTACAGGCGATCCAAATCCTCAACCTGAAGGAAACCATGAACACAGGAGGAAATAGTAAAACATCACTTCTGATCCGTAAGAATAAGAATTACTGGAAGAAAAACGAAATATTTATACACTTTATAGAAACCCTCAGTGGCCAAATACATGCTGCTTGAGTTAAGTACCCCTGACTAGTAAAAAGCATTCTAACACATGAGCTGAAGTGAAAACATCTCAGTTACATAGCAATAGTTATAAATAATCCTGGACTAAGAATTGAATAAAATAACTCTGATTTGTCTTGCAATCTAATGATGTAAAATGTTGGCTCAGACTTAAAAGTGGGAAGACTATTTTTTTTTTTATTCTTGACTGCATGAAACTGAATAATTAATATGAAACAGATTCCACTCACTCCTTCTTGGTTGTGGGTGTCCACAAAGTACTTGTACCATCCCCAGAAGTCAGGAAGCCGTTTGAACTGGGGCACTGCCAAGACAGGAACATTCCTTCTGTTGCGGACCAGCTTCTTTAAGTTCGCCATGGCCTCGGCTTTCACATCATCAGACACTGCAGCCACTGAGGAGAGAAGGGATGCAGGAAGTTACCACAAGTCAAGGTAGATATTCTAAATATGCAAATGATCTGTGTTTTCCCTAGATGTTGTATGCTCACTGTGTGAAAACTGATTTTAAGAAAGAAAATGTGTTTGTGAATAATTACTGTTGAAGTGATAAAGGTCTTTTTAGTATTTTATATGTTGATTAATATTTAGTCAGAAGTGTACAGATGTGTGTACAAAAAAAAAAAACAGCATTAACAGTTTTTTCAAGTCAAGAAAAAAGAAAGAAATAGAAACAAACAACTAAATATGTATAGAATTTTTTTTAAAAAGCCCACCCCATACAAGAACAAACACCTCGCCCCCACGGTCACTTATCAAAAACTAGAAAAGCACTCGAAAAGTGCAAACCTCCACCAAGAGGGGGGGGGGTGAGGGGTCCAGACCACCAAAATCTAATCATTTCTTCTCTCTATTACCAACATACCCTGAACATTTCATCAAAATCCATCCATAAGTTATCAAGTTATGTTGTACACAATCCAATAAACAAACCAACATTAGCAAAAACATAACCTCCTTGGCAGAGGTACAAAAAAAAAAAAGTTTAAAAAAAATAAATTCTGTGAAACACAAACACATATAAACCATCAGTGACTAAATCAGCCAGAATACCAAATAAAACTGCATTTTTACCTTTGTTGATGGTTGATTTAAAAAAGTCAGAAAAGGACCCTACACCCAATAAAAATGTCTTTTCAAAGGTCTTTTTAATTACATGATATGGGTAAAACTTTTGTTTCTGTTGTTTTGTGTACTATTTTCCAAATAACCACTCCAAAAATGGTCTCAGTCATAAATCCCTGAAAAAAAAACTATATTATTTAGTAATGCCCCCCCCCCCCCCCCACACACACACACACACACACACACACACACTACTGTATTCAACTCTTTTAAGCTCATTTTTCTGTGCATTTATACACTTTAGATCCAGAGCTATTACTTGTAGCTGAGTATTTTCACTGTGTACTATTGGTTCTTGTATTTAAATAAATGTTTGTGCTGCATTACCATGTTCTGTAGAGTATGTTACTATGTTCAGAAGTATGCATGTGTGTTCTCAGTACTGGCTGTACATGATACAGATTAACACCATATTTCTGATTGATTATTTCAAAATCCACTGTCCAGTTCCAACTTGATGTGTAAAACATTTGACGTGTCCTAAATGCCACATCACATTTCCTCACCTTCCTCCTCCTTGTGCTGCTCCACTGGCACGGCCCCTAGAAAGTCTGTAAAACACAAACAGCAGCCACATTAGCACCAACAGCTGACTAGGACCAGATGTTGAGCTTTCCCTTTACATCAGGGAAAACGCTGACCTGCTAATAAGCCCTAGGGTGAACACGGCAGGTGCTGGGGGGCTCTGGCGCCCCACAACAGACAGCATCCTGCACATTAAATGCCCCCCCCCACCCCACCCCATACTAAGACTTACTCTCAGTTAAGCTTTGAACCAGCCCTGTGGAGTCGACGCAGCTACTGGGGGCCTGTTTAAACAACCTGTAAAACTACAAAGAGTGGGCCCTCACACAAACCAATTACCAGTCCACTGTAAAAGTGGATGAGATGGTGATGGGGGGGTGGGGTGTGTGTGTGTGGGGGGTGTACATGTGCATCCACATGTGGAGTGTCTTCTGTTGTACCGCAAGTTTCCTTCAGAAGTTTATGAGCAAACGTCCATGGTAGTTTATTATAGTAGAAACCGCTGGTCCTTTTAACATATGGATGTGGAAAACCATCCACAAGAGAAGAAATGAAGGGTGTTTTTATTACTTTGATTTCTGATTGTACCCAGTGTCTCACATGCACATTACATGCAATTATACATGCAAAACACAAGACAAAATCCTGCCCGCACTGATTTTATGTTGATTTTAATTACTGTGTATTTATTTAATTTATTGGTATTTATTATATTTAACAATAGAATAGAATAGAATAGAATAGAATAGAATAGAATAGAATAGAATAGAATAGACAGAAGGACCCTGGTTCTATTCCCACACCAGACCTTTCTGTGTGGAGTTTGCATGTTCTCCTCATATCTGCATGGGTTTTCTCCAGGTACTCCCACTATTCAAACACATACACTGATAGTTTAAATGTTTAATCTAAATTGTCCATAGGTGTGAATGAGAGAGTGATTGTTTGTCTATATATGTTCAGCCCTGAGATGAACTGAAGACTCATACAGGGTGTACCCCACCTTCACCCATTGTGGCTGGATTAGGCCCCCAGTGACCCCCATGACCCTAGTGAGAATAAAGCAGGTTCAGATGACGAGAATAGAATAGAATAGAATAGAATAGAATAGAATAGAATAGAATAGAATAGAATACTTTTATTGTCATTGTGAGACAATGAAACTACATTTAGCAACATCTCTATCTTGGCACGACCATAAGATCATCAATAATCATCAATAAAAAAAGATAAAAAATTAATCATTAATAACAAGACAACATCATAAAAGCACTATATTATTTATCATAAGACAACAACATATCATAAAAGGCTATAAAAATATATAGATATTTAACAATACTAATTTAATTACTTAGAAAATTACAATAATGCATTTTTATACATGTCTGTAACTATTAAACCTTTTAAGTTAGAAAATTCAAGTCATGTACCAACATACAGTAACTGTAACAGAATCTGTCAGTCGAGACTCACCTGGTAATAAAACAAGTGCTAGAAGAAATCCAGTGTGGATGAGGAAAAACGAAGGTCGTGCCATTTTCAGTTTATACGCCTCCTAAAAGAAAACAACACATCATTCATTGCTGAGTCTTATAACCGTGCTGTTCTTATTCTGATGGTTAATGCAATATAAACATTTGACAATATACTGTAGTAAAATAATTCAACTAGACTCAGATCGATCTCTGTGTCAAATTGTTTGTGTGACTTTTCCAGCAATCTGTTAGATATGGAAATCCATGAGAAGGCAATGATCTTTGTACAAAAAGTGGGCTTTTATTTAGCAGGCTGATGCCGAGACCATAGAAGAGGATTGAGGACATGTTGTAATTGAGCTTTTCAGGGATTAGTGAGAATACGAGACTTAGTTCTGAATAATTCGAATATCACATAAACTGTCTGAATGGAGTGATCAAACTGCCTAAAAGCTGGAAATAGTCTTCTTCATTACTGCGTAGACTAGCTGAGATTTTTCACAAAGACAGGTTGTCTAACACAGCGTCACTTTCATTTGAAAATCTAATGACTCTTCCTGGAATCACTGAAGCTAATGCATGGAAAAGAAAGTCATGTCTGCTTTTTACCTGCAAAGGTGCTGAAGTTCTGGCCTCCTCTGGAGCTGAGGGCTCTCTGGGTCGAGCGTTGGGGGGAGGGGGATGCTGGATGGCGGTTCTCTGAGTTGTTGTCTCAAGACTGTAACTTGCTGCTCCCTGTATGGGACCAACAGTCAGGGAAACATTTTTAAGGAGCCCTTCTTGATCATTAAAAACAAAAAGGCATGTCGTACAACTCCAACGTGCTGTTAGGCGCCTTGGGATTGGCTCCTACGTTGCCATCCATCCAACCAATAGGGGTCCTGTAATTAGAAGAGGTGAGTAGCAGGACTGTGGAGAAGGACATTAACAAGGTACCATTTAGCTCAAGTTTCTTTCCTCAGAAGAATGGAATTTAGGGTCATGATGCAAGGTGACAGTATCTACTCCACAAGTTGATTTTAAGATTTCAGTTGTAAATAATAAACAGCTCAGTGGGTGTGAACTTAAACACTGTATATAAACTGTTTAATCCACACAGTTTGAAGTCCTTGTTACATAAAAACTAGAAAGAAGAGCCTGCAGCAAATCACAGAGGCAGAGGGAGCAACAGTACCATTACAAACCATAAACCCACAGGACAGGCACTCCTGGTTTTCATGGTACTTTCCTGTCACATCAGATAAATGAAAAAAGGGTTTTATGATACAGTGTAGAGGTAAGTGATACTACCATTCTCTGCCACTGGAGGGAATCTAATGAGATCAGTCGGATGAGAAGTTCTGTGTTTTTATATCAGTGCTTCATCACACACACACAGGAGTGTGTCTCTGTAGTGTTAGCAAAGAGAAGAAACCATTTCTGAAATAACCACTGTGTTGCATCAGTATATTGACAAAAGTGTAAGTAATAGTGTCCAAGATGACAGGAAACGTGATGCCTTTTACTTTAGTGATGCAATGTTAAATCCACACAGATGCTGGAACTTTTTTTTTTTTTTGTTGCGTTGATATTCCCCAACATTATTAGTCAAAAATAAGTAGTGGAGAACATCTTGTTTTTCAGCACAAACCTGACTTATCAAGGTATCTGTCCACTGAGTTATCATTAGGACACTATCATCACACTGTAAACCTGAATGTTCAGAATAATTAAATATATGTAGGTGTGAATATTTTCAGAAATAGTACTACTAACTCAAATGTATTAAGTTGCTGTAACATGTTCTTCTTTTTAAGTACTTCTAACTAATATTTTTATTAAGGGGAACTATTGTGGATATAAGTGAACATAACTTAACAACATAGATGAGGTCAAACTTAGCGGAATTAAGTCATTAAATGCTAAGAATGATATTGTTCTGTTATTCCTATTGTTTCAAATAAGGATGATTGGGAAAAAAAACCATAACTGATGTAGTAGATGATGAAATATAATTCCAAATCACTTCAAATAACCACCAATATCTATCACACCACAAAAATTACAATCACAAAACACAGTAGTTTTGTTCAGGGGTGGCTGTGGTTCAGTTGGTAGAGCGGGTCGTCCAATGACTGAAGGGTCAGCAGTACATGTCCCAGCTCTGGATGTCCACATGTCCAAGTGTCCTTGAACAAAGACACAGAACCCTAGTCTCCCAGTAGGACTGACAGAACCTTAGAATACTAAGTTAATAAGTACTTTAAGTATTCTTTAATAAGCATCTAAATTTTAAGTTCTGGAAAGTTGTATTTTTTAAGTTCATTAACTTAAAATAATTGAGACAATCGATTGCCTCAAATGTTTTGAATTATTCAAAAAATTCTAGTTTTTGTCCTGCACAATGGCAGTAGAAACATTGATCTGTTTTTTTTTTATAATAACTACACATTTATGCCTTTCTGTTTTGTGCTTTTCTTGTGCTGTGTGTTATTATTATTGGGTTTTTTGGTTTGGTTTTTTTTTTGTCATTAACAATTAAGTCAAACTGAAATTAACTTAGTCCAAGTGTTATTACTTTGCCTTTTTGGACAAAGATGAAATGTTGATTTTGGAAAAAGAAGAAAACAATGAGTGTTGTTTTTTTTATTTTAAATCTCACTAGCTACACTCTACTTTCAGATTTTCCAGAATGTACAAATGTTAACAATGGGGAAAAAAAGCAAACTTCCTTCCTCCTAAAGATCTTATTTTTGCACATGCACAGTTTTTATCCAACAACATAGTGGTTGTTGGAGTCATTAGAGGAAACAGGCCTCATCCAGAGGACCACTAATGAAGCTGTTGCTGCTGAGCCATTAGGACCAGCATGCCAACACTGCTGTTTGTTTGGTACATGATCCTGAAACCTGGATATGCCACGTTGCCTGTGCAGCCCAGAATTTGCAGTTATACATCCCATAAAGCACACTGCAGATGTACAGAGTGTGCCTATAAATACAGTTATGTTGTTCAAAATCTGTAGAGAGTGGAATATTTAATGGTTTTTGTTTATGACGAAGCAGGGTTGTTGGTTTTTTTTATTATTATTTTATTTCATATCCGCAAGCTTGCTTTCCCATGGTCGACATTACATTAAAACCAAACTAAATTTAATTTCTCTGCCATGAGCATTTCTGTCACTCAGTTTCTACACACTGCTCTTCTACACTTTGTCCCCTCAGGAATGTGACTGATGATGACTCAGCCTTCGCTATAATCCCAGCAATTTACACATTTCAGAATAACCGGGGCTGTCACAGTATGAGACAAATGGTTGTCTTTTGCTGTTTAAAGCAGAACAGTCACCAGGAGAGATGCCTGTCTCTGTCCCCACATGGAAACAAATCATGCCTCCTTCATTGAGATTAAAGCTAAAACTGTGTATGACAGAAAATCTCATTAAAAGCATTCGTAAAAATTACGTCTGTCAACTGCTTTTATTTCATACCTGTCAGACATGCTTTCAAGTGCCTGTCACATACAAAGAAACAACTGGAAAACCATTAATAATTCACTATTTACGATTAAAAGTTGTGGAGTGAGCTGTGGAAGTTGATAAATGTGATTAAATAAACCTAAATAAAGATTTAACAAGGTTTCTGCCAGGAAAATGTGCTTATGTAACTACACAAATTGAAATTCTGTCTCAAAATGAAAAATGCCATTAATATTAATCACATAGTAATTATGTATACCTATCCATTGATATTTATCATATTCCACCTACTGATGAGGTCTAATGAAAAAACCCAGAGCAACACTTTATACAGTGTTAACTGTTTATACACAAACTGTCACATCTATGGCCCTTTGAGCAATATTTTCTTGTTAAATGTATTTTTAATCACATTGCCCAACCAAAAAACAAAAAAGTCAGTAATTTGTTGGACTGTCTTTGTCTTTGACTACATTCAGGCAGTGCTTTTGCAGTGCCACAATACATGTCCCATTTCTGTCTAGACTTGCATTAATTTTTCACCAGGATCTAATGTATTGACCACAAAGGGCTCTAGTTTCCTGGTGCAGTGCAGGGTAGTGCAGGCTGGCGGGTCCTAGTTTCGTGCCACACAGGACGCCGCACAATCATTTTGGTAGTTTGGCAGACCACGGTGCACCAAGATGGTTACTGATTTAGACTGCAACCACAGTGTGCCAAAAGCTGAAACCAAGTCTACTTCTGGCACAATGGCAGACGCAGCCGGTCGAGTGGTAGTTTGGCTGAGCGGCGTGCAGAGCTCACATGTTACCACAACCTCACAGGCAGGTTTCCAGAGTGTTAGACACATTTTCATGCAATAAATAACACCAACAATCACTATTCAATGTAACGATCTGAATCAGCGCATAAATATATAAATGTATGACAGATGGCAGATCAAATGTGTTTGGCACATGTAATGGAAACGCAACTTGAATTAATTACCGTCTGAAACGAACAAGCCAACGTCTCTCTCAGCCAACCACAAACAGCCTCAGCATCAGACACTTAGAATATATTAGAATCTTACAATATTCAAAGAAAGACAGAGACAGTGTGAGAGAGTGAGAGAGAGTGAGAGAGACCCTATCAATTAATTATAATGTTGTAAAATTAATTGTAATGTAATTGTAATGTTGTTATGTTCTGTGTCTTAAGGATGTGTTTCATGTGATTGTACGTACAAATGTTATAATTTTTGCTTTGATCTACAAACATTGTCAGTATTTATCATTATACAGGAACAAATTACATCTAACCGCTGATGTGGTCCACATGGTGACACACATCATGGCCTCTTTAGAAAGTCTACATTAAAAAAGTCTGCCACAGTAAAGCAAAATAAATCAGAAAAAAGCAGCAAAAAAAAAAAAATAAATCAGAAAAACAAAATGTAAATAAATAAAATAAATATTGTTAACATTTTTAATTGAAAAAAAAAAGATGCATATGTATATTTAAATATGGGATAAAACAGTTCTGGCATTGTCTGTACTAATAAAGACTATCTTTAATCAAACAACTCTGTAATTTTTTTCCCCATCATGAACATGTTTCTGGTAATTATTACATCCACTCTGAAACAAGGTCAGTGTGGACTCATCACATCACATGACCTTTTCCTCCTGAAACAGTTCATTCTTTATGCACAACTTTAAAACTGATGGTTGTTTAAGGGAAGCTGTCAGTACATCAGTTAGAATTATCACTGGCTGTGAACTCACTGGTCATTGGTTGTCACTAATCTACAACGCTCTTCTTGGATTGGTTCCATTTATCTCCAGTTCTTCATCCTCATCACAGGTGGGTAATCATAGGTTCATAAAGTCAAAGCCCTGCATGTATTGGTTGCAACCTGTTCACTGACCACTGGTGATTCTACTCATGATGCCATCTACCTGGATAAGGAGTTGTTCTGATCCAAATGGACTGGTTCAGTGAATGGTTGGAACACATACATGACAGAAATCCACTAAGTGATATTTAACATCTGAATAGTACCAGAGTTCAAACTGAAAAGAGAATAGGTATGGAGCGATTTTTTTTTAAGACAAAAATGAAGCATATTTACAGGAAAGTACATTTAGGATATGCATGCATCTTTGGTTGTAGTTGAGCATAAAATAAATATTTGCAAACTCTAAAATGAGTCCATTAGTACTTATAATGTGTTGTGTGTTTGATATTTGTCAGAATGCGAATTGAAAAGTTACGACATCAAAAATGACATTTACGAAATGAAAAGTTACAAGTACAAATATGAATTTCTCAAATGGTTACGCCATCACACCATAGGCATCATCAACAGGAGGAAAGTTGATCAATATTAAGACTATCCAGTTTTTACCACAGATGGAGCCCACACTGTGCTACCAGTTTCTAGAAGTCCTAGGAGTGAAGTTGTTACTGAGCAGTGATGGTTTGAATTTGATCGAATTTGACTGAACTTCATTGAATTTCTGTGTTCAGTGAATAATGCTTGTGACGTGATGATATAAGCAATGACATATTTTTGGCTATTTTCTTCCATCTGAGAAATTTGTATTCATATTGAAGACAGTGTACTTGCAACTTTTTGATTTATATTCTGACACACAACACATTATAAGTACAAATGGACTAATTTTAGAGTTTACAAATATTTATTTTATGCTCAACTGCAACCAAACTCACATGCATATACCAAATATGCATGGATTACTTTCATGTGAATACGCTTAATTTGATTCAAAAATCCCTCCATAGACGTGAGCCTTCAGTTTTGTGGTCCCTTCTGACTGGAATACTCTTCAACTGCAGCTGGAAAAACACAACTAATTTCACTACAAGCTTTTCCAATCATTTTACTGACATGTCAAGAACCATTTAGACAGTGCCTATGTTTTTAAATTGTTGTAACTTTGACCAGATTTCACACTTAAGAAAAATTACTGATGATCTGAACTACTTAGCACTTTAAAAATGATGTCAAACTCTCATTATTATTGTGTGTTATTACTAAATTATTACCTTTTTTTATTGTTATCACTGATCTTTGATCCTGTTTTTAATTAAGGTATGGCGTATGGTGCTTAACGTCTGTGTCAGGGTGTCCTAGTAAAAGCGATCTAGATCTCAATGGGATTTTATCTGGTTCAATAAATAAAAAATAACAAGTTGTGTCTGAAACATATTAACTGCTGCAGTAATTATAAAATGGAAGGAGTTATTTGTCTAGTTAACCCTAGACCTTGCAGACTCAGAACTGTTTTGGTGGCTCACAAAGTAATTCTTCTTAATATTTAACCTTTCCCAAAGCGTATTTATTATAATTATCCTCAGCATTTTGCATAGTTCACTGAAATCAGGTATTTTCCTCTATTTAACTTATAAATCATGTAGATGTTCATAAAAGCTCAGAATTAAAAGGTTATTATATGAGAAAAGAGAAACCTGAAGAAAAAGTAAAAATTTTTTAAGCAAAATAGATGATGAAATAGATCAATAACTGAACATAACAGTGTCTACAGCTGCTGTTATATGTCATGGGTTTTACTGGTGAATCAATGTTGTAGGAAAGTGACTCAATTTTATTTTATTTTATTTTATTTTTTTTATAAATGCCTCCTTACATTATTATGAGTCTCCTGCATCCCCCTGCCTCCTGAAAAAAGAAAATTGTGATGGGGGAGGGGGGGGTTATAGCACTCCTCCTCAAATAACTATATAATAACTATATCTACAGTTTTGGGTGTAATTTTATAATTTTACAAATTTGAGGTGTAATTACAAAATACACAGTGGTCATTCTGATTTAAACAAGTGCTCTCAGTTGTTCACTTGATGCAAAGCTGAACTTTAATAGTAATGAATGTAGCTATAATTAAATAATAATAACTATAATTAAAGCAAATACGAGGCATTAAATGTGTGAACTATATTGCACTGCTCTACCTTTTTTTAATATCTGCTTCAAACATTAAATGTGTTAAATCTTACATACTTTAAAAAGATAAATCAGAAAACAAATGACAAAAGTGTTGGTTAGTTCATGTTTTTAATATATATGATGGTGTGTTATTCCACATATATGGTGGTTTATGTACATGTATACAATAAATTACTAAATATTCCACTAGAAAGAACCTGTAAAGTGAATGGATCATAATGTGAAGTAGATCTGGTAGATCTGAGACCAATATTCCTTTGGACTAAAACCTATTCTCTTATTAATTCTAAGAATTTCACATTTTGACCCAACACTTATCTTGAAAACTTGATCCAACCAGCATTTAAGACTTGAGTTTTCTTTATCAGTAACACACATGTGGTAACAATGTCATTAGTTTTATTCCAGAAGCATTTTACTTGTAGACCAGTGTAATACTTGTACTTTGCCTTAATGCCCCTCTCCTTTCTTCTTCTTCTCTTTCTTCCAGATGGGCCATATCAGATGATAATGAAAATCTTAGAAGCTGCATTTTACCTAGATTACTTACATGTATTGATAGGACCAGTGGTTCAAAAGATGTTAAATATTTTAGATCAGCAGATACATTTGTTTACCAGCAAAACATTTAGGTCTTTCAGGGATAAATCTCAACAGAATTAAAAAAAAAAAAATATATATATATATATATATATATATATATATATATATATATATATATATATATATAAATGTTCCTCTCGCCCCACGTGGGCGGTGTTTCCTTCAGACTTGGGTCCTCTACCAGAGGCCTGGGAGCCTGAGGGTTCTGCGCAGGATCTTAGCTGTTCCTAGCAATGCGCTCTTTTGTACAGAGATCTCTGATGTTGTTCCTGGTATCTGCTGGAGCCATTCTCCCAGATTGGGGGTCACTGCCCCTAGTGCTCCGATCACTACTGGTACCACTGTTGCCTTCATACTCCACATTTTCTCTAACTCCTCTTTCAGCCCTTGGTATTTCTCAAGCTTCTCATGTTCTTTCTTTCTGATGTTGCTATCACTGGGGACTGCTACATCTATCACCACCACTGTCTTCTCATGTTTATCCACCACCACTATGTCAGGCTGATTGGCCATCACCATTTTGTCAGTCTGGATCTGGAAGTCCCACAGGATCTTGACCTGTTTGTTCTCTGTCACCTTTGGGGGGTTCTCCCATCTTGACCCTGGGACCTCCAGTCCATACTCTTTACAGATGTTCCTGTACAGTATGCCCGCTACCTGGTTATGCCCCTCCATGTATGCCTTGCCTGCCAGCATCTTACACTCTGCTGTGATGTGCTGGACTGTTTCAGGGGCTTCTCTACACAGCCTACACCTGGGGTCCTGTCTGATGTGGTAGACCCCGGCCTCTATTGCTCTGGTGTTCAGGGCTTGTTCTTGTGCAGCCATGAGTAGCGCCTCTGTGCTGTCCTTTAGTCCAGCCTTTTCCAGCCACTGGTATGTCTTTTCCATATCAGCCACTTCCTCAATTTGTCGATGGTACACGCCATGCAAGGGTTTGTCCTTCCATGATAGCCCCTCTGGTTCCTCGACCTTACTGGGCTTTTGTTGCCTGAGGCATTCACTTAGCAGTTGGTCATTGGGGGCCATTTTCTTGATGTATTCTTGGAGATTCGCCGTTTCCTCCTGGACAGTAGTTCTGACACTTACTAGTCCTCGGCCCCCTTCCTTTCGCTTAGTGTACAGCCTCAGGACACTGGACTTGGGGTGGAACCCTCCATGCATGGTAAGGAGTTTCCTTGTCTTGATATCAGTGGCTTGTATCTCTTCCAGTGGCCAGGATATTATCCAAGCTGGGTATCTGATTACTGGCAGGGCATAGGTGTTAATGGCCTGGATCTTATTTTTGCCGTTCAGCTGACTTTTCAGGACCTGTCTTACCCTCTGTAGGTATTTGGCTGTGGCTGACTTCCGAGCTGCCTCCTCATGATTACCATTTGTCTGTGGGATCCCTAGGTATTTGTAACTTTCCTGCACATCTGTGATATTCCCTTCAGGTAGGTCAACCCCTTCAGTTGTGATCACCTTTCCTCTTCTAGATATCATCCGCCCACATTTATCTAGTCCGAATGACATCCCAATGTCTTTGCTGTAGATTCGAGTGAAGTGAATTAGGGAATCAATGTCACGCTCATTCTTGGCATACAGCTTGATGTCATCCATGTAGAGGAGGTGGTTGATGGATGTTCCACTTCGGAACTGGTATCCGAAGCCACTCTTTGAGATGATCTGGCTGAGGGGGTTTAGGCCTATGCAGAACAACAGGGGGGACAGAGCATCTCCTTGGTAAATGCCGCATCTGATGCTCACTTGTGCAATTGGCTTTGAGTTGGCCTCCAGAGTTGTCTTCTACAGCCTCATTGAGTTCTGGATGAACTCTCTTAGTGTCCTGTTGATGTTATACAGTTTTAGCCTTAGCCAGCCTATGACTCAATGCCACATACATGGATACTGGAATGCTTAAAACTGTATAACATCAACAGGACACTAAGAGAGTTCATCCTATATATATATATATATATATATATATATATATATATATATATATATATATATATATATATATATATATATATATATATATATATATATATTATTATTATTATTATTATTATTATTATTATTATTATTATTATTATTATTATTCCTTGAAATTATCCACAGGTTGATTCATGACTTTCTAAAACCTTATAAATGAAGCTCATCATTTTCTTTTGTTCGTTGGTTTTAACATAATAGTACTGATTCCTCGGCGTATACTTTTTTCTTTAATCCTTAAAATCATTTAGGACTTTTTAAGGACTCCCTACTGATGCACAATTAAGACATTCGAGGGTAATTAATACCATTGTCTTGTGTATAACAGTTGGACATTTCTGTGCTGAACCACCTGTTGGAAACTTGCTGTTAGTAATGTTTACTCTTTATCTTATCTCCATCTGACCAATTTTTTTGAAATAAATAAATAAAAAAATTCTTCTGGCAATATTAAAAAAATGCTAGAAATATTATTGACCCTAAGATCAGTATTCACTGTGGTGCATGTGAGGAAGCCTTGATATAAATATTTCAGATCTACACGATACTTTCTTTGAGGAACTAAAAAAAATAATAACCATATGTTGCTGTGCAAAGACCATGTCCAGTTTTCACATTCTCCATGGGCCACAGTTTTCTTTTCCACTGCTGATGTAATCTACTGACACACAAAGACCTGAAGACTTATAACAACAGACGCACACAGCACCCACTCTCACTGTGTCTTATTGAAAAAGAAAAAAAATCAAAAATCAGACTCTTCTCTGTATTGGTTTGTGTTTATGGGGTCTCTTCCAAAAGTTACCATATTGTATGTGTTTTATTGACTACAGTATTAGATCCAACACAGTCAGCCTCAGGTTGGTCTGATGCGAGTTCTTCATATTTTCATATACGCCCTCTCTCTCTTTTTTGGTACATGTAAGACTTACTAGTGAGTGACATTTTGATTTGTGAGTCCTATAGTCTGTATGGATCCATCTTCATTTCCTATTTTACATGAAGCTGAAGTTATTCTAACATGAATTGCCTTTTCATATTTTTAGCACCGTTGTTTATTATATTGCAGTATTCCCTATTACCCCTGTGAGGGAACTGCAATTGGGTCTGTCTGCATCTCTGTCTGCATCCATAACTCAAAACTCTACTGCATATTTCAAGTTGACAGTTTCACACAAGGTAAAGTATGTAGGTCTCTACTACATCCCAATCTATTTTACAGATTATCCGGAGGCAGATTTTTCACTACTGGGAGACTGGACACTTTTTATGACATTTTCTCATTTTTGTTCGAAACAAAGGCAGGTAAGAAAAAAAAAAAGATCCTAGAATATATATTACATGTTTTATTACATATATATATATATATATATAGATACATTTCTAAAAGTGAAATGACGATTTAATTTCTAAATCTGTCATATGTAATGGTAGCACCTATCTTGGTTTAAAGCATAGCATCTTCAAATCTTTCCCCCCGTTTTAAACTCATTATTCATTCGTTTTGAAAGAGTAAGACTCCATAGTCTGTTAAGAGAGAAATCACATCCATTCCACCATAAATTTGACACTACTGTCAGAAACATGTAGAAGAAAAAATCCTGGGGGTATGAGTCAGGTGATTAATAATGGAATGTACTGTTGAAAATTATGACACAAGTGGATTTATTAAGAATGATGGACATGAACTAAAGGGCAGCTGCCTGCAGTCTCTGATTTTCTTATTTGGTTTGAGTTCTACCATATTTCAGTTAGACCTGCAATTTGGTGCAGTTATTTGTTTTTGAGAACCATTATTCAGTTGACTGTAATTTCCAACTCAAATTATTTTAAATTAAGCAGAATCTAAATTAACTCATAAACAATAGAACTGACTACAAGTAAATTAATGTATTATTTTTTGAATAAAAAAATTTTGTTGCTTATTGAACCAAACTTTAAATGAACCATTGCTTTGTATTACAAGTATGATTGTATTATCATGATTTGTTTTTAGTCTTTATATTATTGAATGAAATTTCTTTTGCTTTTATGTAATTTTTTTGTATTTATCCCTCTACTTCATGACAGGAACACAAATGACATTTATTTAAAACACAGATGGAGGTTATTCTATAGGTTTCTAACCTCACCTGTACATTTTTATACCCTTCCATTTATGAAGAGAACTAAATGAACTATGGGCTTTAACTAACAGACACATGTATTTGTCTTATTACCTTCACCAAGGAGGTATTAAATTCGGGTCCGCTTGTCTGTCTGTCTGTCTGTCAGCAGGATTACGCAAAAAGTTCTGAACAGATTTTGATGAAACTTTCCGGAATGATAGATAATGCATCAAGGAAGAACCCACTAGATTTTGAGCAATTAAGGTCTAAGGTCAAAGGTCAAGGTCACACTAAAGGTCAACAGATAAAACACATCAGTGGTAATATCTCAGGAATCAGACAAGATAGAATCTCGCGTTTTTTTTCCATTCACACTGTCTCACCTTCGGACATGATGGGTCAACACCTATGATCACGTCACGTTTTTACGTCATATGACGCCATATCAAACCTTGGTGGAGGTCTACTGTCTCTGACTGCTGTGTTTTACATTTGTTCTGCATGTGCAAATTAAATTTTTAAAAAGTAAAATAAATAAATAAGGGCCACAACTGCCCAATAAATAAACAAGATACATATACAAGTATACAAAGTGTTCTTTATTCATTTTGAACATCATCACCTAAATTCCATCACAAAAATACAAATGTAGTTGCATAACTGCTATACAAATATGTACAAAACCATGACACAACATGAGACACGGCTGATATACAAACCAAACAGACAGAATATATGTTATTATTAACACACAGTCACAAATGATTTAAGTGGACTTCAGTAGAACATTTATCACATGCCATCTGCAGTATGTTTAAGGGTGACGGCATGTGCAGCTCTGTTCATCGTATCTATAATTACTCGTCCTAACAGATGTTTTTGGTGCACACAAACCTGCAATCCAGTTTAGACAAAGTCCGAGACATGAACACGATACAAGCTCATAATTTCAACATACCATATATGAAGGAATCCCTAGGATGTTAAGTATTTCACAACATCTGGAGCCAGTGACAACTTTTTAAGGATGTTTTAAAAAGCCAGAACTAGTTCAACTATGAAAGGAAATTGTATGTCATTAGAGAGTAAATGGATAGTTTGCTGTCTGTGGGAAAAAAAAAAGAAGAAGAAGGTGAGAGGTGCCGTGAATCTGATCCATCATCACTCTGAGGACGTTGGCCTGTGTCACTGTATGTCATCGTCATCAAATAGGTCTTCAAAATCTGTGGAAAGACAACAGACATCGATTGGTTGCATAACAAAAAGCTGGTTACATTTGACATTCTTGTGCAACTCAGGCACTTTCTCATAAAGCAGACTTCTGGGGCGGTGGGGGTCGAAGGGGTGCAGGTGATAAAAGTAAAAGGATCTGGGAATGCACTCGCTGGGGAGTCTGCCTTCCTGTGGGTTTGTCAGTTTGTGAGGTCAGAGGTCAGCCTGAGAACTGTAGGGACACGCATACGAATATTTGCCACATCCTCTTCATCTTCAGTTTGAAAATATGTTGCATTCACGACTGAATGTAGCATTTTATTTTGAGTTTCAGGGTGAATTTAAGCATTACATTTAATTTTCACCATTCTCCGTTTCATTAGGAGAACATGTCTTAAAAACCAGTGCATTACTGTAACCACTCTTGCCATTTGGAAACAGTACCATATTGTGACTTCAATAATATTTCACTGAAACAAACAACGTGCACTGGATAACACTTATGCATCACAGCAAGAAGGTCCAGGACCAGTGGATGGGGGTAGGACCTTTCTGTGTGGAATTTGCATGTTCTCCCCATATCTGCGTGGGTTCTCTCCAGGTACTCTGGCTTCCTCCCATCTTTCAAACAAATGCACTGATTGGTTAATCTAAATTGTCCAAAAATGTTAATGCTTGTCTCTATATATTCAGCCCTGTGATGAACTGGTGGCATGCCCAGGGTGTACCCTGCCTTCACTCGTAAGTAGCTGGGACAGGCTCCAGTCACTCTTATGAGGATAAAACAGGCTCAGAAAATGAAAGAAAGAATGAATGAACAAATCAGACACAATGCCTGTAGGCATAGGGCTGCAGCAAACACAATACCATAAAAATACTTAGACACAAATCCACGGCACAGTCGAGACACACCAGAGAAACAAACAAAAAAAAAATTACCCATGCACAAAGTGTTGCTTTAAAAGTTGTCATCTACTACACAAAACATTGAAATCTAAGACTGCACACGCCAGGAAAACAAATATTTTGAGCCTAATTAAAGCCCTCGCAAACACACACAAACATTATTTACAATGAAAGACGGGGGCTGTCAAGGGACAAAATTCCTCCTGTCCAGTCATAAGTTCTGTGACAACAGTTATCTTTTCAGGTATGGAATTTCACTACATTCCATGAAGTGAACAAACATGAATCTCATATTTTGAATAATAAAACCATTAATATACTGCCATCACTGCCACATGTCAAACCAACCGAGTTGGCCTTTTTTTCACCACCTCCAACTAATTTCAGTATTTCTATACAAAAATACCAATACAAACAACACTGCTGATATGAATGCTGTAAAGTACAGCTGGATGATAAACAACTGTTAAAACAACAGACTGTGCTCTGCTGAAAAAGCTTTGCAAAGTACATTTTGAAAATGGCATTCAGGCATTATTTATTTGCAAGTGTGGCTGTGGTGATGCTCCAGTGATGCCTTAAATTACAGTAGGGGGAAAAAAGATATTCAAATCAGACCCAAAATCAAACCATTTTCCAGGTTGTCCAAATTTCACTGGCCAAGGGTTTATAATATAGTTTATTGTCTACTGGGTCTTTTTGTAAGGGATCTTTAATCAAATTTCAGCCCATTCACAAAACTAACAGTAAAACAGGCTTCATAGTTTCAGCCTTTTAAAACATGTCCCTGTGGTCTACATTAACTGGACATGTTATATACTTGAGTCAGGATTCTTCATTAATTAAACTCCACAAGTCCATCTTCAACCTTATTTTGGAGTAATGACATCAGAAAGGTGGTTTTGAGCACCTGGACCTTTAAATGCACATAATCCTACCCCCTCCAGGTTGTTAGCTGTGTTACTCTGTTTCATTCAACCAACAACTAAACATTTTCCTTAATTGGCTCAAAGTTTGGACATATTGTTGACAAACAATCATGTCATACTTGGTGACATGTTCGGCAGAAGTCTTGACCTTATATGTGCAAATGTCATGACATAACTAGATACATACAGGTAATAAATTAATCAGAAATTGAAACGGGTTGTAGAAATCCACTTGATTTTTGCCTAAATTAACAGAAAGATAGCTTTGCAGCACCTGGAGCGGTCAAATTCAAACCCCAAATAAACAAATAAATTAACCTTAGAATAATAACAGTGTGGACCCATTTAATTGTGTTTCAGTGTAGCTAATGACCCTAACCCTAACCCTTAATGACTCTACTACTAACTTTCAAAGTTATTACATCTCATACCTGAATGACTCAGCCAAAGGATGACTGTTGAACTGGTTAAATGGTCTGCACTTATATCATTCTTTTCCACCTTCATGGTGCTCAAAGCGCTTTACATAAGCCTCACATTCACACACACTCATACACCAGTAGGTTTCTAAGGTCTATGGTCAGTCCTACTGGGGGCCTAAGTCAGGGTTCAGTGTCTTGCCCAAGGACACTTCGACACGTGGATAGCCAGAGCTGAGACACGAACCACCGACCCTTTGGTCATTGAACAACCCGCTCTACCAACTGAGCCACAGCTGCTCCAAACATTCCCCATCTTCATGAGAGAAAAATGATCAACACCAATTATAAATCAGCCAATATTCTTTACTTAATTAGAAGAAGAGTTCCTGGCAAATACAGCTACAGATTTATTGAGTTTGTTGATTTTTTTTAAGACCTTTGAGAGCCGGATTTAAAGATTAACCAATTTTAAAGACAATTAAATTCTCAATTTAGGACAATCATATTTTTACTGTATGTGACACTGTTAGCGTGTACTCAGTTACATATTTAACAGATTGAATGGACTGTGAACAGGTATTGTAGGTTTCAAATGAATGTATTAGGTAAAACCTTCGAAAATGTTCTTTGAAAACAGGATTAATCTTCAGCAACACTGCACAATGATGTCATTATTCACAGATCTGCCCATGCCTTAATGTTTCTTAGCAGTGTGAAATAATGCAAATTAACCCAGACTGCAGTGCCACAACACTTTTCCTTTTGTGAAAATGTAAGAAGAGGCTGAATATGACAGCCATTGTCTAAAAATGAATGAACATTTAAAATCCCATTATGAATGTAGGACATGGGATCAAGAGCTGCTCTCAATCAGCCTGCAGACAGTGCAGTAGTATGCATCTCTATCAGAAGGGAATAAAGCGTGCCACCCTGAATGAGCCTCATACAAAGAGATCCTGCAGAGAGGACTATGAGGAATCTGTGTCGCATATGGCAAGAAGTTGTGGCTGTTTGATGTAGCTGCGCCTCAGGACAGAGATCACACTACATTATAAACACAGTTTGTAAAAAAGAGGGTGGGCGTACAAGGAATGTTTTTGGGGCCAGTAAAGACATTTCCTGCTGTGGAACCAGCAGCGGTGTGACGCCGAAGAGTGGAAAGACATTGTGTACTAATAGATTCAACCCGACCTTGACTCAGTGTTTCCTATATCAAGGTGACAAGACTCTTCCTCAGTTTAGTTCCAGTTCTGCCACTAGAGGAAAATATTCATACTTGTGCAGCAAAATCTAAAAAATAATTACCAAACAGCCTTATGCTATAAAGATTTATAACACCTCTTGGAAAATCAAAACAACAGTCTGATGTAGAGCTATGTTGGATGCAAACTGTGAACCTGATTCAAATTAAAGAATAAAAGAAAACCAGTTATCACAAGCAGAGTCTTGGCAAATTATAGTAACTAATTAGCCTCTGAGCGTCACACCTCATTTATTCAAGACACCACCTCTTGCAAGCAAAAAAGGACTAAAGAATATGCTTTCTCTGTAACTGAAGATACTACTGCTGTCAAGCATGTTTTTGGTGAATCATTATCATTTCCCCTTCTTGTAGTGTAGTTGCTGATGTGGCAATGAACAAATCAAATAAACATAGAATATACTGCCCTGTTTTTTGCAAAATAACTTTTTAAAACATTTTCCATCACCCATAGATATCAATACATTGAATAAATACATACATAAACCGTTTTTCCCTATTTGACAAAGATATCTCATATTGAAGGTGTATGAACACATCATTACCATTGAAAAAGTCTGCATGAACTGCCTTTTCATTTGCAGCCAGGTCCATCAGCAGTCCTGTGCTTCCCCCAGCCTGTCAGAGCACAAACATGCAGTTTACACTCACAAACTTCAATCCAGCAAACATAGTTAGCAGAATTAAATTATATCTGTACCTTTAACAAAAGGGACAATATTGTGTCATTTAAAGCTAGCAAAATACATACTAATACAGGTAAACACTGCACACCAATGTAGTATTTTAATAGTCTAACATTAAATAATCATGCTCAGTGTTATATATTCACTGACTAGTGTATATACTGTATTTTGGTCAGCACTATAAAATAAAAAGGTCTGTTTTATAAATCATCTCCTGGATGCTGCACCCTTTACTTCTAATACAGTCTTACATTAATATTTAGGGTTTTAGGTACATTTACATGAAAAGGCTCAAGCAACATAAATTTATATGTATAAAACATGTATAAATAAATGTTTTTTCTGTAAAACTATTAATGAATCGATACGTTTTAGTGAATATTACATTGTGTCCATCTTTTTATATAATAGAGACAACACTGAATTAACGCGTCAAGAAAATACAATAATTTATTCTGTAATGCACAAATGTATTTATTATTTACAGACCATAAAATATAGGGAGCCACAAGTACAGCAGGACATACATAGCTATGAAAAGATCCTAAAAATAGTAACGGCAGCTAACGGTATTTCCCAAGTTTCTAATTACGTAACGCTAACTAATTAGCATTAGCCAGGTAGCTAGTTAAGGTTATCCAACTAACCTCATCCAGGTCCACGTAAGGACCAGCTCCTTCAGGAAACATCTCATCTACAGCTGGTTTCATGGTAGATGAGTTTGATTGATCTTTTAGAGGCATATGTGAACTAAACCACAAAGACTTCTGAGAACGTCGATGCTAATTCTAGACAGCCGGGCAAAATTAAGACAGTGCTACGTGAAAATAAGTCCGACGAGAAAATGAGAAATTGCAAAGAGTTCCACTTCAGGACTAATTGAGAAAGGGATGACTGTAGAAATATATGAACTTTAACTTAATTTACATCTTTAACTTATATTAGCTTTAATTCTAAAATATACATATATTTCTAATGCATTAAAATGTAATACAAAATTTGGACTTTAAAGGAGGGTATGGCTTTCATGGCAAATTATTTTTCAAATATGTAAAACCCCAGTGACAGCCTAATTATCACAACCCATTAATCTTTCCATGTTTATGCTCCTGAATCATATCCCTCATGGTGAACAACTCCTAAAAATTACTCCATTGTAAACACAGACCACTTGTTTATTTAACAAACCGAAATCTCACTTCGACCTTACCAGAAACCTTGGCAGTGCATTACTGTACAATGGGAATTTAACACAACTTTGGTGGACTATAGTTTTATGTTGTAGTGATCTGACTCATTTTCTTGCTGAATCTGCTTAGAAACAATTTTCACTATGTATTTTGTAACAGATTTTCCAAAAAGGCCTGAGTGATGTTTTGGTTCGTTATATAAACAAGTGGACACTGTTAATGATAGCATCATCTTCAAAGTTGTCTCCATGAAGGAAGTGAATCAGCTGCATAAGTACAGAAAGACTAACAGATTTGTGATCATTTAGTGTTCCCTGAAGATATGGGTATACTCTAATTTTCAGCCTTTTAAAAAGGCTGAGGGGAGTAGGTCTGGGGTGAAATAAGACTACTCTCTTTAGTTTAACAAAACATCCATCAGTAGTATTTGCTCAATTATTAAGATGTCAGATGAAAGTAAATTATAGAAATAAATAAGAAAAGAGATAAAGGAAATGTAAATATGAAACCACACATAAATAAGTGCAGGAATAAAAATTAAATATAAATAAGGACAAAATAAATAGTATAGAAATACATTTATCTCAGCATTTTTTTATATCTATGTATTTATTTTTCAATATGGCAACCAGAGGGATTTCAGAAGTGGGTATATCCAATGTTGACTGAAAAATAAGTAGTAGTAAGTATACTGCCAAATACCCTGGACTACACCAATGGCTATCATTATCATTTACAAATGTGGGAAAAAAAATGTGATGAAAGTCACATGCTGCTTTAATGTACCAGCGATTTCAGCTGCAAGAAAACAATCAAAAGATTTATCAATACAATTATTTTAACAATTTTAACTTTTGTGTCTCTCTTGTATTTTTACAATTAAAATAAAGGAACAACACACAACTATAAACTTCTTAGATTGAGCACATGTTTATAAAATACATCCTGTTCAACATACTGATGTTCATATACAGTTTTCAAAAGGACACAACGTCAAAATTAAAAGATGATCACATGTTAGTTACAAGTTAAGGTTCACTGAGTTTTATTACCAATGATTTGATGTGTTTGGAGTTCATTGCATATCTAGTATAATCCACCTAAGTATAAATAAATCCTCAAACAGCAGAATATTCCTCTCAGCTTGTATTATGAAAATCAGTGGTGATATATTTAAAAAGATGAGCAGACTGACATTTTTTTGGAGAAAAAGTTAAGTTTTATGTTATGATGTTATGACTTAAAGCACCATTACATGACACTACTTCTATAATGTACAGACCTTAGAATATTTGGCTGTAAACATTTCAGCAGTTTTTATGTTTTTTAAGAACCGACACTCTTTGCTGTCTTAAACTAACTGAGCTGAGTCATCTTCCACTACCACCATCCTCTATCACCCCCTCCTTTCTACAACAGCGCCATCTTGTGTTTTATTTCCCCTGCTGTTCAGCCCTTCAGAGGGTTTTTTCACAGCCTAGCTGCTTGCTGGCAATCATCCTGGTCACATCTATGTTGTTGTTGGCAAAGATCTCCTTGGCTCTTTCAATGGTGGAGGCTGGCAGGGTTCGTTTCCGGCCCAGGATCCAGGCAAAGTCAACATGGAATAGCCTCAGGACGTCTGTGCAGGAATACACCAGGGCCGAGTTTACGTAGTCAGTGGCCAGGATCCAGTAAGGGGAATAGGGCAGGACTGTGATCACAATATGATGCACATGTGGTTAATAAAATATGCTAAATAGATTCATCTGCTGCTTAAAAGCAACAGGCTAATCTGAGGAATGTGTAATAAAAAGGGAAATCATCAAGAAGGAAAATCCTCAAACATGAATAAAACAAACACATAAAAAAAAAAAAAATAAATCAGCAATTATTGAGTTATTTAAATATGATCACGCTCACCATAGGAGTAGCTTATTCCCAGTTTGGCAGGATTCTTCAGATCTTCAGTGACTCCAGTCCCTTCAATTTTCCTCAGCTCTCCTTTGCTGGTTAATTTCAAGCAGTAAAATGCCATGTTAAATTAAAAGAAATACAATACAAATGCACCGTTTGACTCAGCAGTTAAGAACTCACAGTATTTCAGAGCTGACCACTCGAATGGACTTGTCTGTCTTCAAAGTGAAATTGGTTTCAATGCAGCGTCCTTTCTCAAACTGAGCTGGCAGTTTGGCAATTTCAAACCACCTCCCCATGAACTGAAAAGATGGAAATACAAAAGCATTCGGAGACAAATCAAAAAGCTGTGAAAGAAGGATATGAATAAATCTACATGCTGCATTGGCTTTGAAAAACTCTCCGATGTTGAGATAGCACAAAGCAAAAAAAAAAAAAAAGAAGAAGTAGAAGCAAAGTTAGGAATTTATTAAATGTCAACTTGAAGTGGAAGTTACACTGTTATTTGATAAAATTCTGAGCACAGTATTCTAATTGTATTATAGTGTTAGAATCTATGGCATTTACACATTGACTTGAGGAAGTTATTCTGTAAAAACACAGCTTTCAAATAAAAAAGTAATTACAAAAAAGGGCAAGCATTCAATCTTGATATTCCATGTTATAGAAAAACATTGGGCTGTTTTCTGGAAGTTATCCAATACTTTCTGTATAAATCTGCTTCCCACAAGCACCTGTTTAAGGTTGAACGCAGCCTGAACAGCCGGTTCTGGACAGGGTCCCCAGTGGGGAACCTGAGCACATATGAAGGGGAGGATAAACACCATCAAAGCTAGAGACGACTTCATAGTGTTACAGCCTTTGTTACCTGTAAAATATCAGCACCCACACATTGGAAAGACATGAGACAGTGAGTTATTTTAAATGATCTTACTGTTTTATGAAAGCATTTGACAAATATAATGTATTCATGCATAGAAGAACACAGCATCACTGTAATCAAACTACAAAAACAGATTTTATCACAGATATTATAAAAAATGTTCCTACCTTTGTGTCCTGGTCGTACAGATACGTGCACACTCCCTTGGTCAAATGCTGCTTTATGAATTAGGGATGTTGCTCTCTGCCAAACTTTTCCAGTACTGTGACTCTGCCTCATCAATGGGCATCTTTGTATAGAGTCAACCTTATTTCAGACATGAAGTAAACCATTAGCAAATTAGAGTCATGGGGGGACATGCCAGAAGAAATGCTATAAAACAATCTGATGTCCTCCTGCCTCAGATGGACAGGAATGTGTGTTTTGGTGTTTTCCCAAAATATTCAAGGACGTCCTTTTGTGGCTTAGTCAAAACTGTAATATTAAAAAAAAAAAAAAAATGGGGGAGACAAAGAGTATTTGGGAGGTAATATTTTGCTTGTGTTAAAATCTAAAAAGGGGAAAACTTGACCTACTTTGTGCTGGTTAGACAAAGGACAAATACTGTACGTCACATGATGAGGAAGCCCACATATTTCTGTTCACTGAGTGACAGTGTTTGTGTACTGGGAGTTGGCTCACTGTTCATGACACTGTGCAGTTCTTCTATATCACAGAGGTCAAACATATGGCCCACAGGCCAAATCTGGCCGTTAAAGGGTTCAAATCTGGCCTGTTGGGATGAATTTATGAAATGCAAAAATTACACTGAAGGGAATCCTTTGATTTGAATCAAGGGATTCAAAACCATTTTACTTCACAAACAGACCAATTAAACCTCAAGTGGGTCAGACTAATGAAATACTATCACATTAATTATGAAAACCCCAAATTCTTCTCTTTGTTTTAGTGAAAAAACAAATTAATTACAAGTTTAAATTCACAAACTAGCCTTTATGTGCCTGACCTACTGCATGAACACACTGAATTTGGTGGCAATTCATCCACCCATTCAAAAGTTATGGATCAAGTGCCTTCTTGCTCAGAATTTTTAGGGAGAACCCTGCAATTATAAAGACTTGAATCATTTTGCACTTGGATCATTTTGCATTTCAATATGTAAATCTTTCTGTTGTTTCTATTTTGATGTTTGAACACTTTTTCAGTTTTACTAAAGTGGGGCTTTGGATCCCAAACTTTTACTTGTTAGAGAATATTTTTAATTGATGGTTTTTCCACTTTTATATAAGTATTTCTTCCACTACTGAAGACAAAAACTGTACATTCTTCATTTTTAAAAAGAAAGTTCACATAAAATAACATTCAAACAAATATAAAATGTAGAATTCACCCAGTCACTTTTCCCAACTCTCCTCTGGTGGAGGTTTACAGTCTCAGATGCAGGCAGGTGACAATGACAATGGGACCTGGGGTGACCCATCTGTGCCCTGCCTTGACCTGTGACCCTGGACCTCCTCACTCAGCCTCACTTGTCTGGTCAGACCTTCTCACCCTCATCTAAATAGATGGACCCCCTCGTGTGCCCCCACCCTACTACATCTTTACAAATTGGAACTGTCCACAAATGGGTGTCTGTCAGTCCTTGTTTCATCTAGAGCAGGGGTCTCAAACATGCAGTCCGGGGGCCAAATGCGGCCCAGCAAAGGTTCCAATGTGGCCCCCAGGATGAATTTGCAAAGTGCAAACATTATATATAGTCAAGGCTGTGGAACTGATTTTAGTTCAGGTTCCACATTCAGACCAATATGATCTAAAGTCAAAGTATAGCAGAATAACATATTAAAAGAATTACTCCATATTGTCTTCTCATTTTGATGTGAAAATAATGTAGATTATGCCTATATATAATGACAACTTCAAATGGCTGTCTTTCTTATAGTGGAAAAAAAGAAAATTAATTGGGAAAATATTTATACTTACAAACTATCTTGTAATAATAAAATGTGAAAAACATGAACGAATATGAACAAACTGAAAATTTTCTAAAGAAAATTAAGCACAATTTTAACAGTTAAGTGTCTTTGTAGCAGATCGGATCCATAATGCACATGCGTGAATGATAAATTGAAGCATAATATTGTGAGACTTGCATGTATTTTTCTTGAGATTTTTTTTTTTTTTTTAGGTTATTCACACCTTTTTTGTTGGATAGTTTTTTTAAAGCAAGCTCATACGGTAATAGGGATTGTTTGCTCTAAAACAAACACAAAAAATTGGGATTGTAATTTTTTTCTAGCTTAATATGCTATTATTTTTCTGGTCCGGCCCACTGGAGATTAAATTGGGCTGAATGTGGCCCCTGAAAGGAATGAGTTTGAGACCCCTGATCCACAGTCTCTCTGTCCATGGGAGTGGATCTCTTCTTCACCTGTATTTCTTCCTGAGGTTTCCCTTTTCCCACTGGGCTTTTGGAGTTTTTCCTTGCCAAGAAGGGTCTAAGTATGGGAGGATGCCTGGAACATTAAGCCATTTTCTTCATCGACTGATTATTTGATTCATTTTCAACATTCAACTAATTCTGTAAATGCCTGTGAAGCAACATTGCTGTGATATTGAGCTCTACAAATAAAACTGAATTGCAATAAACAATTAGTTAAACAGGCTAGTTTTCAACAGCAGTCCCTTTTCCTGATGTAAATTGAGACCTGAGAATAAGAAAAAAAAAAAAAAAGTCAGGTACATCTTGTTAGAATGATATAAAACGCACGAATAATACACTTAATACATTTGAATATTACAAGATTAAAATATATCTTGAAAATGAAGACATCATCTTATTGTGTCGAAGGGGACTAATCAATATTATAACGAGGTACAAATTAATGTGAAATCCTAATGCTGGTTCAACACTGCGTCACCACTGGAAAAACCCTGAGGCCTCAGTACTGCTATAGTGGGAACCTCTAATGTGTGATTTATTACACTGTGTCTGAGAGAAATTCTTGCTGTGGACCTGGTGTCTTATGTCAGAATGAGAGCTCTGATCTACATTTATCATGTCTATGCAAAGACAACCCAGGTGCCCAAAGACACTGACAAGATAAATGGCCCAAACCCGGCATCCAGTGGTTGGCGATATGCCAACTTCACCTCATGGCTATTAACAAGTGAAGAACCATGGGTGCCACCACGATTAGAGTGAAAACAGGCAACAGGTTATGAAAAAATACAAGTTTAAGACAGTGGAAAATTACAAGATTCCATTATTTTGGGTGAAGTAGAAAAGTACAAGTCTACGTACTCACCCCCTAGAGGGTATAAAAGATGAGGTTTCACCCTTGGGTTGTAGATTTTGCCCCCAGGTTGTATCTCATGTGTTTGTTGTATCTTCTACCTTTTGGATGTGAAGACCGGCTGACTCCACTCATCTTTGATTCTACGCATCAGTAACCTGTGGTTCTTATCACTTAAGGTTAGGTATCCTCAAAAGTTTAGTTCAGAGTTTGCCTTAAAACTTAGAAAGTAAAAGTGAATTATTTTAGTGTTCAAAAAAAGAACCACGACAATTGCAACTGCAGCAAAATATAGAAAATTACACAAAAAGTGCAACTCGACTTACTGAACAGAAATGACTTCAGTTCTTAATTTTCATTGAGTATACATTTAGAATATAATATCATATATGTATGATATTTTAAGCTATATTTATAAATTATTGAATGTCTAATTTGATGTATGCATGGGCCTTTCTTCCTAAATATAGATCTCAGCAAGCTTTTAAAGTCCATACATTCACATACCACTGAAACGAACTTGAGGTTCAGTGTCTTCGTCAAGGCTCCTCCAACATGTGGACCGTGGCCCGGGACTGAATCACCAATTTTATGGTTTGCGGACGAGCCACTCCACTGGCTCAGCTGCTACCGGCTGTATGCAGTAAAGTACAGCTGTTCAACACTCAACACAGTTTCAACCAAATACAGTCAATTAAACCCTGCACTTCCAGACAAAGCCCCCAGCTACAAACAAGGTTACACTAAAGAAGACCAAGATCAAAAGGCTCAGTTTCCAACTAATTCCCTACAGAGAGAAATAGCTTGCTAGCTGGAGCCAGTTACATCAAAGCCTGGTTAAAGAAGATGCAAAGGGCTTGAGGTTTTTTTTTTTCTCTCTTTTTTTGGTGCCTCCACTAAGGGTTTGAGTTTGACTGGTCAGCATATGATCAAGAAAAGAACAAACCGTGAGGCATATTTTACAGTCTGACAGAAAAAAATAATGGAGAAGGAATATTGATGAAGCAGATGGGAATGCTCAACAACAAAAAAACAAAAAACAAAAAAAAAAAAGGCCAAGTTTTCTTTGATCGCTTGTGGGCAATTTGTGTCCATATGCTGTTGTATGTAGAGACAATTCATTAGTCGCTCATTGCTTCATACTTTACAAGCTGTAAAGTTTCAGTGTCACTGCAGCAAATGTTTTGCATTTGTTTCTCATGTGATTGTGTTTGTCGTTATATTCTTCAACGTAATATGAGTCATTTACATTCACTGAAAAGTCACTTAAAATCAGAGTGTGAACCATACTTTGGCCATAGGGGTTAGGGGGTGGGGGTGTAATTACTTGTTTTTACTTAGATATTTTAAAACAAATAGGTGTCTTTGCACATCTTTGCTCCTTTTCTTTTTGTTTTATAATATTTTGTATGTACACAGTAAATTTTGCAGTGTTAAATCAACACTTAGAGAGTTTATTTAACTTCTTCTAGAGTGTATTTGGTCCCATTGTCTCCAAATTAACACTGCAAAATCTACAGTGTAGTCTAATGTAGGCCTAAATAGAAACTGGCACGCTTCAGTGGTCATCGATACCATTGTGATAATATTAGGCAACAGTCAATTTGGAGAATTCATATGAATCATGGAAGAAGAATTGTGTAGGCAACAATACAACATATTTGACATTTTAAAGACATAAAGCAAATAGTAAGTAAGCAAGGTTTATTTGTAAAGAACAATTCACAGTGCTTTACAAACAATAGAAAAAGAGACAAGTTAAAAACACACATTTACCGTTAAAACACAGTCAATAAAAAAATAAATATCAATCAATTAAAATAAAAGAGAAGAGCTTGCATATATTTGCGTGGGTTCTCTGGGTACTTCAGCTTCCTCTCATTGTCCAAACACATGCACTGATAGGTTAACTGGTCTGGTTAAATCTGAGAGTGATTGTTTGTCTATATATGTTCAGCTCTGTGATGAACTGGTCACTTGTTGTGGGTGTACCCTGCCTTCACCCATATGTATCTGGGATAGGCTCCATGCGACCCCCGTGACCTGAGTGAAGGTAAAGCAGGTTCAGAAGATTAATACATTTTACAACTTTTTGCTGTTAATTTTTTACAGTGCATGTCTTCTGTGGCTTTAGACACTCATATTCATGTGCACTTAGTGAAAACTAGCACACTACTGCGTAAAAGGTTATTTTGGGACTCCTGACACCTGCACACACATGCACGTGTTGTAGGTTAAACATGTGCACATAAATGCTACATAATGTGTTGCAACAGGTCAACACAGCCTGTGAATATTTCCTGTTGCTGAGACAACAGAGGCTAAAGTGTCATGTGTGTAAGCTTTTCATCCCACCCAGCTGAGGAGAACAAGTGTTATATTATGTAAAAAGGAGGTGCAGCAGATTGATGTAATATATCAGCACACATTCACATAAGCCAACAGGTAAAAAAAAAATAACCCTAAATTTATATATACCTAATGAAATTAAACCTGAAAATAGAAGGTGATCGGTGGTTCGGTGGTGGATGGTGTATTGCATTGAAATGTGTCTGACACCCTGGAAACCTGTCTGTGTGGGTGTATTAATGTGTGTGCTCTGTGCTGCCAAACTAGCACTACACCGGCTGCGGCGCGCTTAGACATGCCTTCAGCTGGGGAGCTTGGCGCACTGTCTAAAGTCAATGAATCTGTCACTGCACCGAGCTGAATCTGTGGTCACCTCCCACAAGTGTGTGGCCACACCCGTCTTGTCGCACCGGTGTGCCAAACTAGCACTACACCTTTCAGCTGGTGAGCTCTTGGTGCATTTTGGCGCTGTCTAAAGTCAGTGAATCTGTCACTGCACCGAGCTGGATCAGTGGTCACCTCCCACAAGTGCGTCGCCACGCCCATTTTGGTGCACCACAGTCTGCCACACTACCAAACTGCTCTCCGCCAGCCAGAAATTAAAGCCCTTCCTCTGTTCCCTGGTTTTATAATTATCTACAGAATATTCTACAAATAAATGTTTTATTGCCCTGAATGTTGAATTTATAACTGAGGAGCAGCAGTTTCTTTTCTCAGCTGAATTCTGTCTCATGTTTTCTCCTCTTCGCTTTCACCTGTTTTTAATCTTTATTATACGTGTGTTTCAGGTGATTTTTTTTTTTTTTATAGAAAGGTGTATCCTCTTGGCCTAATTATATGAAGGCTAATTAAATAAATGACTGAATATGTAGATGCACTCAATACAAGAGTCCACAGAGAACAGGACTAAAATATGATAATGGGTGAAATATAGTAGCATGCTGTAATAGTAAAACAACAAAACATGCACACGAACTGAAAATATAAAAGGAAAATGACATATGTACATCACGAAATGTTGGAATCATGTTATAAAACCACCCCAAAAAATAATTTTACTCAATAATCAAATCAGTCATGTTGCTTCTATATGGTCTCATAACAGACAACTGCAATGAAGGGGAAAAAAAAACCTTTATTCAAAGCAATGACATAAACATGATACATTAACCGTCATGTTACAGCCATTGTCACAGTAATGATGTTGCTAGGTCAATTTGATCTGGTGCATATTTAATTATCCAAAATATGTCCAAAACCAAAGAAATTCTAATAAACACTGTTAAAATTTCATCACTAATTCCATTACTAGCTATTCTATCAATATTTAGTACAATGGTGTTCCTTATCTCTAACAGGAAATGGTTCAATTATGATAATTCACAGTTGTTGTTGTTGTTTTTTTTAACGTTTTAAATGTTTCACCACTTTATCAGTTTTGAAAGATCAACACATAAAACATATAATTGGAACATAACCTAATGTAATATGTCTCACAGTTGTAAAGAAATAATAAATAGTCTGACATTTCTGATACCCTTTTACCTCTAGTTTGACTGCTGGGTCAAATTATATAAATAAAAATAAAGGGTGTGATCACAAATATGTGAAAGGAACCATTTTCATATTATGTGTGGATTACACTAAATAAGGCAAGCAGAAGACGTATCAGACTGGGGAAAAAAAATACTTTAAAATATTATTCCCAGATGTTAAAACTTTAAAATGTTTCAGTTCGACCCATAACATAACAGGAACATTAATATCACCATTATTTTTTTTAAAAGCACATGTACAATGGTGTGTGGTTTTACTGAACAGTCTGCATCTGTTTCTGAAAACACTCTGTACAATAGATTTCCAAGGCCCTCAATGTTTTCTATGAAGCAGCGTTCATATTAAACTGTGGCAGAAAAAGATGCTGTGTGAGCAGAGCATGAAGAAAATGTGGTTCACCAATTAATCTTTCTTTACACCTTCATGTGTTTGATGATAGTTAATGCATAGAGACACAACCCAGGTCTACACACAATGCAGCGAATGAATGCTCATCTGCAGCTACATTTACATCTGAAGGCACATAGATGTAAACAGGCACCAGTGGAGCCCAATTTTCTTTTTTTTTTTTTTAGTAAAAAAGTATTACTTCTCCCATGATATTACAATGATCTGACGTTAATGATCTGACCTTATGTGCGGAGGCGACAACGCAGTATAAAATGATGCTGTGATGCTGTCTATGAACATGATTTAGGGATGGTATTTGAAAATATGTAAGCCATCCAAGTGTAAAAATACTCATTTAAAGCTTATTTACACCTTGGAAGGGGAAATGAGACTCCTTCAGCCAATAATATTAAAAACGTATTGGCTTCATTTAACACAGACTGTGAGCTTTTGGCTGTGAACCTCCTGCTTTGATATCACTGGTTTTAGAAGCTCTCAGTTTATTTGTTTTTTTATTTTCTTATGAGCTTTGATCTGAAGCATTTTTTTAATGTGTGATTTTCACACTTCACAGGGTCTGTGCCAAGTTGAACAGAAATTAATGGAGTCGGAAAATACTACAATGATTTGATTCATCACTAAGCTGCATTTAGTGAGAGGCCTCCTCAAACAGTCTAATCTTCTGACCAGGTGCCAACTCTCACACAGACGAGGAGCTAAGAATGGGATCAATGCTGAAAACGGAAGGTAAAGGTGAGTATAAAAACCTCAAAGATCATATAGTCTGGTACTCAGATAACTTTACACACAGGTGAGCAGACACAAACATATGTATTTGTCATGTATTTCTGTCTTTATTGTGTTTTACAGCTCCACCTATTTGCCCAAATAGTCATGTTTTCCTGTTGGTGGAATCAAAGATGAAGGCCATCCAGGTGATCTCCTTGACTTTGCTGTCTTTTCTTGCTGCAAATGTTCAGGTGTTGAGGTTAGGAAGATGTCCAAACCCTCCTGTTCAGGCCAACTTTGATGCCATAGGTAAACAAAAGTATTATTGGATAATAACTTATGTTCCCTGAATTATTCACAACCACTGTTTTCTTGGAACCTCAACTGACACCTGAATTTAACCTCCCTCTTGTGTTAGCTTTCCATTACCATCTATTATGTTAACGCACAGGTGTCAAACTCCGGTGTCCTGCATGTTTGAGATATTTCCCTCTTCCATGTGATTCAGTTTAACCCTTTAACTCCTGAGAACTAACAAAATAATTGGTAACATGAGCAAAGTAAGACACAAATGGCAGAAAAATCTAAGAAAAATACTGCAATAAAAAAAACTAAATGTAGAAAAATAAACAAAATGAGCAACAAAAACTAATAAATATTTACAAAATGACAAATAATGTGGAAAGAAAACTACTATTGAAATTTGGTCCCAGCAATTTTAATTTTGCCTTTAAAAACATGTTTAAATAAAATAAATAAATAAATAAATAAAAAATCTTTCTTTTTGGCACCTTGTCCATGCACAAAACTAAAAGGAAAATAGTTGAATTTTTCTGAATATTTAAACTAAATCATCCATTCAGAATGCATTAGCACTGACACATAAAGAGTTAATAATCAGCTCCTCATCAGACTGATAATGATGTAATGGTCTCTAGGTGTAATGGAAGAGGGTAACATCTAAAACATGCAGGACACTGGCCCTCAAGGACCACAGTTTGACACCCCTGTGTTAATGGGTCGGTTTTGTCCCATGTCTTAAACCAGGCATAAAATACACTAAAAACTATTATGTACCATTCAATCTGTTTTTCATTTCTTGGTTTCCTTGTTAGACTTCCTTATTCAAGAAAATATTGGTTTTAATATTTTTGACCTAGGCCTCTAGACCTTTTTTTCTCAGTAAACCTTTCTATGTGCCCTCTTCTAGTCATCACTTCTGTACTGAACTGACCTCACATGTGTGGACATGTCCATCTGTGGGTTTGTTTTTGTGCAGGTACTGGATAAAAAGGCTAAATAAGGATCCCCAAAAAGCTCATATGATTGGTAGAGGATCTGGCTGTCAGTATTTTGGCCTCTTAGGATTTCAGTTTTGGTTCTAATCTTATTTTTCTAACAGGCTCAGCGATAATTATCATTTGGTCTTCGCCAAGGTGAATGTTTTATTTGTAAAGATGTACTGCATGTTTGTTTACATTAGTCACTGCTAGCCACTAACAGTAGCGACTAATGTTAACAAACATGCAACACATCTTAACCACAACCTAATGATAAGTAACACATTCACAAAAAAGTTCACTTTTAAATATCTACCTCTGACAAAGTGGTCACTTCAGACACAAGCATTAGCATTAGCATTAGCATTAGCAGACTCTGCTCCCCCCAACCGCAAACACAGATTTAAAATCCACTTTTTACAGAGTTTTTCTGTGAGCTTTTTCCATTTCTCACCTTTGTGAATATTTGGTACTCTAAAAAAAATCTCTTTTCTTTCTCTCATTTCTCTCACAATTGGCGCAGCTGTAAACTACAAAAAAACATAGCCATGTTGGCTGTAGACTGTGGTGTGTCTCATCAACAACAACGATGAGACAAACTACAGGAGTGAGGTGAACAGGCCGGCCTGGTGCAAAGACAACAACCTCCATCTGAATGTGGAGAACACCAAGGAGATTGTTGTCGACTTAAGGAGAGCGCACACCCAGCACACCCAGCACACCCCGCTGACGATCAATGGTGCTGCAGTGGAGTGGGTGAGCAGCACCAAGTTCTTGGGGGTGCATACCAGTGAAGACCTGTCCTGGAGTCAAAACATTGCATCCCTGGCCAAAAAAGCCCATCAACGCCTGTACTTTCTCCGTAAGCTTACACAGTAAATTTTGCAGTGTTAAATCAACACTTAGAGAGTTTATTTAACTTCTTCTAGAGTGTATTTGGTCTCATTGTCTCCAAATTAACACTGCAAAATCTACAGTGTAAGAGAGCAAGTGCCCCAGCCCCCATCATGCTCTCCTTCTACAGAGGCTCCATTGAGAGCATCCTGACCAGCTGCATCACCATGTGGTACCGCACCGTAAGACTCTGCAGGGCATCGTGACAGCAGCTGAAAAGGTCATTGGTGTCCCCCTCATGCCCCTCTTGGACATTTATAACTCCCACCTCACCCACAAAGCCATCAGGATTGCAGGTGACCCCACAGTCTCTTCAGCCTGCTGCCATCAGGGAGAAGACTGCAGAGTCTCGGAGCCAGAACCATAGCTCAAGGACAGTTTCTTCCATCAGGCTGTCAGGACTCTGAACTGTCTCACTGCTCTATCCCTTCCCACCCCTCTGTCCTCTGCCATAGACTACAACTCCACTTCCATCACCTGACATCATACATCATACATCCCCCTGACCCCCCACTACACATTCAATATACGCACTACCTCACTTTAACGACTGTATTGTTTACATTCTGATTGCAATCTTGTTGTTTTTTGACTGTATTTGTTTTGTCTGTAATTTTATGTTGTTTAGTATACCATTTTGTTATCTTGCAATAATAGATTTAGTTTTTGTTTTTTTTTTAATTGTATTTTATTTCGATCATAACACACTTGACCAAAAAGGTTTAGGACTGAAGCCCAAGCTTATTTAGCTCACCGTTCCCATTACCTCACCATCATATAGTAAACAAAAAAAAAAAACACAATGCAAAAGTCAAACCCAAGAACAACTGTCCAAATAGTTTTTCTTTTTCTTTACCTATTTTCCCCTCTCCTGCCTTTCTGACCTTTAATTGTCTTTTGTATATACATCATTCTTCATATTTATATATTTTTTATATATTTACTTTGTTCCTAGTCATTTTTTGTATTCTGTTTTAATTATTGCGCGTTTGCACGTGGGGTGAGAGGATGTAATTCCATCTGTGCTGTATGTTGCACATACATATATCATATTTGACAATAAAGCTGACTTTGACCTTGACTTTGACTTGACATTTTCATCAAACTACTACACTTCCCGCCCTCCATCTGAAAATCACACACTGACTATATAACAATGTAATGTCATTTGAAATCAACCTATTATTTCTACTGTCTCATTATTGATAGTGTAAGTGTGTGTTTCAGGTGTGTAACAATAATGCATTTCTTCTGCAGTGCATTGGTACATGGTATGAGATCCAACGTCTTTCCAGAAAGGCCAGTGCACCACAGGCCACTACACCCTGAAGAGTCCTGGAATCATCGTAGTCCTCAAAACTGAGCTACTGTGAGTCAACTTTGTCTGAAGGAGGACATTTGAAGTCTGTACTTTCCTTGAAAAGATCCCTGTGGCAGTGCTGCTGACAGTCACTTTAAACACATCTATCCACACAAGGCCACAGTGCTATTCATTACTATCTGCAATACATTCCGGTTTTATTTGTATTTTACAGGGATGATGGAACTGTTAATTCTATCATTGGTTCTGCCATGGTCAAGGATCCAGCTGAGCCTACCAAGCTGGAGGTCTCCTTCTTCCAAATAAAAAAAAAAAACAACAACCCAATATTCATTTCACTTCACAAAAGACTTTAGTGTTTGTCAGTAATTAACACAGATTGACAAAATGCTTCTACGGCTTTGACTCATATTGTGACCCTCACGTGTCCAACTGCTCCCCCTGGTCCATACTGGGTGTTGTCCACCAACTACAAGAGTCACACTCTGGTCTACGGCTGCACCGACTTCAGCCTGTTCCACATGGAGCTGTCCTGGCTTATGAGCAGGGAACCCTGCATGCCTTAGGAGACTATCGAGGAGCTGCACACTATCCTGTCTTCTGCTGGAGTCGATATAAACAAGCTGCTCACCAGAACACAACATACTGCAGCCTCATGTATGACTAAACACAGACACTGAGACACCTACGTCATCTGATGATGCATGATAAGTCTATGCAATAAACAATGTCACATGACTTAATGACAATGTGTGTCCTGTTCTGACGTCTGTGACAGATGGTGTTGTCTTTAGCATTACTGACATTAGGAGTATGACTAAATTAGAGACTATCCAACACAGGAAATACATGATACATTTTTTTCTTGCAATTTACTTTTACATTTAATTTCTTTCTTAATAGATTTTTGTTGTATTTTGAACTGGTCTTGGCAAATAGAGAAACAATAAGAACATGAATGTTTTCATATTGTGGTAATACACTCGGGAAAAAAGAATCATAATGCATATAGATGAACACATTAGAATCTTTTTACACAAGAGTTGTGTATAGGCTGTGTTTTATGTGACTCATACAGTGAATGGGCATACATTACAACTACCTCAAACTCAACAGTGAAAAATCTGACTTCCTAATCATTGGCCCCCAATCCCTCACCCAATTCATCCCTCCCATATGTGTCTCCTTTGACAACACATCCCTCTCTCCCTCTCTCCTCTCTCCCTCTCTCCCTCTCTCCCTCTCTCCCTCTCTCCCTCTCTCCCTCTCTCCCTCTCTCCCTCTCTCCTCTCTCCCACCTTGGCATCATATTCGACAGTACCCTCAGCTTCACACAACACATCAAACAGGTCACCAAAACATCCTTTCTTCACCTCAAAAACATAACCCGTATCTCTCTCTCCACCACAGAAACACTTATTCATGCTTTCATCACCTCCAGACTTGACTACTGCAGTAGCCTTCTCTATGGTTTACCCTCCAAACACCTCAATAAACTCCAGCTCATCCAGAACTCTGCAGCTCATCTCCTCACCCATCACATCACTCCAACACCTTCACTGACTGCCCGTCAAACATAAAATCACATTTAAGATCCTCCTCCTCACCCATAAAGCCCTCCCTCACCAGGCGTCCCTCTACCTCACTGACCTCCTAACACCTCATGTCCCCCTCCTGCCAACTTCCTCACCCCACCGCCCTAAACCAAGCACCAAACCTGGGGGGACTGAGCCTTTTCTGTAGTCGTCCCAAACCTATGGAACTCACTCCCCCCAAACCATCCGTCACTGTTCTGACCTCAACACTTTTAAATCCCTTTTAAAAACTCATTTATTCAAGATTGCTTTTAATGTTTGATTACTTTTATTCTGCCTGCTTTAATTTGTGATTGCTCTGTTTTCTATTGTTTGTTTTTATTGTTGTTGGACTCTTATTATTCTGTTTTTATTGCATGTAAAGTGTCTTTGAGTGCCATGAAAAGCGCTATACAAATAAAAATTTATTATTAGTAGTATTAGTATTAGTATTAGTATTAGTATTAGTATTAGTATTAGTATTAGTATTAGTATTAGTATTAGTATAATTACAATATGCACCATATGTACAATGGAATTAAAAGAGACAGCTCGTTTGTGGTGCATAGTGGAAAACAGTTTAAAAGAAAAGTAGAAATATCTATACAGAATAAAAACAAACATGTCATCCCAGCAAGAAATGGTAGAGATAAATATATCACACTTTGACCTTGGCTGAACATTGAGGATGTACAGTATTTTAAATATATATCCTTGTTTGAGGTTCAAGGTCATGTTCACAACTACAGCCCTTTCTCTCTAAACTACATGCCATCACACACACACACACACACACACACACACACATATACATACACATACATATGTTGCAGAAGCACAGACTTCACTAAATACATTTTAAACCATTACAAAATGATGTGTTACTTCACAAACACTACAACAGTTACTGACACCCCAGCTGCAGTGCTCATTCACCCTTTAAACTTCCACTCAATTTCACCTACATTTTTTAAAGTAAACTTTATACTGTCCTTGAACCTTTTTGATAACGTGCAGTTGATGTTTGTTTATATTATAAATGGAAATATTAAAATGAAAACTGAGATATTGAAGGTGGGTCCTGTTAAATGATGCAATAGATAAAACATTTGTGGATATTTATTAATGTTTTTGGATTACATATGGACAATCTTTTTTGTTTGTTTGCAGTATATTTTAATTGCTTTATTGCATTGATATTTGCATGTAATGGCATTTAATACATTCACAGTATGAACACAAGCGCTACAACCCCTGTTGGTCTGTACTGGGGGTGTTTACTGGGACATGGCGTTGCAGTGGGCCTCATCCTGGACGGTGCTGATCAACTTGTCCACACTGACTCCCATGGAGGACAGGGTACCACGCAGCTCTGTGAGGGTCTGCTCAGAAAGGGTGGGCTCTCTGCTCATGATCCAAGCGAAGTCCACATGGAAAAGCCCAAGGTCAGTGCAGCTGTAGACCAGGGAGTAGCTGTTGTAGTCCGTGGAGAGCACCCAGTATGGAGCAGGGGGGGAGTCTGACAGGACATTGGATCTACAGTTAACCCTCTATGCAACTACATCATTTATAAATGTCACTTTAAAAAAACATCTTTAAAAAAATAACACAAGCCTCTAACTCAGAGGTGTCCAAGTCTAGTCTTCCAAATCCTGCCTGTGTTAGATATGTCCCTGGTTCAATGAATGATCAGTTCATCCTAAAGCTCACAAGTCTGATAATGATGATTTCCATCTTCCTATTTCTTTGATGGAAATGAGAACTTGCAGGATACTGGCCCTCGAGGACTGGATTTGGACACCCCTGCACTAACCAATCATATTGTACCATACATGTGTCACCTAAAATCCTGTCTAACCAATAAAATCAAAGATTATATAAAATCCCGATGTATGCATTAGTATGCATAGAAAGTCAATTTTTAAACTACAAAACACACATAAATCACCCATTAAAAATATTACTAAATAGTCTGAACAGGTTTTTTACTATATTAGTCATTTTATATAAAGAAATCTACAAATCCTTCTTTAAAACACTTAAAAAGTAAAAAAAAAACTATTTTTTTTTACTTCACTCAGAAAATAATTACAATTCATTGTAGCCTTTAATTTGTAGCCATCCATTCAACCTTATATTCATCAAGTAGCATTGATATTTTTGGGTATTTTTTTTATGATTTTGGAATCATTCTGAAATTAAATGGTCTAAGTGTTTTTCAATCAAACATGCTCATGGATCATGAAGCCATTGTTCTTTTATAAATTGTTTTTTACATTAAGAATTCATGAAAAATATAAACCCTAATGGAACAAACTAATTTGTAAATTATGGTGCTCCAAAACAGAGGTCAAATGTCAATTTTGTAAAGTGAGCATAGTAAATTTATTGTAGGCCTTAATACACTTAAACTCAAAGGCCATTCATTTTTTAAGAAATGTCCTTATTAAGTCCCATAGAGCGTTAATATTTCATTGGATATGTTTCAATTATAATTATCTAAAAAGGGGGATTAGTGAATAATTGTCTCATGCAGAGACATTGAAGTAAATAAGTGGCTCTTACTCTCAAAGAAGGAGACCAGCAGCTTGGCAGGCTCAGCAGGATCCTTTGACCAGGCAGAGCCACTGATGCTGTTAATGCTGCCATCAGGACTACAACAGTACAATATCAGAATAATTTAATTAGCTACAGCAACAAAGAGGAGAAAAAACACCACCAGAATTGAACCTTAATCAGAATCAAGTGACAAATCACATGTATGACAAAAACAGTCCATTACATTAATACATGTCTGGTTTGTGATGTCATTGTACATAAGTGGATTTTACACGAGTATTTGGATCATGTTAATGTTTATGTTTCCATTCTGGGAGGATGGGGATGAGGTATATGAAAGACAAGGGCAAAAAATCAGCATTCATGTTTTGTTTTTTTTTAAAAAAAAGGAAAATAATTATACACAATTACCACTTTATTGTCCTGTATTTTTACTAAATGTACTGGCCATAAAGATTACACAGTACCACAAAAGAGATCAAATGGGCAATGATAATTTAGATTATGTATAATGACTAGATGACAAAACGAGATATAATAAACATTACATGTATATTTGTAATATTTGATGTGTTTTAATGTGGAAAATGCATCATTGCCTTTGGCCACAAAAACCTCGGCAAAATGTTATCAGTTACCTGGAATCTCTTATTTTAAAAGCAAAAAATCAGGTTACAAATCAATGGGTAAAAATGGACTCAGACCTAAACTTTAACAGCTACGTTAAATCAGTGACATCATCAGCTTTTTACCATCTCAAAAACATTTACAGAATCAAAGCTTTACTGTCGAAACCAGACTTAGAGAGGCTTATCCATGTATGTATCTGTAGCAGGTTAAACTACTGTAATAACTTTCTGACTTGACCAGCTGTTAGAACCTGCAGAACATCCAGAATGCTGCTGCTCGGGTCCTGACTGTGCACTGCATGAACACATATTGTATTATGTTGACAACATAGATGACTCTGTTTCTGACATAGTTAACATTGTAATCTTTTTGGCAAAATGTTATATTCACTGTTTCAAATGGCGTGACATCAGACCATGTTTTAATCACTTCATAAATGATTTCAAATTATATTTTTTGTCACTGAAACTTCAAAAATCAAAGTCTGCTCAAAGAATTTATTCTTCATTTGCAAAATGTCTAATGTTTTAACTATAGAATTGTTGATATGTTCAATGTGATTCTAATATGTCATATTTAAACATAAACATTTTCCATTTTATTTAAATGTGACCTACATTCATGTTCAATTGTATCTTTGGCAGTTGAACGTACCCTTTTGCTCTACTATTGATCACTGGTGATTCTCTGTAACTAATATTTATATTTTTTTATTGTGCCTTACGGTATTTTCCTTGTATTATTCTATATTTTATGTTCAAAGTCTCTTCTGTATACCTCATCGAGGCTTATGTAATTTGTAATTTCTTTAATTAAAAAAAAAAAAGGTCTGTGGACTGACTTCCTGAATAGACTTTAAAAAGCTCTATGTATCCATGATCTACAACCAAAGTACATATGTGACATGTTGGTTTCATATGAACCATTTGGGACCCTCAGAACCTAAGGGACAAAGTCCATGTAAACATGACGAAGCTGCGTTTCAGTTTCATGGTCAGTCTTCCTGAAAGGTCAAAGGTCAGTGCACACCTTCAGTCCATATCACTGGACTCTACAAACCAAGCCAGAAATGTTGGTGTAATTATTGACTCAGACCTGAAATTCAACAACCATTTAAAGCTATTACCAAATCTGCCTATTACCACCTGAAGAACATCACTAGAATCAAGGGTTTTCTGTCCAAACCAGACATAGAAAAACTCATTCATTCATTCATTTTCAGTAAATTAGGTTATTATAATGGTGTCTTTACTAGTCTAAACAAAAAATCAATCATGCAGCTACAGCTTGATCCAAAACGCTGCTGCCAGAGTCCTGACCAGTACCAGGAAACTGGACCACATCACACCGGTCCTCAAATCCTTACATTGTCTTCCTCAAAGGTTAGAATTCAAACTCTTACTCCTGGTCTATAAAGAACTAAACGGCCTTGGACCCAAATACATCTTAGACCTGCTGGTTCCCTATGAAGCATCCAGAGCCCTGAGGTCATAGGTCATCAGGAACAGTTTTTTTGTGTGTTCCCAAAATCAGAACCAAACAAAGTGAAGCATCATTCAGTTGTTCTGCTCCTCACCTGTGGAACAAACTACCTGAATGCCTGAGGTCTGAGAAAAACTGACAGTTTGTTTAAATCAGGCCTGAAAACATTACTATTTAAAGAAGGTTTTACCTAGATTCTCGTTTATTTTTTAAATGTTTTATGTTTCTTATGTTAATTGTCTTTTAATGCATTTTAATAATTTCAACTTTCTTATATGTTTTATCTAAAGCGCCTTGAATTGTCCTGTACATGAAATGTGTTATACAAATAAATTTGCCTTGCCTTAATGACAGGCTTCTCCTCTGACAGTGTTTAAATCCAGGCTCTGTTCAACAGTGTATATAAATGAAAGGGTTCTATCCGCACTCTTCTACTTTACTTTATTTTACTTGATTGATATTGATATTTTATTGATTGTGTTTTAACTGTAATTGTGTTCTTAACTTGTCTCTTTTTTCTATTTCTGTAACTGAAGTGAATTGCGCTGTGTAGGAATTGTTCTAATCAAATTAACCTTGTTTGCTTCATGTTTTCAGTGATCAAATGTGTGTTTCTGACAATAATACAGAAGAAACATACTTTTTTAAAATGGACGTTCTGGTCTTGACTATTTTTGGTTCCAGTATATTCATAAAATATGACTTTCTAGTCAGATAAGTATAGTCATGGTGCTGGGAAATCTACACTCAAAAGAAAAATCAATGTTCCTGCTCCCTTCCAGAGTGTGATACTCACAGCAGCTCCCTGTTGAGGACACCAATGACTCCAGGGCTCTTCAGGCTGTAGGTGGCAGTGCTGCACTCGCCCTTCTGGAAGCTGTGAGGCAGCCTCTGAATTTCATACCAGGTACCAAGATACTGCAGAGGTGACACAGAGAGGAAGAACGTGTAGCTGTTAATAAAGTGCTATGGTGAGAACATGCTGCCGTCTCCTTATATTATCTGCTAAAGTAAAAGAAAAATGTTTTTAATCACCCGAGCAGCATCAAAGTTGCTCTGAACAGCAGGCCTGGGGCATCTTCCTGGCATGATGACCTGAGCGTTTGCTGCCAGGATGGACAGCAGAGACAGAGAGATTACCTGGAATGTATTCATTTTATTCAGCATAACCTGTAGAGAAAAGAAAGAGAGAAAAAAAAAAAAGACAAATGCAGCATCTATTAAAAATGTACAAGAAAAAAAGCAACTGACCTACAATGTCAGAGTCAGAGCTACTGCTTTCATACCTGTATCACCGGGTGCAGTGACATTCACAGCTTTGACAGGGGCTTTATAAACCTAGTACCACACTCCACAGCCCCTCCTCTCTACTTATAGTCAAGGTTATTTAGAGAAAAATGTGAGAAAACTGGCATCTGTTCAAGAGTAAGATTTGTGTCAAAACAGACCTTTGACAGGACTAAATATGAATGAGAGATTCGTGCAAAAGTGTCCTCAAATTCATAATTAGAAGTAAAATCATGTATACATTCTTCATATTATATTTATATAAAGTAAATGGCAACTTGTCTATCAGTTTTTCATATAAAATAAAGGCTTCTTTCAATTTCAAGCGAGTCTAAAATTGTATTCCAAATATGATTAAATATAATACTGTGCAATCATAGGATGTCTCAAGCTTTGTTATTTTGCAATGTTGAAAAAAGAATGCTTATTTATTTCATATTCCCTTTTATTTAGGTGCAACAAGAAAATATGAAGAATTATGTGCACAAACTTGAAAGACACATACAAAAAAACTGAATTAAATAGGTATTAAAGGATAAAGTTGTTATTCAGTGTGACTTATGACCCGATGACAAAATGTAGCACAAACATTTAGAAACATCTGACATATGTTGAACAAAATCTAGTATAAAATAATAAAAAAATATATGTGATAAATGTAATATTGTCTGAACGAATGGCCATAATGAGCTCAAAGGGTGGTCACATTAAATGTCAAAATGTGTACAAACCAGAGACATTTTACAAGTCAAGTCTTAAGTCTTTGAGGGGTAATGGCAAGTCTCAAATGAACGTTTTCACATTAGATACTATTTGAGATCATACCGCATTGCTGTATTGTTTTGGATTAAGTATGTAGTAATGAAGTGTGGTGAAAGCATCTTACTGTACTATATACTCTTGTTATTTCACACTACACCATCAAAATTGATCAGAACAATTCATGTGCAATGTGAAGAAAAGTCTCAAAAGCTTTGTTTAAATTTGATCAATATATTTTGATCAAATTACGAATACAATGTATTTGTAATTTGAACCCTGTGGCAGCACACGCACATTACAAACCTTTGCACAAATATCAAGAGAGGGAAACTATTATTTCTACCTGTGATTTTCCCATAATGTCAGGCAACACATTGGAAAAAGTGAAACAAATTAAATAATAAAATAAATAAATCTTTGATAATGAACTCATGAGTCATATCACACAAGTCCAAGTCAAGTCATAAGTGTTTGTGTGTGTGACTTAACTGCGAGTCGAGTCCCCATGTCTGGTTCAATCTATTTTAATGAGCAGTAGAAAAACATTGATATAACATGCAAACATACTTTACATCTATACTGCCAATAAATATTTGTTTTATCCATCCACTCGCTTTCTGAGGTTACAGATGCAATAGTCTAAGCAGTGATGCCCAGACGTCTCGCTTCCTCAACATCTCCTCCAGCTCTTCCAAAGGAAACCCTGGAGCATTCTCAGGCCAGCTGATAGACTATCAACATGTCCTAGGTCTCCCAGGGGGACATGCCCAGGACACCTTCCCAGGAAGACATACAGGAAGCATCCGAAACAGATGCCCCAGCCGCCCCAGCCGCCCCAGCCGCCCCAGCCGCCCCAGCCGCCCCAGCCGCCCCAGCCGCCCCAGCCGCCCCAGCCGCCCCAGCCGCCCCAGCCGCCCCAGCCGCCCCAGCCGCCCCAGCCGCCCCATAATATGGAGGAGCAGCAACTGTACTCTGAGCTGCAAAGTAAAGAGTGTCATCAGCCTCGAAGACATAAAATTAGAAGAGTCATTAAATACACACATGAAGATGATTTGTTTAATGATCTAAAAGTGTCATGGTTACTTAAAATATTGTCACATGTCTATGTGTAAGATTTGAGAATAGAGATTAGGAAATACAACATCTAACATTTACAATGAAGGAAAAAGTCTAAATTTGACCCTTTGACCTTTGGGGCCTATTACCTTTTTTCACATAATTGAGTCATAACATAACATCATAATCATAACATGTTTGGTCATATATTAGAACCTAGTTGTGCATCTTTACATATACATTGATGCAAAAATAGAAAGTGCCAGAAATATATTGAATCAAATGTATTTGAAGTAGCTTGATGCAAGATGTTTTTACTTTCCTGTTATATTTTACTGATAACAGTAAACTGATCACTTTATTTATAGTATTAGTATTAGTACTAGTGTTAGTTTTGAAGTACAAATACTTCTCCCAGTGCTATCTGCAGGTATTTGCTCATTTTTGTAGGTATTATCTGAGCTTTACAGTTATTTAAGGGATTCTTGAAACTGAAGAATCTACTACCAGGGATCTACTGTTAATCAACCTAAACAGGATTTCCACCAGCGAGTGTAAAAGATGGGAAGCTCAGACCTGAGACGGATTAGGCTTCCATACGCATGACTTGGAATAATGCAGGAAATGTGTGTGTGTGTGTGTGTGTGTGTGTGTGTGTGTGTGTGTGTCATCCCGAATGCAAATTGTTGCTGTATTTAGAAGATGCATGGTTCGTGTTTGCACTGACCTTGTGACTTTACGGGCACCTTTCTTCAGGTTAAACCTGTTTTCATCCCTTTGCCTCAGTGTGACTCTGTAATGCTGAGAGTAAACGAAGGGCAGAAATCCCTCATAAAAAGCTTACAGCTTGGACATTCTTAAATTAGCGGTTTAGATGTCTTAATACTCTGTGTTCTTAAATCCTTAAGTCAGTTTTTCTTGTTTTCATTCTGTACATATGAAAAGTTGGTTCTATATTATATACATATATATATGTGCAGTGTGCCTGAGTAGTAGCACAATATATGACAAAACATTAATCTTCTTGTTCATGTATATGGACCTTCAATCATTCAGTGAAAAACATAATGCATATATATTCAGGAAACACATACAGAAAATCTTTTTATTTATGTTGTTCTGTTATTGGTGTATTTTGTTATCAAGGGAAATCATTATTGGGGTAAAAGTGGGAAAATGGGGTTTGTAATAGGAAGAGGAAGAGGAAAGTGGACAGAGGAGGGGTCCGGGCTTCCAGTTTTACCAGATACCCTTGTTGTCCTTCATCCTTCCCTTTCTTCTCAGTCGACCTCTGGTTATTTTTGCTCCTCAGGGTTCTCGTCACATCTACCATTTTTTGCTCCTCCTTTACAGCGTTCATGTCATCATGGCTTCCTCCTCCTCTTGTTGTCTGTATTCTAGGCCTTATTTTTTTCCTGTTCTGAATACAATTTCCTAAAAAGACAATAAACAGTTAATAAACTTTACTTCCAAATTGAAATAAATAGTTAAAATCTATGATATCTTTCCTCTGAAGAAAAATGAGCAGTTGAGGTAGAAAATCAGATCATATATGGTGAGGAGTTTCATCTTGAGCTACCAGTCTTTCTTCTCCTGAACCTTGTCTTGTTTTAACCCTTTGTTGGTCACACTACAAAAATCACAATAATTTTTTTTTTGCTTTTTCCACCTCACAGGGACTATTATAACATAAAACATATACATATTTTTTTTACTAACCATGTATTTATCTCACATTATTCCTTCACCAAACCTACCAATGTAATTTGTGACTTGGTAAAAATTCTATGTATTAACCCTCCTGTTGTCTTTGGGTCAAATTGACCCGAAACTGTGTTTAAAAGGGTGTGCATAGAATATGAGGACAACAGGATGGTTAACTCTGTGTTTGTATCATTAGTGTAGTGTTTGTCAAACTTTTTTCAGTAATGTACCCCCTTAGAAACATATTTTTAGTCCAGTACCCCCTGACATGGGCAAAAGATTTTTTAAAACAGTTTTTATCTCATAATTTTGACTTTTCTTTCAGGAATTTTACTTTTTATTTCAAGATTTTAACTTTTTATCTCACAATTTTAACTTTTTATCACATGATTTTGATGTTTTATGTCATGATTTTTACTTTTTATGTCATAATTTTTACTTTTTATGTCATAATTTTTACTTTTTATCTCACTATTTTGAGTTTTTAACTGACAATTTTCATTTTTTTCATAATTTGTACTTTTTATTTTATGATTTTGGACTTTTTAATCTCATGATTTTGACTTTTAATTTCATGACATCACTGAAAACCACGACATCACTGAGAACCACTTCCCTAAAAGTTAATAAAATGAAGAAAAAAAAATTATGTCCAAAAGAAAAGCTCATAGCAGGTGTTGTCATGGCTATGATCTTCTTGCTTGGTGGTATACTAGCATGAATATATCATTGACTGCCCAAGAAGTTTGGTGTCAAAGGACTTAAATTTAGATGAGATATCAGGGTTCAAAGTTAGCTCTACCAAACGGTTGAGCTGACCAACAAAGGGTTAAGTCCACCTCCAGAGCCTCACACTGGGCGTTCCAGAACAGGTCATTTCTTGCTAACTCCTCCTCCTTTGCAGCCATCATGACAAGAGTATCGATGTGGGCAGCAGAACCACACTGCTTTTTCGCTTCTTTCTCCTAAAACTCCTACTGGAACTGACCCTCCTTCTTCTTTCACTTTTCAAGGAGGTTGATTTGCTCCTTCAGACTTTAGTTTAATTTTGCAGCTCCTCCTCTTCATGGTCATCATCATGGTCTTCTGTTTTGAAGATGATGAGCTTCTGGGGAAAAAGTGTCTCATAGTCTTATTTCATGTTTAGTCATTAATATTAAAGCAACATGAGATAAACTGTTTGAATCCATCTAGTTTTTTTCTTAGTAGTAGGAATTATAGATTCTTCAATGATGTGTTCAAATCCAGTTTTCAGGTATCTGGACTATGAGTATTCTTTAAAAAAAAAAAAAAACATAATTACTTTTGCTTTAATTTCCTTGTTTGTAATCAATCATTTTAAAATTTCATCATTGCATACAATGATAACACATAGAATGACATTTCTATGTGTTATTGTCTGATCTACTTAGCTTGAAAAACTAACTCAAACCACCAAAGGATTTTAAAATAACATAAAAAGACCCCATGTGCATCTATCAAAGACAAGTGTAATATAAAATGAAAAACAGCTTTAAAGATGAAACACTCTGCTCTGATTTCTGTCAGTGATTTGCTCATTGACTCCAATATCTTTCAATTTCAGTCTATTATCATTTATTCCTTATTTTTATTTGATTTGAAGTTAATATGGTTTGATAGTCTTTATATTTCATGAATAATAGTATGTAGTAGTAAGAAGAGTAGATTCAGTATATCTACTTCTAGCTCAATGTTCGCTGTAAAGTGGATATGTCTGAATATAGACATTGAATCACTTTAGTTGCAAGGATTTTAAATGTTTTTTTTTTTAGTATCTTTTCTTCCATTTGGGTAAACATCTATATTTTTACCTCTGCCAAGGAGGTTATGTTTTTGTCTGTTTGTCTATATTCCAGATATATGGATGGATTTTTATGAAATTTTCAGGGTAGGTTGGTAATGGGGAGATCTGGAAATGATTAGAAGTTGGTGGTGATATGGGGGGGGGGGGGGTCTATATGTTGGCGGAGGTCTGCGCTCTCAGAGTGCTTTTCTAGTTTATAGCTGTATTTATACCATATTGTTAGAGATAAGAGGTTTGTTCTCCTCATACATTCTGCTCATCTTAATTGTTAAATTCTTCTTCCTGGAGAATCATTTGCTTGGAAGTCTTCCTCTATGACAGGGGTCCCCAAACTTTTTCCTGCGAGGCCCACATAACTTTTCCCTTCTCTGATGAGGGGCTGGGGTCAGTTTGTAACAGAAAAAAGTGTGATGATTGCAGGAGTGCCTAAATGTAAAAATGTATTGTTTTCCAGAAAGCCACAATCAAAATAACCCTCTCTGGGTTCTTCACAGAAAAAAAGTCCATTGAACATAAACGTCTTGGTCTTAACAGGTCAAAGTTCAGCTTAGTCCTCTGACTTAAATGACTCATATGAGCAGTCTGTCAAAGTTCTTGTGTTAAACTAGTCACTAACTAATAGTTCATAATGAAAATAGTTGAAAACTGAGGAATATTTTATTGCAAAAGTTGAATTTTACTATCAAATACAAATACACATATATGAAAAAAAAATCTAAATGCTCTCTGGTATTGTTCAGGGGGCCGGACCAAATGTGGAGGCGGGGCCGCATCCAGCCCGCGGGGCCGCAGTTTGGGGACCACTGCTCTATGGCTTCACAGCAGCTCTGCCACTCCTCGTTTTTCTAGGGCAGCTTTTTTCCTTTGCATCTCAGGAGGTCCAGCATGTCCTTATGGGTATTAGACTGAACATTTGCACAGGACATCTGCAGGAGGCTCAGCTAAACCTCAACAATATATACACAGCCAGCTCTGTGGTGTGCACTCCATCAGCTGGTGTCATATATTCCTGTGGATGTTGCTGATGGTAGAGTGGGATGTTACACTGTGTATGTGTGTGTGTGTGTGTGTGTGTATTTACATTTATCTGTTTACACAGTCACACTATGTGGATCAAACTTTAGGTCCCCATGAGGGTTAATTATAAATGGTCCCCACTAATAAAATAGTAATGATGTGGCCCTATGAATACATTACTTGTCCTTTTACTGGAAGTCTTCGTAAAACATGGGGGAAAACAGGTGCAAACCGAAATATGTATTTTTAAAGTTTGAAGACATTTACTTTTTTTTAAAAAATTTATTTTTATTTATTTATTTTTGTAAAAAATATTCTTATTTAGCTTTTTTATGTATCCCTTTTTATATATTTATTTTATTTTAAATTATTATTATTATTATTATCATTATTATTATTATTATTATTATTATTATTATTATTATTATTATTATTATTATTATTATTATTATTATTATTATTATTATTATTGGTTAATAATTATTTATTTAATTTAATTTTCAAATGTTTTTTTTTTTCATTTTATAAAAAAAAATGTTTGTTTACACTCACTACTGAATGGCTACTTGATTACAAAGAAAACTGGAAACTAGTGTGTGTTTGTGTGTGTGTGTGTGTGTGGGGGGGGGGGGGGGGGGGGGGGGGGGTACCCATCAGTGCCCTATTGGAGTCATAGCAGCTTGTCTTGTGTTCAATCTTCTATTCAACGTTAAATAGAAAAAGATAAGGAGGGCATTGAGATAAGGACAGGGTGTTGTATCGTATTGTATCATCCTTATCTCAGAAAAGAAGGTACAGAATTGTACTTCTAGGGGTACAAAGGCTTGTCACGCCGGCAGTACCCTCAAAGGTTCATATAACTGTACCTTTTAATAAGGGCTTTCACTGTTTGACAACGACTTTGTATCTTTTACAGGGCTAACAAGGTACATATCAGTACCCTAAGGTGCAAATATGAACTTTTGGGGAACATTGGTGTTTATTGTACCTTAGGGTACAGATTTGTACCCCTGCTACACCTTTATTTCTGAGTGTGTACGAACAAACAAACAACAAAAGGTGGGTGATGGTCATGTAGTTACATCAAGACAATAAGATACAGGCAAAACAAAAGCACTATTTTTCTTAGTGTCACTGAGTCTTGGACATCAGAGAAGTAATTATCCAACCAGGAAATGAATACAAAATAAATAAAGTACAAATAAAAGTGCAATTTTTTTAGATAAATCATCCCCTTTTAACCCTGTCCCTGCAGAAATTTGAGGAAATCTAGTGGAGAATTTAACTGTAAACTGGTTTTGTATACAATAATAAACAACACAGCATGACACTGACCACTGGGTTCAACTCTTTCTGTGCTTTCCTGCAGACTGCAGAAGAAAATAAAAGCACCACATACAGTAGTTCCTGCTGCACAACATATCTGATAGTTAGAAACATTACCACCATTAAAATGCCCAGCAGGAAGGAAAGAGGACATACTGTAACTCAGACAAGTGCAGGCCTCTACTCTAAGCGGTCAGTGAGCACAAACTGTCAGATTAAGAGGTCTGAGAGGATGATCCGGCCAACATTTAGTCGGATTTCTAGCAAATTACAACCAAGCATGTTTGGGTCAAGTCCTTGGCACCCTAGGGTGAACTGTACCTCTGACACCCCAACTAGACATCTAAAGAACAACAAAAACAAGCCTGATCTGTAGGGCTTTTAAAGTCCACAGCCAGCATCATGTATCCTCTCTGCATGAGGCCACTGAGCAGTCCAGTGAGGTTGGCCATTTTGCCACTGGAAAAGGAAGCTAAGCATTTAGGTGTCTTAACTATGGCCTAAAGTGCTAACAAGGGATTAGTGAGGTAAACGTTGAAAGAGGTTTAGCACTCCATGCTTAGGACGAGTGCTGCTTCAGTAATTACACATCACTTGCAAGGTGCAGTTGGATGGGAGATCACAGTGATGTCAGGAGAGGGATGGCTTACTGCAGGAGATAAGGCCAGCTAATGGAGATGAAATAAATCTGTATTTAAAGGGTCTTTTTTAGTTAAGGCAGTTAGCTGGCACCAGACTGCACTTGCACCAGTTTACTTCTTCGGTGACAACCATTTAGAAGGTGGTGGAAGACGTTCTGCTCTGAACTCTGTAAAGAGGTGTCTGATATTACTCCTGTTTTTACTTGAACTTGGAAAAACACCTGCCAACACTCTACTTTCTGCAAGAATATTCTAACATTCCAGGTAAGAACATCCTTATATTGAGTTCTCTGTTGCTTCTACTGTGGCTGATTTGTTAGGGATGACCTTCATTTGCAACAAAACAGTCATGTTACTGTCATGTTATTCTTGTAAAAGCAAAATCCGTATGAATATTTTTAGGCAATATAACAATAATAAGTGCATTGTTATGTGAGTCAGGTGAAAGTTAAAGGTACAACCTTAAAATGCATGCATTAACCTACAGCAGCCTGTCTTTCTGTTAGCATTGTTGCTATGATTTTATTCAAAAGGAAAAATTGGAAATCCTATCATGCGTAACATAAGCAAATAGAACAGTAGAAAAGGCTGCTGATACTAGAGCAACGGATTAATCTAAAGGCCAATGCGATTAGAGGAACAACCTTGAAATCAGTGTAATTAGCCTAATAATTAGCCCAGATGGAGTAAATAGAACAAATTGAAGTGAAAACAATGCTAAATCCGTGTTAAGACCGCAAACTTGATCAATTATATATATGGAATCGTGTAATATTTTGTAATCATATATTCAATCCTTGCAAACATAATCTCTTTCAACAGTTTATGATGTGAATATATGACACCAGAGGTTATTAATTCTTCAATAGTACCTGCAACTTGCCACGAACGGGTCTCACAAAGTCTAATCTACTTCATGCAATAAAAGAATATGCATGGCTTTAGCATGTGTGTGTTGTGTGAGGGGATTAGAGAGGGCTAGACAATACTTCTGTCTTGTCTGATATGACCTCCTCAGGGCTTCATATAAGTCGTCAGCAATTTTTCCCTTTAATTCATTCTTGTAATGAGATTAACCAGGCAACAGCAAATCCATGGAGTCCAATCCCCGGATTTAGCAGCTGCGGCGCGGCCTCTGCTTGTTAAGAAAATATGACAAGTGTTTTTCAGGCTCACCTTTGATGACAGTTTCATTCCCAAAATATGGAAGTTACCAAAAAGAAACGTAAGGATCGGGAAAGTATCCAAAGGATTACTTCAGACATAAAACAGGCTTTCCTTTTCATAAAACAAAAGATACTTTCCTTCATGTTTGCAGTGACTTTTGTAAAGAATTTCTCATTAACAAAGTGATTTTCCTCGACTCCGGAAATGTTTCTGTCAGGGTTCAATATGTTTACTTGGTTTCTTTATGTTAACCGTTTATAGGTCACTCACTGAAATACTATGAAATTCACTTACTAAAAAGTAAATGCATGGAATAACACAACTGTTATAAGGTCATAAACTGACAAAAAAAATCTGTCTGTATCAATAAGTAGTGTTAGAAAAACCTCACTGAGGCTTTGGATTGGCTCCATATTTGGTGTTTGTGGAAATTACCAAAAATAGTCACTTTTCTAATAAAGGGTTGAAGGTCTATTAATTGAGCGTGCAACTTTATCTGCTCAAACTAGAAAAATGAAAACTAGAAAAACTAGAAACTAGAAAAATAGAAACTAGAAAAATGAAAACGCCATGCATCTCATTCACATAATATCTGGTCTTTGTTCTTTCTCTAAAATGACTTTGAAATCAGTGGACTGACATCTCTTGGGTCAAGAAATAAACAGCTCCATAAACTCTCTTAGCTGGAGCTGAGGATATCACAGTGCAATTACCCTGAAAATTTGACTGAAATCAAAGTTGTTACATCTAAATATTCTACGTTTTAGATCATTTTTGTTGAGCTGGTTCTATCAGTTGCCCCCCCCCCCCCCCCCCCCCCCCCCCCACACACACACACACACACACACTCCCCCTACCTCCAAAGTGATCAACTGATCTGTGTGAGGTTAACTAGGAGCCCAAGCTGCCAGAAAGCTGTTCCTTTAAGATTATAGATTTAAATTTACGTTTCAAAGATACCTGGGGATCAAATGGGTCAAAGTTGCTGCTGTGTCCTGAGGTCATTTTAAAATGACCATTGATAGGCAAACCTTACTTTGATGTACTATATTTTTTCTAATTAGGAACAGTAGTAGTAGTAGTACATGTAGAGGCTTAAGTGTTATTTAAAGGCACTTTGTGGAAGCTAGGCAGTGTTAAAAAAAAAAAAAAAAAAAAAAACTCAGGCTACCAAATTAGCTTTACTTTTCCTTTAACATAATTAGAGGAATAAAATTAGGGGAGAAAAATTGAAATGGCTTCATTTGTAATGACTGTGAGTTATTAGTTACATGTTAAATTGCTCTGTTGGTGTAATGTGTAAATCATTCATTCCCAGTGGAGTTCATGTAGAGGCTTTAATATATTACACAAGGCCCTAAGGCTCAGAGCTTAGCACCCTCTGGGGAATTATAGGTACATAAATGTTGAAACACATTTCTTCTCATTTGCTGATGCTAGCTGTTATGACAGTATATTAGAGGGGCAGGGTGCATGAATCCACACCACATAGCTCCATATAAACCGATTGCATCCCCAGATTTATCCCCAAGGTGTTTTTAGGACATCCTGAGAGCTAATGGTGGCTAATAGGCTTAGCACTTAGGGTGTATTGTCCGGGATGCTTACAGGCAAGGTTTGCTGAGGGTAAAACCCTAAACGTGCGGATTACCTCCAACACATCCCTTTAAAGTGCTGTATAGCCAGGACTTAGCTAATAGGATCCTGGGGGTAGCAGGGGCCTGGGAAGGTGGGGTTGGGGGTTGGCAGGGCCAGTAGGGCGGTCTGCAGGGAGGTCAGCAGATGCAGCTAGCAGACTGCTGCAGGACTAACAGAGGGATTACAGCCCTCAGATTAGATGGGCTGTAGAGGGAACTTGAGGGACTGTGGATAATGCACAAGTCGTTAGGGGCAAATCTTATGGAAACATTTGCCTGGGGGGAGGGGAGAGCAGAAATAATGTGTCTAAGTACATGTGCTGTGTTTACACATGGGTGGTACACTGGGTGATTTGTTAAAAACATATTAAGCGCACTGTGTGAATTGTAAACACAGACTCAAAGTGATCTCTCCAGACACAGTGTAGAGTGGATTAACAGAACTGGATTATTACACTGTCGTTTACAGTATCATATTTGTAATGGGATTTCTGTGGTGTGGAAGGCTAATTGGAGGTGTCTAAGTCGATTGGGCTGGGCATCTGGCTCAGCTAAGAACAATGTGGACATTTGGAAGGTGTGTCCTGTAGAGGGTTGAATGTCTGTCAAAAAGGTTAAATTAAAAAAAATAAAAAAATAAAAAGTTTGATTACCCTCAATTCTACAGGTTTTATATGAGCCCATGAATTGGATTGGTTTAAGATTTTTTGTTAATACTAGGGTTGAAATTAGGGGCAAAGCTAAGGTTTAGTGTAAGATGTAACAGAAAGAATTTGAACATTAACTCTATTAAACTATTACATTAGACTTGGTGATTTGATGACTTGCTTTACAGAAACAACTAAATAAAACTATACTATAATATTTTGTATTTGTTAATTCATAATATATTCCTTTTTGCGCCCCTTTTTGTTCATCCTCATGAGTCTTTCTTTAACATGGATAAATGTTGCACTCTAGTGGGAGATATTTAAAATTACACTAGTCACTTGAGGCGTATTCATTTGTTTAAAACAATGACATCACAGAAGTTGACATAATTGTTTTGTTAGTCACAGCTTTTTAGTTTGATACTGTACACAGTACACTGTATAGAACCCTATAGTTAGAGATTCTTAGTGTTTATAACATATATTAAATAATGACAGATTTATAATGTTTATCCTTGAACATCAACAGCATTCACGTGGAGGCTAAAGGTCGTGTGTCATGACCCCACGGGAGCAGCTGAGGAAAATGACAGCACTGGGAGAACAGGGAGCTTTGGATGAGAAGCACTGGTACCGTCTGGTCAATGGAATGTCAGCTGGAGGTGAGATACAGTACCACACATGATGAAAACCACATATCAGAGAAAGTAGGTTTTATGGGTATTTCCTCACACCATTGTATAGATTTGAAAAGTCGCAACATATAATTGGATTGAAGCAAATGTGACTTTATCTACCATAGGTTTATATACCACAGCACCATGGTGTTTGTCAGAAACCTGCACTTTTTCTGCTTCACAAGCAGTGCATGTTTCAGATGAACAGGCTTCCCAGTGACCTGCTGTGCTTTTTCTTGGCTTGCAGAGCTGAGGCAGAGGCAGGAGATGATAATGAGGAATCAGATGGCCATGGCTCCACAGATCCTTGCTCAGGGGCAGCAGAGGTTACAGGGGGTCCCTACACAGTTTGAACCTCGATTTATGGAAAGGTATGCTCCTGAATTTCCTCCTAAATCTGTAACTATATTTATCTGTCAAGTACTAGCACTGGTGTGTCAATGTTTACAGGCTACACTGCTCTACATTTCTTTAGAAAGAATCTGCTTCAGACATTAAATGTGCTAAATCTTATATACTTTAATAAGATGAACCAGAAAATAAGTGACAAAAGTGCTGTTTAGCTCATGTTTTTAATATATATGATGGTGTGTTATTCCACATATATGGTGATTTATGTACATGTATACAATGGATTTGTAAATATTCCACTAGAAAGAACCTGTAAAGTGAATGGATCATAATGTGCAGACAGTGTTTTGAAGTAGATCTGGTAAATCTGAGACCAATATTCCTTTGGACTAAAACCTATTCTCTTGTTCATTCTAAGAATTTCACATTTTGACCCAATACTTGTCTTGGAAACTTGAAATGTATTTTCATTAAGTTATATAAAGGAACTTTATCTAAAGCATAAAGTACATTTTATTCTTCTAATGAAATGTTACCACATGTGTGTGGTGACATTTCATTTTCATTTCATTCTGGGAACATTTTACTTGTAGACAAGTGTAATTAACAACATTGTAGTGACTGAAAAGAGCTGATTATCTGATTAAGATCATGATAAAAATGCATAAATGTAATTAACCTTTAATGCTTTAATGTTATCAGGGAGCTGGTCCCCCCATCAGAGATGGTTACTTCTGAGGCCAGACAGATGCACATGGGCCCTCACCTGGGTCCACCTTTACCCCCACATGCCAATGTCCTTCCTGGGAGAGCTTTCCCCGGAGCAGGTGAGCAGACATATACTTAAATCGACACCTAAAACAATTCTCCTCCTGTCTGCTCTTTCTTTTTTTCTAATTGTGTGCTAACAGCCTGTGTTTCTTTTTCTCAGCTGGCTATGGCTTCATGCCCTCCGAACCCATGGAAACAGTTGCCCGGCGACAGGAGCTTATTCATAAGCAAAATATAGCCCGGTAGTGTATGCAGAATGTCAACAGCATCTAACAAAAACATTCCACCTACATGTGGCTCTGAATTATATTCTGCAGAATAAAACTAAATATCTGCTAAGCATTTTCACATTTCATACATTCCCTGAAATCATTCAGCCTCCTCTGCCAGAACATTTTGGTTCCAGTGTGACTATTGCACAAATATAACTAATATTTCCCTCCTTTCATTCAGAATGGAAATGAATGCCATTCTGCACCAAAAGGAGCTGGAGAACGCCCATCAGAAGGGACTAATGGGAATTGAGAACCCCATGTCTTATCCTTCCAACCCAATGGCATTCAGAGGTCGTCAGCGCATGCCAGACAGCCACGATGTCTTTGTCCACCGTCCCACTCTGGACGAACTGCACTCCAACAGCATACTCATGTCAGCTAGCCCCTACCCACCAATCAGCAGCCTGCAGAGGGAGAGGGGACGCAGAGCTGGAAGGAGACCCACTGTTCACAAAAGTGCAGAAAGTCACGTGGTTAACCTGAAGGGCCCGACTGAAGATAAAAGTGTAGAGCAGAGCCCAGGAGCCACATCCGGGGAGGAGAAAGAAGCAGAGGCAAAGGGAGACATTGGAGATGAGTGTGCCTCCAGTAAGACACATCATCAAGCCAAAATAGACTCTGAACTCGCCACAGGAAGCAGGAAAAACTACAAAGATGGGGAGTCGGGCTTGCGCAAAACTTGTGTGAATAGTCAGGATGGATGTGCAGATGTGGCCAACAGCAGTGCAAATGATAAAGATATATCAAGCCAGTGTTCAGCTTTCCAGGAGAAATTCATGTATCCCTCAGGCGGTGGGACACTCACAGGCATACCTTACATGTTCCCAGTACCTGGAAATGGCTTCCTTCCCCCTGGTATGTCTGGAAAATAATATAATATAATAGAGATTTAAGGTTTATATTTCAGATCCGAATTAGATTGTAATTTTGTTTGTGGAAATTTGTTTTCAGGTCCTTCTAATCTCTTTCTAAATGGTGATGATGTGTCTGAAGACATAAGGAAGTGGAGCATGAATGATGTTTACAACTTCATTAACAGTATACCAACATGCTCAGAGTATGCTCAGGTTGGTTTGCAATGTCACTCTGTGTTTATTGTTGTGTTGTTTATTCCTCAATGTCATTTCCCCCCCCCTCATTTGGGTTGATTTCACTGTGCAGACATTCAAGGACCACATGATTGATGGAGAAACTCTGCCACTCTTGTCTGAGGAACATTTACTGGATACGATGGGACTGAAACTCGGACCGGCTCTAAAAATCCGCTCACAGGTAAAGAAGCAGTGAAACTCTGAGGTTTTACAGGTTAAACACAGTACACGCAGACTTGAATACAGACAGCCATGTGTTATTTCACATGATTTTTTTTTTAAAGAGCTACAATAAACTCTGTTTTGTGGAAACCAGTCAAATTTATATCTTCCCGGAAATTATGGGTGTATGCTCACTTATCACTCCCCATGACACCTCAGAGCACTTCCTCCTAACACACATACACATGATTTTATCTGACCATTCTATTTCCTGAACTCTGAGTATGTGCTAATGAACTGTAGAAGGAGAAAAATGTAGTCGGCAAAACCGTTTTAAAAATGATTCTATTATTACCCCGCCCCCTGAAGGGAAGAGGAGTATTGTGTTTGAGTCTGTTTGTTTATCTGTCTGTCTGTCTGTTTGTAAGCAGGTTTAGCAATTATTCTAGGGTTATTACAGCTTATTACTGCTACTACAGATTGGATAAAATAGTCGTTACAACATAGCGAATATTTACTTTCAAAGTGGCTGAACTACCTGCGGAGTGATATGGTGCCGTGAATCTGAAGTGACAAAACTCGTTGCCATTGGCAGCAGGCGTTAATGGCGCAGCGGGCAGTTATCGAAAAAAAAATCCGTCCGCAGAAGGCTAGAAACGTCCATTCAAAGTGAATGGATGCCGTCGCAACGTTCTAGAAGGCCGTAGAATAACACAAAAACAACTTGACCAAATTCTATGACATTTTCAGGAAAGGTGGAAGGTGGTCCAGAATAGATTTCATTAAATGTTGGTGAATGTAGGTCAAAGGTCAAGGTCACAGTCATCAAAAATGTGTTTTCGCAATGATAAGAGATAGGGCAAATCTGGTCAAACATGTGTGAGGGGGCGTGGTTTTTTGTGCCGGGCACCACTTGTTTAAACTTATTAATAGGAAACTAGTGCAGAACTGACAGAACAGCAGGGAGGCTTAAAGATAACTGCAAGTCCTACCAATTGTTTGTGTGCCTGTAAGTAATGTTGCTTGTAATTTATCCATTAATATGCATAAATTTAACACTGTGAAGGGTTTATGATGAATTTGCTCAGTTGTTTTATATTGAGTCAATGTTTGTAACTCTGCCCTTCGCATTTTCTCTTAGATTGGTTTACGAGTGAAATGCTTCCAGATTAAACCTAATGAAATCTTAAAACATGTGTCTTACTCATAAAAAAAGTCTTAATTGCTGGTTCGCTCAAGTTTCCAAAATAAGTCTTAGGTCAAAATGTGAAATTCTTAGAATTAGCAAGAGAATAGGTTATAGTTCAAAGGAATTTTGGTCTCAGATCTAACAGATCTATTTCAAAACACTGTCTGCACATTATGATCCATTCACTTTACAGGCTTTTTCTACTGGAATATTTACTAATCCATTGTATACATGTACATAAATCACATATGTAGAATAACATACCATCATATATATTAAAAACATGAGCTAACCAGCACTAATGTTTTCTGATTCATCTTATTAAAGTATGTAAAATTTAACACATTTAATGTCTGAAGCAGATACTTTCTAAAGTATTATAGACCCATCTTATAGGAGAGAATAAAGCAACATTAATGTCGATGTACATTTTTTAACTATATCCTCCTGAGACCCAGGACATTTTATTATTTTTATTTATTTATTACTTTTTCACTTTCATATTTTTACATTAAACAATTACCTTGAATGTGTAATGCAACATTTTTTAGATACATGTTTTGGTATTTTTATAGAAATTCCTTTGCAAAGAGCAGAATTTGTTTATTTGATTGTTTGTTTTCAGTAAAGTTATGACCAGCCAGAGGGCAAAAAAGTTATTACTGGGTCTCAGGAGGATATTGACCTGCTATCATATCAATGTGTCCTGTTTATAGATACATAAACAACAACTGCAACTGAATTAATGAGTAAATTCTGTGGTGCTACCCTTCTTTACTCTTCCGCAGGTGTCTAGGCGTCTTGGCAGTATGTTATATATGATGAACCTGCCACTCTCTACCGCCGCCCTGCAAACCACTCCTGACAAGCCGGGGGATCGCTCTTCAGAAATTGGCTCCCCTGTTAATTGCAACAGTGATGAGATGATAGCAAGTCCAAGAGACCCTGAGGTCCTCAAATCCACAGAGCACCTCCACGACACAGAAAACAATTCACCTCCATCTAACAGTAGTGAGACTGCTTGATCAGAGACTGAATAATGTGGGTACACCTGACAAGATATGAGTTAATGATGGTTGTTTACATGAAATACCACAGTGAAGATGCTTTTGTACTATTTAATGCTTGGGTTTTTAATACACAGGCTGACTATAGCCAAAGTGTCAATGAAAACTGATAATTATATGTGTTTTTAGTTTGTATATATTTTTAATGCAACTGTAACAGCAGGTTCAAAAGGGTGAGTGTTTTGTATTATGTGGAATTAACTTCTTTTTTTTCCCTTGTTTTTCAAGACTTAGCTATGAATTACAGCTTTGAATGACTGAGCAACTTTAAACTCAGGCCGCATTGAGTGTTATTTCTTATGGGTTTTAAAGTCTGTAAGGATCGTGGAAATGGTTTTTATAAGTACAAGAAAATTATGGCTTTTTGGTTTTGTATGTTTGATACCTTTATGGTTATGTTTGTTTGTTGAAAGGATTGTAAATAAAGTGCTTTTCTACATATTGAATGTCTGCCTGTCATCGTGAAATACATAAGTACTATGATTTAAGCAAAACATTTTAAAAAATCCAGAGTATGACCAATCTGATAGCTATAAAGTGTATAGTAATCTGTAAAAGTCTCAGGCTGTATTTATCTTTCTTATTTCTGCAGGACTGTTTCTTCAGCATATATCTTTCTATATCCATTTATCCATTAATCTGCTACAAGAACGTAAAGGAAATGCATGCACAATATTGAAAGAAATATGAGATTACTGGAGATAAATGGCAGTATTTATTGCGTCCTCTGTTTGGATTCATTACAGGGTCTCCCATAAGTCTCCATACATAGGAAAAATAAATGTTTCTTGACAAAAAACATTTTTATTTATATAATATTCTCTATATGACTACCATTTCAAACTGTTGCTCTTTATTCAAATGCATGCTTTGGGTTGTCTGAAATATAAACAAATACATGTTATACCTGCGGCCCAGGGGCCAAATGCGGCTCACCAAACATTCCAATGTGGCCCCTGAGCTGAAGAGCATAATAACCTAAAAAAAAAAAATTGAGATTTTCTTCTTAGTTGTTTCTCTGTCTATAAATAATGACAACTTCAATTTTTTTTTAATCTTTGTTTTAGTGGAAAAACTAACATTAAATTATGCAAATATTTAACTTTACAAACTATCCTGTAACAATAAAATGTGAATCATTTGAACAAATGTGAACAAGCTGAAAGGTCTAAAGAAAATTAGGCACAATTTGAACCATTTTTTGCTTCTGTTACTAAGTGTGTCATGTCTTTGTAGAACTGATCCATAATAAAATACATGGACAAATGATAAGTTCAGGCAGAATATTGTTAAAGTTGCCCTTATTTTCTTCATGAGATGTCACTTTTTTCAGGTTATTCACATATTTTGCATTTGGATACTTTATAAAACTATGTATTTTCATAGGGATTTGCACAAAAACAAAGACAAAAATGTGGAATTCTCATTATTTATAGGTTATTATTCTATTATTTTATTGGTCTGGCCTACAAGGAAATCAAATTGGGCTGAATGTGGCCCCTGAAGAAAATGAATTTGAAACTCCTGTGTTAGAACCATATATGTATGGAATGTAGTAATTCAATTCAATTCAATTTTATTTATAGAGCCCCAAACCACAACAATGTCTTCTTGTATGTATTATTATTATTAACCCGCTTTATCCTCACTAGGGTAACATGGAGCATATCCCAGCCATTTAAGGGCGAAGGTGGGGTTCAGCCCAGTTCATCGCAGAGCTGAACGTATAAAAAGACAAATAATCACTCTCTCATTTATGGGCAATTTCAGAGTAATTAATTAAACTATCAGTGTATGTCCCACACAGACACAGGGAGAAGATGCAAACTCCACACATAAAGGTCCCACCCGCTGGATTTGGAATCAAACCCAGGACCTTCCTTCTGTGAGGCACGAGTGCTGACCACTGCACCACCATGCCGTCTATCTTTGGTATATTCAACTATTTAACATCAGCCTTACAAACATTCTTCTGGATTGGTTTGTACTCTCTCTGTCTAAATGATAACATATAAGTTCTATAGTATTCTTGTCATTCTTACATACTGCTATAAACCAACCAAAGGCCACATGTGTATGTAGGTTTAAGAGTTTTGGGAAAACAACTCAATGATATCCTCTCTCCAAACTCATAATTCCCTTTCCTGTCAAATATTGACAAGAGATAAAAAAAAATATTTTAAGTCTCCTGTGGATTTTCAGTCCCTAGAAACATGCGTTGTTTGTTGATTAAAGAGGTGTATTTCTGAGATGAATAATTTGCTGAATATAACATGTTTTAGGAACACTGACCATTGGTCAGTTCATGGGGAAAACACAAAGACAAAACATATACGTTTGGTATTTTTATAATGTTTCAAACTGTACTGTACCTTTACTTCCTGTTTTAAACTCAGTATTAAATACATTCTTGTATCTATTAAATGATAACTGGTGATTTTCTATTTTTTTTTTTTACTTTTATTACTGTCAGCAAATCATAAGTTACTAACAGCAGCAATAAATTACATTTCCAAACAGTGAAATTCATGCATTTATAATCCAGTGGACTGAATTAATTTGTATTGTAGGGACCCACTTGTTTTTATGAATCATGGTGCTGCTATCTGTTAGGAAATCTAGACTTTAGAGATCATTGTGCCAGATTGAATACTAAAATAATGCTATATTATCTTGTTAGTTAAGAATGCAACTCATAAGCATGCACAGCACAAGCCTGTGCAGATCTCTTGGTAATGACTTAACCATGATGAGTTTCCTTTTATTAACACTAGCTGACTGTGTTAAAGCTTCAGAGCATGAAAAAGAAGCACAGGATTTTTTTTTATGAAAAAACAAGCCTGAATATTCAACCCAGAAATCAAGGCATAGACTGGGCTTTTTTTTTTTTAATTGACAAACAAAAAGGGCAAAACAACCATTTGCCAACACATATCCAGTTCCTACTCGTAGATAACAGAACTTATTAGTCATAGTGTTTTAGTATTGACTTGACATTTATCAGTTGGGTATTCAAAAGTTACACTAGGCTGTTTGCTGTGACACATTGGAGTTGAACATAAACTTCAGCTGAGCTTTTTAAAAAATATTTCTGAATTGCTTTCAAGACAGTTTTTTTTTTCATTACCTCCGCCAAGGAGATTATGTTTTTGCCGACGCTCGTTAGTTGATTGGTTGGTTTGGTTGTTTGTTTGTTTGTTTGTGTACAAGATAACTCACAAACTTATGGACGAATTTTTATGAAATTTCCAGGGTAGGTTGGTAATGGGGAGATCTGGAAATGATTGGTGGTGACCCGATAGTTTTTCATTTAAATTACATAATTTACTTTTTCTTCATTCATTCATTTGAAGTTGTAATAGTAATAACGGATTATATTTATATTACACTTTTCTATGGAATGCATACTCAAAGCGCTTACAGTGGATCCATCATTCATTCACTCTTACATTCTCTCTCTGGTGGTGGCAAACTACATATGTAGCCACAGTTGCCCAGGGGTAGCAGTAGCAGCAAACATTCAAACACATTCATACACCAGTGTGAATAGCAGCACCGTAGGCAAGAAGGGTGAAGTGTCTTGTCCAAAGACACAACAGCACATGACTATGACAGAGTGGATTCAAACCACCAACCCTTATTTTGAAACCTGTTCTACCAACTGAGCCACAGCCATCCTCGAGTTGTAATGAGCCATGTAGTGCATTTATCCTTTCTAACATATGCTGACTGAACGTGACTGAACTGATTAAATTCTCAAATATTGATTTGATGTATCCAATAAAACCTAACATATGACACACAGCCCTCATTAGTTTCCATAGTGTAATGTACGTACATTTAGCTAATCAGATTTGCACTAACTCAGGAATAGTTTAGAGCCCACGACAGTCGGTCAGGTCAGCCAATCTCCTGAATAATGGATGCGTTTAATACAATGAATCAGTAGGTGTGTGTGTGGGGGGGGGGGGGCCTACAGTCTGAAATAACACACATGTAACATATGCGAAGTCCAGAGTGATGAGGTAATGGAAACAAATGTATACTTCAAGCATATTCTCCTGACTTCTTTTTTAAATGTATGGCACACCTGAGTTTTGTTATGGTTTGTTGTATTTTGACTGTATAACATTATTTATTGTTGGCCAACAGCACATGTAGTTTGTCCCTCTGACTTCCAGCTCTTGGCTGATTACTGAGTATTTATGCACAAAGATTTTCTGAACACTGAAGTGAAATAAAATTTGAGACATTTATTGTAAATGACTTGTCTTTTTCTTGCTTTGTCATATGACATATACAGTAGGATGGATGCACTAATGAATCATTTTACACGAATACCCATAAAGCAATACTGGTTAGTATGACAGAAACATTTGGTCAAATGCAGTCCATTCAAAATGCCAGGATGTCCTTCTATGTCTAAATGTGTTTTAGTTCACAAGACAACATTCTTTTCTAGTTACCTCCGTCAAGGAGGTTATGTTTTTGCCAGCATTTATCTGTTTGTCTGTCTGTCTGTGTTCAAGATAACTCAAAAACTTATGGACGGATTTTGATTAAATTTTCAGCATATGTTGGAAATGTGAACAGATAGAACTGATTTAATTTTGGTGGTGATCCGGGAGGGCGTGGGGGGGTCTACCTTGGCAGAGGTCTGCGCTCTCAGAGTGCTTTTCTAGTTCTTTTTGCATCTATGTTCGTTATTATAGGCACAGTAAGTTGTAGTGACTTCAAGGTTCAGATCAAAGTTTAAAACTAAGTCATATCAATTTCCCAACTGTGGGATCAATAAAGTACATACTTCTATTCTATTCTATTCTATTCTATTCTGAGACATGTTTAGATTTTTATTAAATGTTCCTTAAATTAGACTGCATTTTATTTTCAATTAACAAAAATAGTTTGGGTGTGGGAGAGTAATTTAATTATGTGTTTTTGCAAATCTGGGTACTGAGAAGACAGGGAGTGGAATTGTTCTTAGCTCTGAATCTACTGGTTCTGATGGAAAACAAGCACCAATGGATAATGGATCAGACAGGCCTACACCACAGAGGATCTGCTTCACTGTTGTCTTTCCTGAGACACAGTCAAAATAAGATCCAGGTTATGCACTGTGACACTTACTGACCCACTGACAACACAAATGTGCAAGTGTAGTGGACATTCTCGATCACACATTTAGAAAAAAAAACCTCTCTACAGACCAGCACAGTGATGAAAACTCAGTATTATATCCAACAGAAGATGTGACCCAGACCTGTGTGAGGCCTGGCCCATGTCCTCAGGTTCTGATCTGTGGCTGGTCTGGAACTGGACCGGTCTTGTTTCTGTGTTCTCTCCACTCCCATGGACCGACAAGGATTTGGACATCAGGGGTGTCCAAATCCAGTCCTCGAGGGCCGGTGGCCTACATGTTTTAGATATTTCCCTCTTCCACATGATGCAGTTTAACCCTTTAACTCCTGAGACTTTAGCAGTTCCACAGTAAAAAGAATTAAAATAAGCACCAAAATGAACAAAAATAGCCAAAGTCATCGATAAAATGAACAAAAATGAATAATAAAATTATAAAATAACATGAAGAAAGTAAGACTTTTGAAAGTAAGCTTTCAAAATGTTTCTTTAGTAGTTTTTGAAAACAAAGGTTTGAAACGGGCCGTGTATCAGGTGAACAAATACACATGAAAGTTAGTATAAGCAGGGTGCGATTTACCCAAAAACCAGAGCAGGGGGGTTGGATTCCCCCATCCCCCCTGGAAAATCACACCCAGAATATAAATCAATACAGATTTATTTTACATTGATCATTTAGCCTACCAATTAATTAAGTTCATATTTGTGAAAAATTTAGCCCTGACCCCCGTTCACCAAATCTGTTTGGTCTTATTAACGTCCCGTCCCAAGCATAAAGTGTACATGCAGGTTATATCGTTCCTACGAATGTTGAGACCAAATTTCCACCCTTGGTTGGTGTTGTATTAACACCACATTCATTTAAAACAACATTGGGTGTGGTGCTTTTGTTAAATTACTGTTGTTAAATCAGGGTGTTGTTAATATTGGTGTTAAACAAATCCAGAATGGTGTAGATCAAATCATGTCCTTAGTCAGTCAGATCATTTGTTTGACCTGTCAGTGCCTTTAAAGAGTGCACCAGGGACTTTTGTTGACCAGAGAATTAGCCGATTCATCCATACTACCTGTAATGCTATCAGGGTGATGGCCAATATGAAGCTCCTGAAGGTGACAGCAGTCCTTCACATTGTCTGAAAAAAAAAAAGATACCTACAGCCTCCCGATTCCAGAAGTTTATGATACTTTCCTAGCAGTATTCAGATATGTTGTTGGGTGAGACATAATTTGTTTTTACTCTGTATCCAGTCAAACAGGTTGGTGGTTTAGATAGTGTTATCCTATAATGCATTCATTACGTAGATATGATTTCAGACTTATCTTCTTTTTATATCAGAAAATGATATAATGTTAAGCCAACTATGACTAATAAAGCAAACTGAAACACATGTCCTTAATCATAGTTACACATATCACATCACACACGTGGAAATCTGTTTTCAATTTTAGTGGAATATTGTTAATAAAATGCGCGAACGGTGTGTTTGTCCTGTTAAATATATTGCACTGAATTGAACGTATCACCACTCCAATATGGCAGCTCCACGGCTCGTTCTGAGGAGAACGTCTTGATCACCACCCCCATCCCGCCCCCTGTCTGTCTGGCCGTTCCAATATAGCCATACCTACCAGTATGGCTCTTCTTCCTGCTATCGCTCTGAGTCACGGCTTGAGTTCAACATGAGTGGCTGAAGCAGCGCGTCAGTCAAGATGTTGGACAGATTCTTCATCTTATCACATGCAATGATTTTAGATAAGGCTCCTCCTTTGAAAACGTATTGGTTGTGGAAGGGTCCCAGATGGTATTGTGATACCAGATGGCGACAGTCGGGTTAGGTCTATGGAGTGTCACTAGACCAACAATTCAGGCAAAAATATTTTTTGCCACTAGAGGCGGGCCAGTTTACTAGGCTGACAATGACATCAACCTTTTAATTGTGTTGTAATATACACTATTCTGATGACTGACAAACTTGCAGCTTTGTCAAAACATATATGTGGCTAATCCACAGAATCTTGTAAAATCGTTTTGTAACTTGCTATGCCAACATCATACTTGCTTTAGGTACTCCCCTTATGCCAATTGGACATCTACCTCGATTTAGCAACAGACATGGACTACAGAAATGTGCTGGCACAGCATATATCACTATGGTGCCTCTGAAGAACATTTTGAAGCATGAGATTTGGTTTGAACCATGAAGAAAATACATTTTATCCTTGGATACTTACTGAAATGTTGGGATGAAGAAAAGTCAATTTAATAATTTTTTATTTTTTTTGGGGGGGGGGGGGGGTTGTATACCATCACCCTATTTTATCACATCACTCACCACAGGGAAACATAATTGGACATCTATTCATCTTACGCTATCTCTAAAAGCAAAAAGTTCACTCTAATCATCCATCATCTACTGGATTTTGTAGAAGGCACATTTTCCCCAGAAAAATAAGAAAAAAAAGAAGAACAAATTAAATCCTGTAATGTATGCATTGACTTATACTTCCAGTACAGTAGTGACTTTGTCACATAACATTAAATCTGAGGGTGGAGGCTGAAATTTGCCATGCCCTCCTGCAGCTCTCTGCTCTTAGTCCAAATCAAATGACTGGAATGAATGTTTGTATGTGAACAAGAACCATAAATTCTTTCACATATGTCTGCAAGTCTTGAGTCATAACCTATAGGCCTACAAGGAGTTCAATATGTTTACACGCAGTTATAGATAAAATGTGTCCAATGAGGTGATAACAGAGTCCAAGTTCATTTTTGTGTTGAATTAGGGAGATACGTCCTTCAAATTAAATGTTATCTAAGTGGTCTAATTTATTTTGACTTTATTGATGTGCACAGTGGTTCTGTATCATTTTAATCTGCATTAATTAATAGTTTTGTATTTTGTATATTGCACTGTGTGCTCCTGCTGCACATACATAAATGCAGAGTTGACATCTGGCTATGTATGGTTACTATAGCTTTCCTAAACCAGGACAAATAATGGTAGTCCACGATTTGAGAGATAAAATCCTACACTTGCAGCTATGTTTTCAAGCATGAATGTAGAAATCTCGCGATACTATACGGCCTATGCGCGTGCGCAGGCGCGCGCACATCTGAGAAGCTGAGTTGGAGGATCATGGCGGAGCGCAGGAGGCACAAGAAACGGATCCAGGTAACATCATTTAATTCAGGCAGTTTTTTTCAGGACATTTGTTTTTCTGTGCAGGTCGAAGGACAACAAATTAAAACATTGCACTGGCTTATGAACAACTGTAGGCTGTTTGTTAGTGGTAGCATCTCAAAGGAGCCATTAACAGGCGGCAGATGAGCACAGATGATTGCTAACGGCAGCTAGCATTAGCAAACTAGCGACAACAAATATGAGCGTTTGGCCAGAAGAAGACGTTTTCTGTCAAGTTCTCAGCATTATTAGACAGTGTACCTCACATCCTGGTCAACCTGTTAAGATATAGTTGTTGTACTGCTGCTGAGCTGGTCGTCCAGCACTACCGTTTTTGTGTTTTTATTTGAGATTAAACTGGTTGTTGAAGCGATAAAGGTTTGCTGGCTAAGTTGCGTCAGCTCTAAGCAGACGTGTTTACATAAGGTGCACCAAATTGCGGAATTTTAATGTAAATGCGTTAACACGATGTATCATAGTGTCATTTTCTGTGCAGCCTCAGCGATCCAGTGTGGTTTCATTCACTCTAAAGAGCATCGACTTAAGCTACAGTTTCACACACTGTATATAATTGAAACGTCACTGAATTGTTTTGGATTTTAAAACTTGACCCTGATATGTTAAGTTAGTTCTATAGCTATATTCTAATGAAAATGTGGTGAGACGCTGAAATAACAATTTAAACATTATCTTAATAACTGCATCAGCAAGTTACAGTTTAAGATCCTAACTGTGTTCATTGGCAGGAAGACAAAGAAATGTTCCACACGTCCCATTTACCTATTGCATTTGGATCTCTACAAAGTAAAGCTCTGTATATCTAGATGGCTTAGCAAAGTACAGTTAAACTGAGCGGATCTATTTCATGTTGATTACATAATGACATGCATTCTTATCTCATATATGAGCAAACCACAGTCATGTCCTCTCCCAGCATTTATAGTTTACATAACTGACATTCACTTTACTAAAAGTTAAATTGTTGTATTACATGAGGTGTTCTCACAGGTTTAAATTGATTACAGTACAACCCAGGATTGTTTGTATGCTGCTTTTGAGGTCCAGGGGCAATACGCCTTCAGTCACAAACTTTAACCTGAGAGATCTGCTTGCTGTGTGGGTAGAGCAGAGTGACTGAGCAGTTAATCCTTACGTGGTCTGGCCAGGTATATCATATAAACAGGAGGCTTTCCGTGTGGGGGTCTCGTATGACTACTCTGTGACTGATACCTGCTTCATGAAACAAAGGCTTGTTTGAGGGGCTCAGTCTTCCTCAGGTTGCTGCCCAGAGCCAGTCAGACAGGATAAAGCAAGACTGAATCTCATTGTGCTGACTCTCTCCTTTCCCATTTGTTGGCATGCAGTACAGTGCTCCTCACTGGCTCACAGGAAGTGCAGATGTTGCACGAAGCAGAACCCAGTCAGTAAAAGATTTAGCTTCACCAGGGTCCTTGTACTGATTGAACCATAAATGTGGAGCCATAAATCAACTATATATATATATATATATATATATATATATATGATACCTGTACCCTATCTGGTACTCTATTTTGTCTTGATAGTCAAACAAATCTTTTTAATGTGTGGATAATTTAAGTATTATTCAAGTTGTATATAGCTGTCAATTCCCTTCTGTTCATCAACCTCAAAGAACATGCACACTCACATTCCCCAGATGAAAATACTTACTGTGATGGGGTCTGTGTGTGTTTGTCCCGGGGTCTGCAGGAGGTGAGCGAGCCCACCAAGGAGGAAAAGGCAGTGGCCAAGTACCTCCGTTTCAACTGCCCCACCAAGTCTACAAACATGATGGGTCACCGAGTGGACTACTTCATTGGTTAGTGCTCTTTGTAATATAGGGTGAAACAACAGTTGAACTATGTTCAGATGCTTAAAATTAGTGATGTCCTGATCAGGCTTTTTTGCCACCATGTACAAGTTCTTTGATTTTGAGTGATTGGCTGATACCGAGTCCTGAGCCAATATTTATATAATAAATTTTTTAAAAAATACAGAGCAACAGATCGAGGATGTTACTTTGTTTTATTTGCCTTATTTTTTTCAACACATATAAATGTAGTATTTCTGTGAGGGAGCTTGTTGTCATCTACTTTAAAGAACTTCCACACAGTGGACATTTCATATTTTGCTGCTTTTTCAGCATCAAACCAATAGCGTCCCTGTATGAACCTTGCACATGTTTTGCTTCTGTATGGAGTTCAGAATATTGACAGTTTGGTTGAGATGGTTTCACTCTTTATGACTGCAATACAGTAAATACCAAGCTGTTATTGTTACCATTTGTTTAAAAATATAATAGATCTGATAAATAAATATTTATATTTGAATACTTTCCAGACTAAGCTGCTGCACTAAGCTTAGTGCAGCAGCTCTAGTTCCTTCTTTGGCAGCCGATCGATCGTTGACCCTTGAAACATAAATTAGCTGGATTGTTGTTTGAGCCATGGATTCATGTTGGAAAAAAGTAACAGCTTATAGACCAAAAATTACTGTATATATATTTCTAATCACTGATTGGTATGTAATAAGAGATTCCGATTGAATCTAAAGTCATGTGATCGGCCCCCATTTCCAGTCATTTCATCGGATCAGGACTTAAAATAGTTGATTTGATTTAAGCATTTTTCCATTTGGTTTAGTTATATTGTGGGAGAAAAAAAACATCCTCATATTTGGTGGCCATCTTTGGTCAGTGTAGAATTATCTTATGTTGTAATACTGCTGATGACCACTGCATGCAGTTCCAAGAAGCTTAGACTCTTAATTGTTCATTAATCATTATGGTCTTGTTTTATTTGGAACCTCCAATAAGTGGTCGAGTGGTTCATCATTAAATTCTCCTTCATTTAACAACACTTCAGGTAGAAGGCTTTGATATCTCCTATGTAAGTGAGAGATGTGCATGACAGCTTACTTGCTTGCAATATCTGACTTGACTTTGACAGACAAGTAAGTCTGTCTAGGTTGTACTAACAAGAAATCAAAGAAGTCAAAACACAAAAACCTGGCTTCAAAACACCACTTCATTAAACAGCAAGTGACAACATAAGTCCTCTGTCCACTATTCAGATAGTGTGTGGCCAAAAAAGGTGTCTGAAGAGAATCTTTCTCAAAGGTTTCCTCTGCAGTCTCATTTGCAGACATGATCCTCCAACACAGCATTTCTATTTGTCTTGTCTGCACATAGACGATCCATTTATCAGTTGTGGAACTGCTGTTTACTCAGTAGTGGTGGGTGAAATTGTATATAACTGAGACCAGTTCATTAACAACACATGACCTTGGATAACAATGTTGGTCTCTCTGCTGACTGTTCAGTTAGCCCACCAGCCCTACCTGAAGATTTAGACATCATCTTTTTTTCCCCCCAATAATAGCACAGCTTGATTTGGTTAATCTGTTAATTACAACCTAACAAAAATAGATGTATGTGTGATGAGGCTCAATTTTTCATTCAATACAGATTCAGACTAGGGACAGGCCTGGCACTGTTAATGGTCATCTGTGTCTCCCTACTAGCTTCTAAGGCAGTTGACTGCTTACTGGACTCCAAGTGGGCCAAGGCAAAGAAGGGAGAGGAGGCGCTTTTCACCACCAGGGAATCTGTGGTGGATTACTGCAACAGGTTAGCTCATAACACACTCTGTAAGGGCTTTAATACTGTGGGTAAAACCCATTGTCATTGCCAGAACAACATGTCTGTACATTTGAACACTTGTAAAATGTTTTCCCTCAGGACAGGTAAATTAAGATCAAACTGGTTTTAGTTTTTGCAAAGGATTAGGCTTCATTTGACACAAATCTGCACACTCATTTAAACTGTAATGAACTTAGGCCGTGATCAGACTGCATAATATATACTGTAGTTGGTTACAGTGGTCACTGTTTCAGATTAGGTGATTTTGGAGTTGTACATGCTTGACTTTTTGCGACCGAATGGCATGACAGACATCCTGTTGCTTGCTCAACACCAAATGTGGTATTTTGTGACATGTTATGTAATTACCTCCGCCGTGGAGGTTATGTTTTTGCCGGCGTTTATCTGTCTGACTTTTAGCAAGATAACCCAAAAGGTACTAGACTGATTTAGATGACATTTTCAGGAAATGTTGATACTGGCGCAAGGAACAAATTATTCCGTTTTGGTGGTGATTGGGGCACGTGTCTTTTATTTGGTAGATCAGGAGCTCACAGAAGTTAAAGTGAAACCTATCATTTATTTACAGGTGGAGGTCTGCCCTCAGTGCTTTTCTAGTTTGGAAGAAAGTCATTGGCATATAAACAAAAAGAGGATGTAAATATAGGGTGCTACGTGTGAATTCAAAGTTCTGTGTTGTAATTTCACAACTTCCGTAAATGGAAGTACAGTTCATATTTCACATTTACTAAACACTGGTATTTAAAGTGGTGACACTGGCAAAGAAATTAGATAAAGATTGAAGGGAAAAAACCGTGAACTTACCAGACGTTACAGTGGTCAGGATGACCTATCTGTTCCTCAGAAGCAGACGTTAAACAGTCATCAATAGCTGCGTTTCCATTACCCTCGGAAATTTGCAAAATGTAAATATCACTATAAAAAAACTGGTAATGGAAACACTTGAATTTTGAAAAAACACTCAAATATCGCCAAATATTTGAGTGTATTTTCATGCTTTCATGAGATGCTTTTTCAGACATTTCGATATTCTAATATATCGCAAAAGCGCAATGGAAACACTTTTTCCGTAATTTTATGTCAGGATGTGATGTCACATGATCACTTCTCTCGGAGTGAAAATGGCAGCTGCAGTTGCTGTGACTATAACAGCCATTGGCTGCTACAGCCGCTGTCTTGGAGTAATGATCAGGGTGATTCTTATATTAGGCACATTTTATCATTTTGATAATTTTATTATCTGTTACCTTTTGAATATTTAAGTTATTTTTTGTTTTTTTACAGAGAAATGTATTCTCTGTTCTGTAAAGTGACAAGTACATGAACTGTGTAAAAAACACAACATACATTTATAATTTGTTGTTGTTAAGTTCTGAGCATATTTACACTTACTATTGCAACCTGACAATGTAGGGACCACATGTACAGACCCTTATAATGTTAACCAGCTGGTTTGTTTGACATGTTAGTGCATTTAAAGAGTTTGCCAGAGACTTTTACTGACGAGAGAATTAGCCGATTGATTCATTCTAATGCTATCAGGGTGATGGCCAATCTGAAGCTCCGAAGTTGACAACAGTGAAATCTCGTGGGATGATATTTAACGAGAGTTACGACACTCCTGCCTAGAACAACCGTCAAAATAAACATGTTCAAAGCGCAAATATATTTTGTCGAAATTTTCGGAATACCGCTGTTGTTTTGCGAAAAACTGTAATGGAAATGCAGCTATAGACAAACATTGCACATAGATTTCACACTATATCAGATGAACTTACGGGATGTTCCCCACAGGGACTACATCTCTCCATCAGACTTGCATTGAATGGTCAGACAAGCTCTAAGCACGTCAGTGTTCATGTTACAATGCCAGTTCTTGTCTTCCCACCGCAGGCTCCTAAAGAAACAGTTCTTCCATCGAGCTCTCAAAGTGATGAAGAAAAAACTTGAGAAAGACACCAAGAAAGAGAAGGAGAAAGACAAAGAGAAAGAGAAGACCAAGAGTGACAGCAGTAAAGAGGAGGAGAAAAAAGGGAAGAAGGAGAAAGAGAAGAAAAAGGAGTCTGAAATAGTAGAAAGCAAGAAAGACAAGAATGTAGGTGACCACCAGCGGGATGACAACACCTGATGTTCTGAGCAGAAACAAATATGAGTACACCTTTTTCATTGCAAGAATGACACTTGCCATTATGTGAAATGAAAATGGCTACTTAAGATTTTTATTCACACATGTACTTTTCTTGTCTGGGCATATTGTCTGGTGTGTTTGATAAAATCTAACATGATGATTTCATTACAAAAAGCAATCAGGGTTTAAAGTTGTAACAAGCACAGAAAAAAAGGTACTTTAAACAATATAAATGACAAGCATAGGTTCCTCTAGGCTGACTGTAGTCTTGACTGTTTGCTTAATGGCGAGTCAAAGTTGCTGTGACCCCGCTGATCAAATCGACTCCCTTAACCTGAGAGGAAATGGGCTAATGTTGACTTAACTGTTCCGGCTAAAGTGCAAACAGAGACAGATCTTTAGGCTTTTTTCAGCATGCAGGCAAGCTGTATGTAATACTCTAATCAGATCTGTAATTTACAGTTGATCATATTTCATATAATACTGCATTCACTGTTCTCACATTTTTAATCTATCCGGATATTTCAGGATTTCTATTGGGATTATAACTAGCAGTCTGAACAAGCATCTAGACTGTCAAGAGTCAGTTATGATAAAAACAAATAATAAAATTAACGAGACTAACTTTTAGATCCTGCCCATATTCTGTGACCCAACACATCAAGTTATTTAAGGAAATACTATTACCATATTGACAGATATCGTGTGTGTAATGTTATAGGATGACAGTCCTGGAACTCCTAAAAAGAAGAAAGAGGTTAAGAAGAAGTTTAAACTGGAGCCTCATGAGGATCAGCTGTTTCTGGATGGAAATGAGGTGAATCCTTATAAAGACTAATGGCTTATCATAGAGGTTGTGACATTAGATACTAACATGGTGTACCTCTGTCCTGTAGGTATATGTGTGGATTTATGATCCTGTTCATTTTAAGACGTTTGCCATGGGACTGATCCTCGGTGAGTCAGAGATTCTGAAATAACCAATGAAACTATGCTGAATAAGAAATGAATGGAAGGTTGTCTGTTAGAGGCTGTGGCTGATTAGACGTCTTTGTACTCACACCATCTCTGTGCGTCTGCGTTCTGTTTCTCAGTCATTGCAGTGATCGCAGCCACGCTGTTCCCACTTTGGCCAGCAGAAATGCGCGTGGGAGTGTACTATCTAAGTGTTGCAGCCGGCTGCTTTGTGGCCAGTATATTGCTCCTAGCTGTTGGTAAGTTCACATCATCAACCTTTCAGTCTTTGTAAACAAAACCAACAATACTTCAAGACATTTTTGGACTTTCCAGTGTGAGTTGTGTCTTTTGCTTTTTTTGGTCCAATTTATCAGAAGTAAAGGAGCTGCATAATAATGATAATAATAATAATAATAATAAAAATGACAATACAGGGTTCCAATTAGGTCTTAACAGATCTAATTTGAATTTACAAATCTGTATTTAATACTTTAAAAAGTCTCTAATGGTATTACATTTGATACGGTAGGTCTTAAGTTATGTTGCCATAAATGTGTTCACTCTACTGTCTTTAAATATGTCTGCAAAATGTCAGAGGTGCAAAGAAAGTATTAGTCTACTCTATTCCAACCAGAACATTTTTACTGAAATTAGGAACCAATTATTACTAAATTTGCTGCCCTTGGTAAGAAATAACTTGAAACAGTAGGAATCAAGGCATTGGAGTAAATAAATATATTTTCCTGAATTCTAGGAGTCACAAATGTTTTGCTAGTATGTCTGTGTAATGGGCATTAAATTCAGTTCTAAATTGTCTTAAAATGTACACACAAAATGTACACCTTAACATGGATGTTAAAAACTGTAGACAACATATGTACATCCTAATGACACATGTAACCTGATTATACAAGAAGTACTGAAGTTTATATAGTTTGGAAAATATGCATCGAAATAACGATACCATTAAATTACTTATTTGCTTAATAATTGTGAACACAGTGTAATTTTTCCAAACTAAGTCTGGACAATCTTACCAATTTTGCATATGATCTACATGTGAAGAGAAACAATACTGTCACAATGTTGCTACGTTGCCAAGGCGGCTTTTGAATGGCCTGTTGGTTAATGTAAGTACAGTATTTTGTGGAGTACCAGTGGTGCTAGGTTGGTCCGTTCAATTAATTTCTGTTTGTCGTCATATTGCCGCCTCTGTCTATACTAAAATGTTTGGGTAAGTCTGAGTTGGAGGTCTACTTTCCTTATGCTGACATGCAGAGACTGATTTAAACATGTTTTTGGTTTCTCTTGGTGTGTAAAAGCTCATTGGATTCATTCTAAATCTCCAATTGGACAAATGTGTCCATGTAATGAATGAGACACTGCAGCTGTCATAAATGTATGTACAGTTGGGAAAATGTGGAGTAGTGTTTATGTCATCTACATGTTGTCATTACTGTAAAAATGCTGCTGCAAAAATAGGATAACAACAACGAGCTCACACACAGTGTAAGGCTTCAGAAACGACAAGAGGAAAATATGTCACAGTTTTGTTGAAACCACCTGCAATTTATAAAAGGTAGGAAAATTGTGATTCATGAATTGGATGGTCATGTGAACTTTTGGTCCGATCACTTGGCTCTGTGATATGCTTGACATTTCTAGTGATGTGAGAAATTAGTAGCTATGTTTGTGCTAACAGCGTGGCAACAATGTGTTTGCCTTACAACGTTCTAACATTGTCACTGGCAGATGAAACAAACTGTGTCATTTACAGCAATTTAACGCGATGGTGTAGTTCCAAGGTCAACCACCTCCAATTGAATGCTGGCCCAGAATTTATGCAGTTAGCTAGACATGACCCCTCATTATCCATAATGAAGTTGTCTGGAGTTACATTTGAGCTGACTGGATTTGACATGTCCCCACAGCCCGCTGCATCCTTTTCCTGATCATCTGGTTAGTGACTGGTGGACGCCACCACTTCTGGTTCCTCCCCAACCTGACTGCCGACGTGGGTTTCATCGACTCCTTCAGGCCGCTCTACACCCACGAGTACAAGGGTCCACGAAGCAGTTCTAAGAAAGGCTCAGACAAGGCAGACGATAAGTCCGGGGACGGCACCGCCTCCACCAAAGCCCAAAAGTCCGACAGCGACGAGAAATCGGACAGCGAGAAGAAGGACGCAGACGACGAGGACGAGGACGAAGATGAAGAGAGCAAAGAGGTGGGACCAGAGGAGGGTAAAGAAGCAGAAGAGGAGGAAACGGGCGGGGAACGGAACTCAGACACAGACAGCGACCGACGGGAAGACGAAGGCTCGCAGCACAGCAACGGAAACGACTTTGAGATGATCACTAGGGAGGAGCTGGACCAGCACACGGAGGAGGAAGAGGAGGGGGACGAGGAAGACGAGGAGACACCAGAAAGGAAAGAGGGCAGCGGGAGTGAGGCTAAACCCCAGACTGCTGAAACATAAACTCGTACGATGCCATCACTCTGTACTTTCCTCTGTCCTTCCCTCCCTTCCTTCTGTGATCCCAGGACCTGCCAGTCCAGTGTCGGCCGTGGCCGTGCACAGGCTCCATCTCTTGTTGTTGAGATCTTCCACTGAACAGTACCGATACACAACAGTGAAAAGGAAATGGCTATGACAATGGGGGAAATCATAAAAGAGAAAAAACAAAAGAAAAGAAGCCTTATGGTGGATTGGACTCCTCTCATCCCAATATTATTTATGTTTTGTACACATGAAAACTGCCACCGGACCTGTTTGCCTGAGGAAGTTGTCAACAAAAACACCTTTGGCTGTTTTGTGCCCACCAGAACATGAACAGCCCCAGTCGAGGGGTTTTATTTGTTTTTGTAGTTTCTCATGTTGTCATGTTGCTTTTCTCACTATCATTTCAACTCAAATTGTTTGTTTTATTTATGTTCTCTGTCTTCAGTTTGATGTCTCGTCTTTAGGGTCAGATACAGATCTTAGGTACAGATTCATGCTAAACTGACCAGTACACAAGGATGTTTTCTACCCCCCCCCCCCCCCCCCCCCTGGTTTCATTGTTGTCTCTGCATTGTTGGTACAATCACAATAGTTTATGGTTTTCCACAGAAAGCTCCTAATCCCAGACTTTTTGCCATTTTAACACTTTGTGAGCGATCTCTGCCAGGAGCACACGTCACATCCTGTTGAATGCCAGCGGGTATGATAGCTTTCTCAGGCAGCACTGAGAGCAAACGGACCAACATGTCTGCTTTGTCACCGAAACCCCCAATAAGCCAGGTGGACCAAATCCCATAGTTTCCTTAAAGAAACCTAGTCAACCGTTTTGTGACTGGGGAGAGAGTTTGGAGAGGGTTCCTGCGTGGCTCTTTGAGGTACTTGGCCATTTTCAGTAAGACATGTTTTTTGTGACTGGCTCATGATCATAGTGCAGTTCTCTACAGTCTGAAGTCTTTGTTCATATTTAACGATGTGGAAGTCATCTTTAAGAGTAAATGGGACACAGCTGGTGTAATTAATTTTCTTTTTTAAAAAAAGAACGCAGCATTGTTGTGTAACTAGTCAGAAATTACAGAGATCACAGATTTACTGTCTTATTTGAACCACATTTAAAGTAAAGCAATCTAGTGCCAAACACAAATACTAATGTTATGCATGCTGATTTAATATGGAGTGGCGAGTGTGAGCGAAGGGGGTGTTGCTACATTTGTTCATTCTTTCAGTTTGTATCTGCATCAAACTCCTCACCTCTTTGGAAAAATAAACAAACAGATAAAGCATAGCACAACATTGTTAGTGTGTAGCTAAACAAATGTTTTTGGTCTCAATGAAACCATTTATTAAGAGTGGTCGCTTTACACTCGCATCCTGAGCTGACAGCGTCCTGTGTACTCGCATACAAGCCGTCATGTGGAAATAGCGGATGCCCTTCCACTCTTTTAGTCCAGTTCCACTGACCAGAACAACCACAGATCCCAGTCTGACCCCGACTGGCAACTGAGGTCCTGTTCTGAAACTCAGGCAGGTGGTGCTGCTGCAGTGACCAAGGTCCAAGCTGTTAGTTCAAATTACCTTTCGACTAGAAATGTTTTAGATGCATTTTTTTAGCCATAGTAAGGATTATATTTAAGTCTAAGCATAGAAATGTATCATTTATATATAAATTCTATTGGTATATCAAATATATACAAACTTAGACTAAGGAATTATTACAAAAACAGCCTTTTCTTTCTTTTCTATAGTATTAGCAGTTCTCATTTGTATTCCCCAGATTGTCATTTATGTTTTGTATGATCATCAGATTAACGGTGTCAAGAATTTCTATAGAATTAACAATCCAGAGGTTTTGTTTTGCCATTGTGGCCACATCTGTATTTTTCTCACTGAGAACGGTCAGTCATTAACCTGAGGTTATGAAACCAGTGGCTTATGTAACCGTGACAACAACCTGCCGTTTCCCACCTAATCTGATGTAGCCATGTTTCACCAAGTCAAACGATTTTCATTTATGCTGTGCTGCTTTCTGTACAAAGATATCTTTTTTTTTTTTTTTTTTCTGCATTTAGTTTTTTGTTTGTCTCTATCTTATACTTTTTCTAATCCATAAACCTTCCTGTGCTCTTGTTGTTTTCAAGTACGTTTCTTTGGATCCCTAATGGATAAAGCGCATCTCTGTGTCCAGTTCTCTGCAGAGTCACTTGTCTCTTTTCTCCAAATACTGGTATAATGATTTCATAAAAGAGAAAAAAAAAATCTCCAATTGTTCTTGACTGTTGCAGAGTATCGGTCTGTTATATATTGTAGTATTACTCTCTATGCTGCTGCTTTTCACCGCACATTTCTGGGGGAAATAAAGTGAAATTGTAAACATCTATGTTTTATCTCTGGTCGAAAATAATGTGTCTTTTGACCACATAGTTGTCCACATTTGGATTAATATCATTCTCAAGACTGTCTCATGCAATATTAGAGTATAATTTAATAAATTGGATGTCTGGAAATATATCTGTATCTTATTACAATAAAAAAATTTAGAAAGCATCAAAGTATTTTGATTCTTTTACTGGAAAAACAGTCAGTTTGGTGTTGGTTTGATTTTCACTTTTAAAACTTCAATTGTATTTTGTAGCATGTACTAAAAGTCTGCTGCAGTCATTTCAACATGTCTGTCAATACAGTAATACACTTTTAGTAGCAGCAGTTGTGTTTACCGCCAGTTTTAAATGGTGATCAACTGATAATTCATAAATATATCAAATGGCACATCCAGAAAATTGCACAGGAAAAACATCAGATGTGTACTCCTACCATAGTTGTACACATGGAAAAAAAACACTACAGCTGAATACTCATTTTGACACTGACTAGTCATGCAGACTGACAGTTCTTTTAATGCAAAAGAAAATTTACATAAAGATAAATAAACTGGTTCTAATAACTGTAATCACACATTTGACAAAATAATTGTAGATTTTAAGGCTTTATTTTTGGCCTTTTGGAATTAATTTTTACGTAAGGCTTGTGAAAATAAGACAGCTAGTAAATGTCTCTGTCAATCCATCATAGTTTTACAGTGCTACATGCGATCTCTAAAATTCGACATTGATCCAATAAACATCTGTTGGAGACTTTTCTGTATTTCAGAACTACATGATTATATAATCAACTCATAGAACAAAATAATGTTTAGTTGACTGAAAATTAAATCACGTTTAATCTGGCTTTTGCCAGTCTTCCTAAACACATCCTGAAAATATATAAATATCACAGAAACATGGCAAATACATATCTCTTATATGTAGTCTTGTATGTACAAATTTACAATCACAGGTTCAGTGACCACCTTTCAATCACTTCATTTCTAATTGTGTGTTTCTACAAGTAATACTACTACATTACCCTAAAGTGTTTCATCACTTATCTGACTGATTCGTAAGTTCTTAGGTTCAAAAAGAAATTAAGCAGTTTACAAGAGGTTTATGTTGTTTTCATCACATTACATTAGATTATTCATATTCATTTACATAGTGGCTGCTTTCTTCTCTCCATTTCATGGGGAGAAGCAAGTGTTCATCTACAGTGTGATTGTACTGGACTGTACTCAACTGCTACAGTGTATGACTCAGTGTACGACCTGTTCACACAATATGCTCATTGTATATGCTCTCATAGGACCAATAAACACTGTTTTGGCTGTAGATGCATGCTCTCTTTATCACTGTCCAAATATTCTTTAATGAAAATGTTTGCATGGTGACCATATGTCCCCCCTCATCACTCACTCACTGTTCGGCTGAAGTTGTTAAACTCAGCTGAAGGAAGTGTCTTCAGTTTTCAGTGTCAGATGAATCCGACACATCGGCCAGTCTCGCTTGCCTTTTCCGTACGTTCCAGTGCAAACACTGAGCGAGGCTTTCAAACCAGTCATACACTAGGTCATAGCAGCAAATAGAGGGCACGGGATAACAGGATGTGGTGATTTTAATACTGTGGAAAGGAAAGCACAGTTAGGTTTTTGTAACTCCAGCTGCGGAAATAGGAATTGCAACTAATAATCACAGTTAATGAACTTTACCAGTCCCCATGCTGGATTTCTTGTCTCTTCCTGCCATCAAATGACACCCAGGCAGTGTTTCTGGCATCAGGGGACAATGTGATCTGATGTGGGTGAGGAATAGATTGTTTTTAGTTAAATTTCCAATCTCTTTCGTGTGTATATATATATATATATATATATATATATATATATATATATATATATATATATATATATATATATATATATATATATATATATATATATATACATATACATATATATATATATATATATACATATATACATATATATATATATATATATATATATATATATATATATATATATATATATATATATATATATATATATATATATATATATATATATATATTCTTTATTTCAGGTCGAAACCCATTAAAAAAAAACAATACATATTTTAAAAATAATACAGACATATATGAATACAGGAAGACAGACAAGAAATAGAACAAACAGCCTAGCTGCATAGCAAATCGTAGCTGCGTCGGAAGAAAGAATTCCTATATATATATATAAAACTGACTACATATAAAAAGATCTGACTACAAGAAATCATGGATAACAAGTGGTGCCATGCACAACAAACCCTACCTTTTACACATATTTCACCCTTTATAAGTAAATAGGAAGATTTTAAAAATACATTAAAAATTTGACCTTGCACCTACTACCTACTGTTCCCATAATGTAATGACATCTAATCGAGCAATCTGAAAACCCAATTTGGTATGAATTCACCCACTAGCTTTGCTGCTACATACATTTGAAATGTTGCCCACTATAAGTCAACAGGGGAAAAAAAGATTAAACTTTTTTTTTTTTTTTTTTTAATAAATAAATTGCAAGTAGCTGTTTCCAAAATGTAATGAGATCTACTGTGGGTCACTGGAGATCTATAAACCAAATGTGGTATGAATTCATCTGACAGCTTTGTTGCTAAAGTGGTAACAAACAAACCAAACCAAAAATAATAATCCCTTCAGGGCAGTGGGGTAACAACTACGATGATAAAGGTTAAAAATGTCACTAGCGTACAGCCCACAGTGAAGGAAAACAACTAATTGTGCTGTGTACATACAAACATTCTCCTTTGTTCTCACCATGAGCTCTACACCAGCAGGGACCACAATGGGCCTGAAGGAGAGTGAGTGTGGGCAGATCGGGGTGACCATGATCGCTGGTACGTTAGGATGGATCATCGAGGCTCCTGCTGCGGCTGCATACGCGGTGCTTCCTGTGGGTGTGGACACAATGACACCTGAAAGACAGAGCAGTAAACCACGATAACTCAAGAGACACAAATGAAGGAAGTGAATGGTTCATTTAATACCACTGGAGAAATATTAAGAATGATCTGTAACTCTTCAATGAAACAGGAGCAGCTGTGATGTAAGAAATGACTTACCGTCCCCTTGCACTGAAGTGATAAGTCGTCCATCAAGGTACAAGTCAACATTCGACAGGTAAGAAGATGGGCCTCTGTCCACCACCACTTCATTCAACACCTGCAAACACACAGGTACACAAAGTATTCAGAATAGAAAAAAACAACAAAGATAGCACAATGATATGAATTTGTGACGTATAAAATACATTAGTATTCCTAAAATATGGGGATTAAAAAACAAACACAGTATAGCTGTTGTATTCCATTTGGGACTTCATCTATTTCTGTGATTGTTCTTTTTTCTCTCATCAACTGTACAGCCCTGTGAGACTATGGAGAGAGATATGTCTCTTATTTATTTGTACATTTAAACACCACCATCCACATGAATGATATCATGTGTAAGTGCAAAGACAAAATTTGTGACTTATAAACTGAAATTTACACAAAGGTGTATTGGTTTATTCAAATGTTTGGAAACTTATAAATTAAACCATACCTTATTTGTAGATATACATCATGTTTTACATGCGTATCTGTCTTGAGATTTAATTTGCGATCCCTAGGTTCCTTGTGTGAAGTGTTGAATCTGCATTTACAGATTGTCCAACATGTGCATGAATCCCTGCTTCCGCTTGCATATTTTTTGAGACATTCCTTTTGCACTTCTTCTAATCTGATCCATATGTGAAAGTTTTACAACCCAGACTCAAGAGTCATAAACCCCAGTAAATGACGCTGTTAATCCTTCACCGAAGTTCACTCATCACCCACGTCATCAGAAACGCAAAGGGCTATGGGTAGATTTGGTCAAATTCCCCTTGATGTATATAGACAGGAGTAACGCGCTAGTCAACAGCCATGTAAATAAACATGTAAATTCATTAAAAGTCAAAGTTAGGGTTAGGGTTAGGGCTAACCCTAACCCTAAAACTGAACCCAACCACAAAGACATGATACAAGGAAAAAAATACAGGGAATCCAAGGACTGGATCCCTATGAGTATAAGGACTATTCCTCTGACATTAACCTGCTGCCCAACTTCCTGCACTAATATATTTATAATTATATGATTTTAAATGTCAGTGCATACAAGTGTACAGCAACTTTAAGTCTCTGCAGTAGGGACATGTCTTTTTTTTTTTGCACAATTCTTCCTCAGTAAAGATAAAGGATGCAGAATTTATTCAGTTTTTGTGTATTTTATGTAACAGTTAAGAGTTAATAATCAGCTCTTCATATGTTCTGCAGAAGACTGATAATGATGCAATGGCTTCCAGGTATGATCTAAAGCACGCAGGACACTGGTGTTCTGTCAAAATGGACATCCCGTCACATTGGGCTCCCAAGCACTTCTGAACATGCACATGACCACTGAGTGTTTTCACAGAGTAAAAGCCAATCAATTCAGGCATCCACAGCCAGATGTGCAATTGACTTGGATGATGGATGTAAGTAATACTTTGAAAGTATATATTTATTTCATTGTGCCTTTGACCACTAAACATGTACGCAATCACATGCGTACGATAGATTGGATATTGACGTTAGTAAGTTTTAAGTAAGTTTTGGAGTTATGCACATGAGTTGCCTGGGTGTTATTGTTCACATTAGTTCAATGGACGCAAACAATAGACTACCTTTTGAGTAACTAAATCTAAATATAATATTATAAAAATAAAATACAGGGGGAAAAAATTGACCTATAATGAGAGCATTATATGATATTAATAGTAACATTTCCAAATGCAAAGTAACATATTTTGACAGAATAATGTGAATTTGTAGAGATTATTGTCAATTTTGGCTGCTGTCAGCTCATTTCGACAGGGATGCCCATTTTGACAGAACACCGGCCCTCCAGGACTGCAGTTTGACACCCCTGTGTTAGACAAACCGATCCCATCCTGTAAGACAGCCCACCGCGCACATTACAGACGCAAGTGATCTGCTGCTCATGTCAGCACATACTCGCAAAAGAGGAACATACACCATATTATGTTAGATTCCCACAGAGGCTTGTTTGGATTCAAGATCCTGTTGTTCTTCCTTAGACTACTATTACTAGGGTACAGACTGCCACAGACAAGGAAAGTTCAACAACACCTGCAGTTGCAACTATCATAATTTAGCCCTTGTCACAGCTGCACAGATCGTCACACTGCCCATTTTTCTGTTTCAAACATATCAACTCTAGCACCTAAATGTTGACTTGTTGCCCAATATATTCCCCCTGAAATGGGAATGACACCTGTACAGCCAAACTGATTTTTAAATCGGAGACAAAAAAAAACTGACAGCAGACACATTAAAGATTGACTTTACAATTGTACAGACATATCATCTCTATTAAAATGAATGACATCAAATTATATCTCAATAGGCAACATATATATTAAGAAAAATTTATATTAAAAGAGACAATTCATCAAAAGGAATGTTACATTGAATCATGCATAAAATCTCAAACAGTCAAGTAATTATTTCCAAAGCTGTATTCATGATGATGTTTCAAAATGGCCACACGGTGGCACTATCTACAATAAAATTAATTCATACCCTTCAAATTTCATTCAAGTATAATAGATTGTGACAAAAACTACTATTATTAAAAAATACAATTAAAGTGAAACTAAAATTATAATACAGTTAAAACAAAAACCAATGAACCCTAATAACTGGTATGGACAGACTTATAACTGGTTTCTATTCCTACTCTTATACTCTCTGTAACTGTGGGCAGTCTTCATTACACTTCTTGCCTTCACAGACAGTGAATCAGCCACCAGATGCAGCACAATTCCAAACAAAAAGCAGAGAAACATTCTGGTGTGCAGACAAACAGCATACAAATTATGTTCCACACTCCAGTCACTCACACACACCACCACCAAACACTGCAGTACCGAGTGATGACTGGCAGATGTACTGACGTCAGTTGAGCAAAATGCAAACATCCTGCTGGATGAAGCAGACGTGATGTAATGTGGGGTCAATTTCAGGTTCTGAGAGGAGAACAATCTGTCACTGTCTTTTATCGATGAGACAAAAAACCCAGGGGAGCGAGCAAAGACACCAGGTCTGCACTAAATATGACAAACTGCTGTACTCGATAGATGTGTGTCTATGCGTATGTGTATGTTTGTGTGTATGTGTATGACTATAACATTCTGGCATGTTATTTAGTTAGAGTGTCTCAGACCGAGAGCGTCAGAGCTCATTAAATATCCATTCGGTGTTAACTGCACTGACGCCACAATCTCCATAGCAACTGGCTCAAAAGAACTTCACAACATCCTATTTTCTTTCCCGTATCTTTGCCCAGCAGCTTTATTATGACTGTCACCATGACAACCCAGCTGATGTTCATTGTCTACAAGTACACACATATAAACACACCTGGGATGAAAGGAAATCTGACTTCTCAGGAGACCACAGGCCAAGAGACACATTCAGAATTTCAAGTTATGTCATTGCTTTCAGATTTACAGCTTGGTGCTGGAGTGGAAACACACACCCACATCAGCACTTCATGACCAAATCATTCTAAGAAATACAGAACATCAGAGGGTAACAGTCCTTGAACATTCCTGCTGGTGTTTTTGACCAGATCTACCAAAGTGTGAAGATAAAGCAAAATAGTGTCCTAATAGAGATAGCATTTAAAACATACATTTAACATACAACAAGTATTCAGAGAATGCCTAATCTCGCCCCTATTTTGTGCCAATCTCAAATTTCTATGACAAGCCGTTCTTGAATTAAGAGCCAATGTGATTTTGACCTTTCTGCTAAATATGACTGTGACCTTTGACCTTTACTCAAATGGATCATTGCATCTGATGCATATTGGCTATATGTATATTCCCATGTAATTTCATGGTGATATCTCAAGTATATGTATAACGTGATATGACTCTGTGGACACACACACACACACACACACACACACACAAAACAATTACAATAATCTCTCCCAATCAATGTTGGGTGAGATTAATGACACAAGACCACAGAATCAATTTCAGCATTTAAGATATTCCTTTATTAGTCCCATTAAGGGAAATTCACTGAGGTAAAACTGCTGCATGTCGAAAGCAATTACCTTAAAATTATTTCCTACAATTTAAGTTGTCTTGTATGTTGAAATCTTGGAAAAGAGGAAATCAACTTGAGTGCTAAGGATTCCAAATGATCTACAGTAGAGGGAAGTTGTAAAATAGAATGCAGTCACAGCTACCACTACCACCAATATTATAATACTGTCTCCAAGGACAATATCAATCACTGAATACTGTGAAGTTCATTGTTTACAAATGTTTCTATTATGGTATCATCAATTTCGCCAAATAAAAACTCAGTTCATCAAAATAATGCTCTTATACGAGGAGTGTCAAAATGAACACAGATTAATCCATCATGATCATGATAATCTGATTAAAATCTTTTAGCGTAACTAACCAATCTGCAGCGTCAGTCACCTGAACATCTCTAGCAACACATTTTCAGGACGTTCATCCAAATCGAATTAGCGTTGCGCATGTGCAAATGAGCAATTGATCTGACAGTGACAGGCAGCAGAACCAACCCACAAGTATGGAAATATGAGGACGAAAAAACTCAAAAATGGAACAGTTGTTTCAAGGTGTTTTGTTGAAACTGTTGTTTAATAAACATGTTACGTGCATCTATATTCAATCATTTCTTGAGTCTGTTTGCTCGTGCAAAATGAAACGTGATGAATATAGATTCAAAATTAATTATATTTAATTGTAAATAATCCAAATTACTCCACAGCAACCCTGTGATTGATCTGATAACAAATTTTAATCATTTGACAGCACTATAATGTTAACATGTGTTACATCATCCAAGTCGCTTAAAGAATTCAGTAGGTTACATTTTAGCTCTGTTCATGTAACTGCTTTTAGACTGAAAACAGCTGGACTTAAACCACAAATCACATCCATTTTCTATACAATCGGTGTCGTCAGTAGCTGCAATAAAGATCTATTTGGAAACAACCCAACAAGGTCATAACTGTCACGATGGATTCTGAATCGAAGCTCAACAAATGGTGAACTTAACACAGATAACATCACATAATAACTGAATTGGTTTTGTAATCAGTCTCACCAGTTAAGAAGAAACACTGCGACTTCAGCACTAAAGCTTTTATTTTTTTCATTTTGGAGCTGTTTCCAGTGGTGAAAACAGTGGGTGTTTTCTATTTTTCTTCACTCTTGGACCTTCTTTGTCTCTTGAAACTTGTTTCCAACTAGTGTTCATCTTCAACTTGGCCTCACTTTTCTCACCACGGGAGACCTGCAGAGTGACTCAATACTCCTCTTATTGGTGCATATGTCTCTAATTCAATCCTGAATTCTAAACACTTAAATTATACATTTACATTTGATTTCACTTTCTTAAATTTAAGAAACATCTGGTTTCTTTCATGTGCTAAAGGCGTTGGTAAACAGTGGTAAATATATATATTTTTTTTTACATTTTATTATCGACTAACTAATAAGTTCATCAAAATATACCTGCATGACTGACTATAAAACAATGTATCTCTGTTTTACAGAACAGAGATACACATACTGGTTTATACTGGATTAGATTTCCTTTACTCAAGGTCAGCAACATATTACAGGCCCCAGAAAGAAAATTCCATGTCCATTACAGCAATGGATTCATTTAAAGTTATCTGGCAACTCAGTCCCTGTCTTAAAAGTAGAGAATAAAAAATAGGGCCAATGTTCCTGTGCTCATCTGGACCTCACAGCTGTGATGGCTTACTATCAACCAAAGAGAGTCATTCAATAGATCATAAAATCAATACCACTGTGTGTTTTTATCAATAAATACCAAAAACAGTGTAAATGGTATAGGAAGCCCCCAAAGCTCTTCTGGGGTAACATCTGACTGAACTAAAGTAGGTAACTGGGTAATGACATATTACTGCGGTTAAAGCTGTTAAGCAGGAGGTTGTTGTTGGAAGCTAATATTGGATCAATTACTTTCTAATGAACTAAATAGAATTGAAATCTGAGGGAGGAGAAGAGATTTTAGTGTCAGACTGGGAAAAATATACAAAGTTGTAAACAAATTGCTTACAAAGGCAAATTTCGACAAAGTGATACATTTTGTGCCTAATGCTTAGATCTATCTAATGAATCAATCAGAATTGAAATCCGTTGAAAACTGAGGGAGAAGAAGCTATTTTAGCGAATTGTGGAGGACGACGATGACGGACGACAGATGAAGCGTGACGGCAATAGCTCATCGCGCCTTCGTCCGGATGAGCTAATGATCAGTGAATGACCTCAAATACATCTAATGACAAGAGATCAAACCAGAGGTTAAATGAGGTGGTCAGCCCAGTAGCATCTTAGATCATTAAGTTAACACAGTTTTCACATGCACAACACGATGGATGTTGTCCACTCTCACCTGTAGCTGTAAGGCGACCTTGCCAGCCTCGCTGTTGGTGTGCCTGTGAGGAAGGAGTCCATTGTGTTCCTGCTGTGGCGGCTGCTGTTCCCTATTGTAAGACTGCTGACCTGTCCTCTGAAGCATGTCCTTCACCACTTTCACCTTCAAGCGACTACGCAGAGTGATGGCTGCATTACCTGAATACCAACACATATATGAAGGAAAATGTGAGCACAAACATTCTTCATGAAAACATTTAAAAAAGAGCGGGGGTGTGTGTGTGGGGGGGGGGGGTGCTAGCCTTGGGTAAAGTATAATATTAACTTAAAATGACTAGTCCTCTAAATTTACCTTCAAAAACTTTGGCCACCTCTGTCTTATACGACTCAAACTTGAAGGGCGTCAGGAAGCCGAGAGAACCCAGATGGAAAGCCATAACAGGTGGAACACTTCCCTACAGAGCAGAGAGACAAAGCATGTTGGACAAAATCAGAAACTTCGAGAATGAGATTTAGTCTTTTCACTGCAGTAAGGACAACAGTCATTAACTAGAGATTATTATTTTACCAAAATACAAACAGTGGATACAACAAATACCTTACTGTGCATTTGATATTTTAAGATATCAAAGCTTTTAGAGGGAAAGGAATACTTGAATGCACTCTGGAAGTTAAGTTAAGGAATTAAACAGTCAAGTGTGTTTACCTGAAAGAGGGAGGACGCATAAAGTAATGTCCCATCTCCACCGAGGCAGATGATCAAGTCAATACAGTCTGAAATATCATCATAACCTGCAGAGGGATCATACCGCAGACATATAAAAATAATTGTATTTAGTTTAACACAAAAATAAAAATCAATTAAAACGAAACATTATCACTCCAAATGTGCTTTAGACTTCTCTGTCAAAAGGGATATAATTTCCAAGTAGCCACCTGGGTTTTAATGATTATTAAAAAGAGTATGACCATATGTTGCCAAGAATACAGATAAAAAAAAAAATAAAAAAAAAAGACAGCAGACCAGAAGCAGAGTAGTGGCTTTTAAAAAGATGAGAAGGAATTTGTAGAGCAGTAGATGGAACCATTACTATATAATTATTTGAAAAGTGGGGGGGGGGGGGCTCATACAAGCTGTAAAAATGAGAAATCCGAACTGGAACAGGGACGTTTGAATGGCCTTGATCAGTAATTTCATCATGTTTAAATATTGAGAAACATGACTATTTAGCTTTTCTATTTGCCGTCTTAACCTTTTGTCTTTTAACTGATTTGATAATAAACTGTTTGGATTCCCACTACATCCTGCTGGACAAATATCACCATGTTCACTTTGGCTGTTGACATAAAGACATTTTTATGAGGTGAACTGTTGATGTGCAAGTCTCACCCTCCCTGAAGGTGCAGAGCTGATTGCGAATGGAGCCAAAGGCCTCATCATTTGACAATGTTGCATCATCGGCCACTCTGCGCTCCACATAAACCATCAACTGCTTCTCCTAATACACAAACAAATACACTTCAATAAAAGAGACCAACATGCTACAAAATCTCTCTGCAAAACCGTCAGTCAACTGTAATGATTGTGTCTATGGAATGAAATTAACTAACCTACTCTGGCAGAGTTGTTATACAAAAGGACAGTTTATGTTAAAAACATGTGGCCAAAAGATGTGGTACAGACGCCAGACTGTAACTTTCACCTACATGTCTGGACCGCTTCCTGGATATTAGATCCATTGTTCTTCAATCTTACAAATGTTTAATGTACTTTTTGTTTACCACTAAAAAAATTAGGTTTAATTTATTATCAGCCAAGAACAAAATTGTGACTGATTAAGAAAAATCTGTCACTTCATCCAAATGTAGCTTAAAGAGTAGCTACAAGCAAAATGCCTCATAGTATTAGATAGGAACATTTCCTTAAACAAGAGTAAGACAGTCATACATTTTAATTAGTTAAAAAATGCAGTGTCTACCTCAAAGTGCATAAAATGAAATATTAAACTCCTCTGAACACAACAAAGTGATTTGTTAACAGAGATCTGTAGCTCTTAATGCATATTTCACATCAGAGTCTATTTCACCTTACACATTATCACAGATTGTGGTGTTGTACCTCAACTAAAAACCTGCAAAGCTCTTTAAAAGGTTCAACAAGGCTTTCGTCTCTAATTTTCCTGATGACGAGAACATTGACTGGAGGTTTATTCCAGGTGAGCCGCTGGCTGGCAGGGTCCTGGATGTGCCTGAGACAGACATACACACGAGTCAGTAAACAAACATAAATATACAACAATGTCTGACAAGAGTACATTATAAACACAAAAACACAGATATAATGGATTTACCAAAACCAATTAAATAAATCAGGCTTCATGAAAAGTTCTGATTATGATGTTTTAAGGGATTGAGATTTCTAACTCCAGTTCCATCATAACTTATCCATGTATAATGCAGATTTATTACTCATTTACAAACAGCTGCAGTCAATGATCAAGTCAAAGTACGGTCCAAATTCCAAACTTAAGAAACTAGAAGTGTGTTCTTCTTTTTCCCTTTTACCATTTCTTTTTCTTTTCCTCAGAGTAGCAGCTGACAGGCATTATCAGACAATCTGGATTTCAAACCAACCCCAAACCCATTCGAAGTTGAGGTGAGTGCTATCTGTAGCCTCTTCTGTATACTGTCCCATTCCAACATCCAATCACATCAGATGTATTTTATCTTATCTCAAAGTTACACGTGCTTTTCGGTGCCAATGTCCATCCAATGTCCAGTATGCTGTCAGCTCATGTCACAGTCAGTATGTAAACACAAGTCACTCACTCATCACCCACATGCTTACATGACTGAAGTTGGGTTGGGAAGTATACAAGCTTTGGGTCCGAAGTGAGTGGCTGGGTATGGTCCATGAAGAAAGTGGGCTCTCCTGTGAGGAGGAAAAAGAAGCAAGTCAAGAAATTATCACCTCATGTCCGGGGCAGCAGAGTGGTGCTGGTGCCAAGGCTGACCAGCTGTCAACCTGCAGTGCAAACCTCTTAGGAGAGCTTTCCGCTGTGTCGGTCACAGAGCTGGAGGGCTTCAAGTGCTCGTGTTGGCCTGGTAACCTACGCCGCTCAATCTCCCATAGCAGCTGTTCATGACCATCCCCCCGTCGCTGTGACCTCTTCGTGTCCCGTCGTCTCCTTGGTGACCTGGCTGGGTGCTCCCTGTGTTTGGAGGACCTGGCTGACTCGAACAGCTGACCAGGGTGGTCTGAGGGTTGTGCCATGCCTCTGTCTGGTGCTGCCAGGGGTGATGATGTTGGAGTGGTCTCTGAATTCTCCATTCTCTGATATATAAACAGAAACTTAGACACCGAACAGAAATGTGACACAATTTATTAAATTATTTTATAACTGTCTTAAATGTTGACTCAAAGAATAATCTTACTGAAAGTGTATATATATTATTCATTCTCAGAGATTTTGCTGACAAAATATTCACTCACTAAAATTAGGTGGAAAATGGCCCTCAGGTTGACTCAACAACAATTTAATAGTAATAACAATATATGAGCATGGAACAAATGCTGAAAAATATTTATTAATAACTCATTATTTTATAAAAGTTTGTTGCTGTCAATATTATTTAAGTCATCTGAAAATGCTTTATATTTAACACATCCGTAGATTTAAAAAAAAGACCCATTGACTGTTATAGCAACATATCAGTCTAATTATTATCTAATTAAATAACTATCTAGAATACATGTATTTTTAATAGTTTTTTCTACTAATAATACTAATAGATCAATCTAACGGTGGGTATGAGTTCTAGATATTTCTAAATATATTTAAAGATCTGTATTAGAAGTGTGCTTTTTTTAAAAAAAAATATTGCTAAATACCTTGAATTTAGACAGACAAACATTAGCTAAAATTTATTCTATCAGCTCTAAAGTTTCGTTGTGGTCTAATACAGTGTTTCCCAACCCTGGTCCTCAAGGCACACTATCCTGCATGTTTTAGATGTTTCCCTCTTTGAACACACCTGACAGTCATTATCAGTCTTCTGTAGAGCTGGATGATAGGCTGATCATTTGAATCAGGTGTGGTTAGAGAGAGAAACATCTAAAACATGCAGGATAATGTGCCTTGAGGACCATAGTTGGGAAACACTGGTCTAGTAAAACACTGTTCTTTCGCCCAAAACCACACAAAAGTCATGCAATTACGACGGAATATGTTACACTGTCAAGCAATGACGCTGTAATGGTCAAAGTTAGGATTACAATTTTGTATTTAAATTCATATTCAGTTAAACCGTTACAAAAATAAGGTAAAAGTCCTTGTTTTCTTCTTGTAACGGAACGCTGCGACCTTGGACCTTGACTGATATAACAGCCCCTGTCCATCATACGATGACTAGATAAGAAGCTACCGAAGTCAAAAGAAGCTCAACTACTGTCAGCAATTAGTTTATCTGGACATATGTAACACACCGCCATAAAAACACTCGTTTGTTGGCAGCTAACGTCAATTAGCAATAGCCTAGCTTTACTAACTAACCGGTTTAAAAGGCCTGGAAATTGAGCAAAATAGAGCCTTACTCTGTCAGAAAGGGGCAAACATGTTCATACAAATATGCTCATAGGTGAAGTTTATCGATGCTACAGGAGTCAAATGCTACCGCCAAACCGTGAAAGCTAAAATATTACAGATCGGCAGGCGAATAGGGGATGAGATGCTTCCGTAGTACAGCAGCGGACGTTCAGGAGTGTCGTAGTGCAGGGTTTTAACGCAGGGCTGCGTTCGTTCGGCTCCAGTAGAGGCGCCAAATTTTCCCCTACTGGTCATATTGAGAATAGCATCCATAATGCAACGTAAAGCTGGACAGTACTACAGTATTTTACAGATTTGGATTTATTGTACAAAATTTTTCTGGTATCTTCATATTTTATTGAATTAAATTGTAGAAGTAGAAATATAAATACATTTAGAATTTAGAAGAACATTTAAAAATAAATAGTATATTGTGCAATTCAATTCCATTTAATTACACACACACATGATCATAAATAAATTGTTACAAAAATAAACAATCACACACATAATAAAATCATGTAATAAAATCACATTTTGTCAGCAGCAAAGATAGGGAAGATAAATAACTTAAAGGAAGCAATGTGAAATACGATGGTAATCAGTGTGCTCATGTTTGCACTTGTGTTGTATAATTAATGACAGTAAAGTTTGTGAATCTGAATCTGTATTATAGTATTCCACAGTACTTAACAGCCACTGCTGTCTATATGTTACCCTACTTTGTAGAATGGGACTAACTGCAAAGCTTTGTAGGTCACACAATAATGACTCAGAACAACTGAATAATAAAAATAAAACTGAAGAAAAGAAGAAAACATACCAGAGGCTAAAGAATTCACTTGGTTATTTGTTTCATATTATTATATTTGACAGTCTTTAAAGAAGTAAGTGTATAATTAAGTGACTATAGCACATCAAGACTGGAGAAATCATATGTATATAAGGCAGATAATAAAATGCTTCAAGGCAACATAGAAAAACTGTTCACAAAAAGAGAAGGTGATTATTATTTAATAGGGGAATTGAAATGTAAACAAGATTGTGCTCATACTAAACTTAAAAACATGTGCATTTCAATCTGTGGAGTGGTTTTAGTGAAATGGACATGAGGAAAATATATATATATTTTTTAAGTATTTTTCAATTTAAGAAACTGTATAAAAATAGTTATTTTTTCTAAATATACTAGGAGGGAACAAAAATGAAACACTGGTTTAAAGTAAAATGTTTGTCAGGGCACTTATGAATAATTAGTTCATCATGTATATGAGGAAATAGCACTGGATAACCTTTGCTTCATCCTATTCCATCTGGAACAGAAGTTATTTTGTAAATCGGTTTCTTTATGGGCAGCCATGGGATACCTCTACTTGTCTTATCTTGTGGAACAGTTTGTTTTTGCTACAATTGCCAAATTATTTTCTGCTGTGTTGTTTATTTTATTTTATTCTAAATGTTAGAAATAAATAAAAATAAAAAAAAAATAGCATGACTATCACAGTCTTGTTTCTTTTTTGTGGCACCTTGTATATCATTTTAGGCCTATCAAATGTTTCCTGTTTAAAAATAATGAAGATGGATTTAAACTACTGAGTTTCTTCTGGTACGGTGGTAGGATCATTAATTATTAATTCTAGTAATTCAATATTTGAATAAGAAAAATGAATATATCCAGTCCTGTTACAATTAAAGAATGAACATTTTTTTTTATGAGCTGCTGCCTCTCCAGTGTCACAGGATACAAAAAAGAACTGAAATACTGTACACTGTTTTTATACATTTGGGCCTAAATACTGAAACATCTACATTATAATAATACACCTGGATTAAATTCAACACTATATGCATACATTCCCAGACTGTTTCAACATTAACCTACTGTGGGTTGTCTCAAAAACCCAGGTATAGTGTTATTTTAAAATGATGTGTAAATGATTTATGAAGTGTATTGTTCAGAGCCAATATTGTTTCACCCACTTCCTTTTATCTAACCACGCCTTCTCAACGAAAAAGCCTTTGAAAGAGGAGTTGCAGTGGAGCACGATCATCCCATTAAAGAGCAGAGGTGAACCATGACTGCATCAGATTCACACGGATGATGTGCCCAAAGGTAATTGTGTCGTTGTGTGTTTTTTAGTCTGCTGTGTCCTAAATGTTGGAAAAATGTTTCCCAATGAGCTGAGAGAAAAGTACAAAACTGGTGACATTGAACCAACTATGTACTTTTAGACACAAGGGTGATAATCAGTAACAAATAATGTATATTTGTACCTCCTGCACTTATTTAATCCACTGTGTGAACTATACCTCAAACATATAGTGTGTGTGTGTGTAGAGTGTTTATTTTGTTCAGCTTCCTGTTTCACTTCCACTTGTGTAGTTTCACCAGTACAACGAAGGCAGAGTGAAGGGTTAACAGGGACTGTACCACTGTCCACAAAGTACTGAAAAAGAATTAAATATTAACTCCTGGATGAAAAGCAATACATTCTTTTTTCTCTAAAGCCCTGAAACAAGAGTTGAACAAGCAGAGACACAAAGTCCCAAACACTGTTTCTATGGGACTGTAAAATAAATGACGACTGTGTATTTCTAAGAAGGTGTCTTGCTCCATTTCCTGGAATTTCTGAAATAGCAGGCAGTAAATCAGCAGCTTATGTTTAAGTGGTCTGGAGGTGATAGTCAAAGGAATGACTATTAGATGACAGTTTGGATAAGCCAAAAAAAAAAAAAAAGAAATAGTTGCTTCAATTCCAGATGACTGTTCAACGGCAACGGCAACTGACAGTTGCTCTTTTGGTTTCTTTGTTTTGGCTACCTTAACCGAAAAAACCTGTATGACTAAAACGGACACGCTAAAGCTACATATAGAAAACACACAAAAGAGGAGTGTGGTCGCTACAGGAAAGTGTCTCCATGTATGTAGTCACATTTATATAAGGTGTATGCAGTTCACATTTTGTTTCTTTTGATCCACATTGGCTATTAAGCTGTGGGGAGACAGTAATACCACTTAGCTTAGGAATCAGGTCCACTGGAGTAACTACAAAGTGATGTCAGCATCCATCAGCTGAGCTTGAAAACTTATGTTCTTGTCTGTTATGCATGATTACCCTACATGATACAAAGAGGTGACGTTAGCAGCAAGTTGGATATTTGACAGCTATTCAACAGCACGCACACACACACACAGTATATATATATATACCAAATCCACCATCAGACTAGTTAAGGATTTGGGCATTCAAGGCCAACAACAACAGTAAATGATCAGAGCCTTCTCAGGAACAGCAGAGGAAGCAAATCAGAGGGTTTGGATAAAGAGGCGAGACTTCCCCTGGGCCACAAAATAACACCAGTAGCATGGGGTTGTAAGCAGAGAGGGGGAACAGGTGCTGCTGATGAGCCCTCTGAAGGTATCGTGGGTCCATCATTGAAAAACCAGTGAAGGAGGGAGGCCACCTGATGACCCCAATGACACCCCCCCCCCCAAATCCACCACCTTCCAAACAATCATGAAGCCACTCTGAATGATCCACCACCACCACACTCATGCCTCAGGTGTATGTTAATTCAAGGGATTGTTCCACCTAGTCCTAAAGCAGAAATACAGTGGTAACTGTACTTACGAAATTTATTTGTTCCAGAAGTGGTTTCATATCGTGATTTTTTTTTTTTCGTAAATAGTCGCATTTTACATGTAAAAGGCCTGATTCATTCCAATGCCCCCCAATATTACCCCTCAAACCCTTTAAAAATTATTTTAAAAATTACCAATTTTGTATGAAATATGTGAAGAAAATATAGATTTTAAATGTAATTTATTGGTCTCAGTGGGGAAAATGTGTCCTCACTGACTGAACATTAAACATTAAAGCATTAAAATGAACCAGACATGGTTTATGTTTACACCATTGTGGGTTTTTAATTGTCACTTTCAACTTCAGCATTGTTTGTTGACGGACGTTTGGTGGGGTGTAGATCCGGGAAAGATGGCCTTTGACAGTTTTGGCTGGGCCCGGGACAACATTATCTGAGTGGGCCCTCTCCTCCTGCATCACTTTGGCTTTCTCTCTCCTCCTTCTCTCTCACTGATAGCCTCTCTCTCCTCTCTTTCATCCTCCCTGGTAGCCTCTGCTTTCTCTCTCTCATGCTCCTTGGAGCTACCAACCTCGACAGTGTCTATAAGAGGTAAAATAAAATTTATTACAAAGTAGCCCAACATTACCAGGGGTCAAAAATCAACCATTTCACAATTAACCATTTGAAAAACATTCAATTTGACTATTAATCACTATCAAGCAGTATTATTGCATATTGTTGTTATTATTAGGCTATTATTATTATTATTATTATTATTATTATTATTATTTATTTATTTATTTATGGTGTCGTTGTAAATGGGTCTGTACTCCATTCAGAATGTTAGCAAAAAAGGAGAGAGGGAGAGAGGGAGAGAGAGAGAGAGAGAGAGAGAGAGAGAGAGAGAGAGAGAGAGAGAGAGCACTCCTAACCAGAGACACGCAGACACTCTGCTCACAAAGTCACCTGCAGCAGGGCTGACATTCCCATAACAGATAAACCAAAACGACTGTTTTTGGGGTTGGAACTGGATTATGAATTAGGGTTGCCACCTCTGTCTGACAAAAATCCGGGACATTTCATACTCAGTCTAATCTTTCCTTGTATGCAATGCAATCATCCATTCAGTGTCCAGGAAAGTGTCTATTTTTTTTTCCGGGACAGACCATTAAAATCCGGGACAATCAGGAAAATCCAGGACGTGTGTCAACACTATTATGAATTGAGTTAAGGCTTTCAAAAGCACTTTCAACAGTAATGTGTAAAATGCAGTGTGTTTTATTCGTTTAGATTTTCTTGGGCTAGTTTCATTGACTGCACTTTTATGAATGGTGCATCACATGGACGGGTTAGGCTACATTACGAGGCTTTTTCCTTTACCTGGTTCAGCTGTCCCACCTGCTGCATCATCTGAATCTTTTTTAAAAAATATTTATGGAGTGACCCCCTGAGGCTCTTTGCTTCTTCGTCTCTTTTTCTCTTGTCTTTTCTTTTCTGTGCTCCTGATTTGTACATAATGCCAAGCGAGCTTGTTTCTGAAGCCGTGATCAAATAGTGCTGCTTTTTATGTTTTAATCAAAGACCAAACCATTTCTGCATTATGGGTAATATAGGGGTGTCCTTGACTCTATTTTCGAAGACAATACAGGTAAAAGAACCAGAAATAATTTATTGAATGCAAATATAACACATTTCACCCACAAATCAACACATTTTTGAAATTAAACGGAATTATTAATCATATCTTCATGAAGGACCAATTCTGGGCCCCCCTATGTGTCTGGGCCCGGGACAAAAAACCGTTTGTCCCCCGTGACGACGGCCCAGTATATATATATATATATATATATATATATATATATATATATATATATATATATATATATATATATATATATATATATATTAGGGCAGTAATGAAAATGTCGGCTAGACGTCGACTTCCGTAGCACAAGCTGACTTAAATTTGGAGAAAAGTAGCATGTTTTTCTTTCTCGGCGCGTAAACACAGGCCAGACGTAAAGAAGACACCCACAGGTAAGACAGTTGTGGTGCACAGTAAATTTTGCAGTGTTAAATCAACACTTAGAGAGTTTATTTAACTTCTTCTAGAGTGTATTTGGTCCCATTGTCTCCAAATGAACACTACAAAATGTACAGTGTGGTCTAACAAAACAACAGTGACAGACACACATCGCATGTTTGGAAATACTTCACTTTAGATAAAAAAAAACAAAACAAAAAAAAAAACAGAACGGCATCTGAAGCGGTATGGGCTAATGTGAATGATAGAGCAGCATTAGCTAGTTAACCTGTGTGATAAGCAACACATGATATGGACAGTGTTGTGTGCAAATAAATAGAATGAGAAACATTATTAGTTAAGTTTACACATGAAACATTTTGTTACAGAATGAAGGAGAAGTGAACTGAAATGATATATGTTCAGGTTCATGGTTACTTGTAAAGAATGGGTCATCTGTGTGTGTGTGGTCTGTTCATCTTTATTTGTTACTAATCTTAAAACTGAGCAAATTCTTCTGATCTTAGACTTACAGAGAAGAAGAGTGTATATAGTAGACTTCACTGTTGCTACTTTGGAAGCAATATTACATCATTTCAGATCCTGTTCTGATTTTATAATTAAAAAAAAATAATAATATGGATCTACACCTGCCATTTAGATATTACTCTTAAGATTAACTGCTTGATCAATGTTAAAACTCACATTTTAATATTTTTTTCCTGCTGCAGACTCCCCAGAATGCTCTGTGGTTGCAGGTACACATGTGGTTCGTAACCCTCCCTGGACAAGACACCATGAACATCTCCATTCCTTCTATCCTGTTTGGTCTTGGAGGGAAGTGTCTGCTCAATTGGGCCCTGGTGTTCCTCCAGAGGATTCACATCTGGAGAAGCTTTGTGGGAGTTTTCAGTTTATCCCTGGCTGTAGTTGACACGGCCCTGACTGTTGCCGTTACCATCATTTATGCCCACACTGATGGACACTTCCTCGACATGGGACTGCATCTGACAAAGTACCATGTGTGTTTGCTAGTTCAAATCCTTGGATACATCTACAGGTCGCTGCATTGGTCAGTGGTGGTAGTATCCAGTCTAGATCATGCCTGCCGTGTGTCTCGCAGGCTGGAACCAACCACTGTCCAGACCACATGGATTCTATATTTATTTGTTGCAGGCCTGTTGTGGTGTCTGGCCATTCTATATGTGTTTGTGTTGTCGGATCTCAGTCCCATCTTGGATGATGTACCTCAGGACCATATGCACCAGTGCTGGATATCCCACACAACCCAGATCCAAGATGTTGTGATAATGCTGCTTTTCTATATTCTAGGCTGTATAGTCTGGCACGGTGGATGTCAAACACTCAAATTAATTAATAATCTGAATGACCAACTTACCAACAAAAGGGAAATTCAATCAAGGAGACATTTTGTTCATCAGGTTTTGTATAGATTTCTGAACACATGGGCCTTGTTCTTGGTTTTTCTAGTGGTACTCATCCTCCTGCCTGTGGGAACACCTGCATACCTTGGTCTGAATGTTGCCTGGCTTTGCTTCCTAAACAGCCTTCTGATTGGAGTCACTCTATGTGTACTACATCCAACCTTTGAGTTAGCACAGGGCTTGGCAGCAGTTCCCCCAGACAGCTTCTGTGAGTGGAAGTTTAAATTTAGCCTGGGAACAGATGACACAAACTGATTTGACCAATAAAAACACTATGTAAAAAGTTTTGAATTGATGATGTGGATTTTTCTTTTTTTCTGGAGGGAAGTTAAGGATCTCTGCTTAAATAGAGCATCAGATATCCTTCAAGAAATGTTTAAGGAAATCACCTATGATAACACTTTGATGTATGTATATATGTGTGTGTTCATATTTTTGTCTTTTATTCATATTTTGAATTTGTTACTTTTACTAGTAACTAAGTAAAATTACTTCATTACTGTACTTAAGTATATATATATTTTTTTTAGGTATCTGTACTTTATTTGTTTTTCTGGCAACTTTTTACTTTTGCTCCCTACATTTGTTCATAAATATCTGTACTTTATAATCTTTACATACTCAGAATAGACTCATTACTTTTTCAAACTAAACAGATGTGACAGTATGAAAAATAAGTCACCAGAGGAAAAATCAGTGGAGGCGATACATTTTTGACTTTATATATTATAGTTATTTGATTATTATCTCAAAATTTGGACTTTTTATTTCACTATTTTAACATTTTATCTCACAATTTTGACTTTTTTTTCTCTTAAAACTACGCATAAAAAAAAAAAATCAATCACATTTGTACTTTTTTCAAAATCTCATGACTTTTTTTCCTCAATTGTGACTTTTTTCCCCAGCTTTCCCATTTACATTTTGGTGGTGATCCATAAGGGATTCTGGATCACTTAGAAATTTTACATTGCGATAAATGGAGAATAAATTTCAAAGTGATCCAGAATCCACCATCAGATCATCACCAAAATGTAATCATTTCCCGATCTGCCCATTTACCAAACCTACCCTGTAAATCTCATCAAGATCTGTCCATAATGTTTTAAGTTATCTTGCTAACTAACAGACAGACAAACTGGCAAATACATAACCTCCTTGGCATATGTAAATGTTGAATCAATATGAAAATAATGAAATGTTTGCAGCTACATTTGACTCCGAAAAAGACAAAAAGACAGCATTCAACAACACTCATTTGACACTACAGAACTTTACTTGAATTTGATCCAAGTTCATTGTCTATACAGGGTTTATTTACAAGATCTGAAATCAGGGAGGGGCAAGAACAGAAAAAACAAACACTAGATACAACTGAGGTATTAGCTAAAAGCATTTACAGGTATGTAATTTACTAGTAAATATCAATGATGATAAACAGTTACAGATGCAGTGTCTTCTGCTTAAAAAACATCTTTTTATATCACAACATGAGGTAGGAGAACAGTGTCTCGATTCATGCAAGAACAAAAGTCTCATCACACTGTAGTATTGGCAACGTACTATGCAATGGTCATACACAGACACTGCGTTATATGTTTCAGAACAGCATCTAGGGGAATAAACATTTCTTTTTAGCAAAGCTGTGAATATTTTTTTTTTAATCCATCTTCCTAACAGAATGTATAAGGTATTAAAAGGTATTAAAACATGGTGTACCTATTCTTAATAACCAGCAATCTCTGGTTAATCACTGATGCCGCCTACTTGTAATTTCTCCCACACTGGCTTAGAATAATTACTGGTTGAAAATTTTACACCAAACTACAAAGCATACCACCTGCAAAAGTTCAGAGGTCACCTCATTTGGATTTGTTTACAAGGTTTCTTCACATAATCAGAAAGTAATGAGTTATGGAAATCCTGCAGTCAAATGTGTTCACCTGCTCCTTTCACTTTGAAAATCCTTATTTTAGCAAGTTGGGCAAACATCACACCTGTAAAATTTCTGTACAAAGTATATCGAAGTCCTTATAACACTGCAAAATGCTTTAAAAAAAAAGAAAAGAAAAGAAAAGAAAAAAAAGAGGAAAAAGAAAGAGCCCAGCACAGTTTCTCCTATTATTTAGTCCTGTTTTTCATAAAGGTGTACAACTGAGCAGCACCCCCTTGTGTGTGCAACACAAATTACACTGAAAAAAAAAAGTTATTTTTTTTCCCATGTTGTTGAAAGGTTTCACCTGTTTTGTGTTCTGTTGAAGTAGTAAATGAGTAAATCAAAATGAATACTGATTAAATTCTGAATGATGTCAATGCATCCAGATTGCAGATGAGGTTATGTGATCTCAAATCGATCTTAAAACATAACCATACAGCTACATGGACAAGTTTTTTCTCTTTCCCTCTTCATGGCTCCTGTGCTTCCGTTAGGTGTGGCGGGCCAACACATTTTCTCTCATTCTCTCTCTCTCTCAGACACACACACACACACACACACACACACATTCTCATTTCCAGATCATATTAGTCTACAGGTTATGTTCATAATATCTTTATATTCAGCCAACCTCTGAACCAATGATATAAAACGTACACATGTTCAATGTTCATGCATTTGCGCCAACTCGTCAGTTTGTGCGTTACATGGGGAAACATCTTTTTATCCTTTTCTTTTTACAATAAACAGATCGCCCATCAGAACAGATGGCCCTGTGACACAAAACGTAAGGGGCGGCAAAACATGCAAAAAACCTTTTTTTTTTTTCCCAAAATGCAGTTTCTTAAACAAATGTTTTGTTTTCAATTTTGCTCAAGGAAGGGGATTTCAACAAAGAAGAAAAGCTCATTACATTACACATGAAACAGTCCATCAAGATGAAGTCCACAAAAAGAAACCCAACAAAAAAAAACTTCAGAAAGAGGGAAGTGTGTAAGAAAGCATTATTTTTTTTTCCTATTTTGCCTTTGTCCTGCATCATGTCTCAGTAAACCATGCTTTCACCCCCACCCCCCACCCCCCACCCCCCCATCTACTCAACACAAGTCAAGTTCTGGTATCTGCAAAGATTACTAAAGAAAAAAAGACAGAAAGATAGATATAGATTTAGGCCACCTGAAGCCTTGTTCTGGTCCAATTTATATAACCTTTTGAAGATTATTTGTATAGAACAGTTAATATATTAATGACTACTGTATTTACAAAGTGAATATAAATCTTTAGTTAATACGTTAAATATTTTCTTTCATAATTTCAATAAAGGTTTAAATGGAACAACAGTAGAGTGTACATTTGCGGCATGGGTTTGATTTTTACGGCTTGCACCTGCACCTCCTTTTAGAACTATTAACAAACCATAGTTGTACTCTGCCTGGTCTGTTATTGTAAAGGGAAGCTGTGAGAAAATCTGCATTGAACATGATGGAGCACAGTGGAATGTCTATCAATTTGCATTTATAGCAGATGCATAAAAAAAGCTCAGAGTTTAGCTAAGGCCGATCCCCTTCTTTTTAAACAATTATTTACACACACACGCGCACACGCACACACGCTTACGGGGATCTTCCTTAGTGGCAATAAAAAGCGCTTTTGCCTGGCAACTGACACAATAAAAGTCCTCTTTTCCTCTGGCTGGACGTCTGCTCCTTCTCCTGGTCATCGACAAAACACTGCACACCCACAGCTGATCTGATATTGGAAATTGAGTGAGTGAGTGAGTGAGTGAGTGAGTGAGTGAGTGAGTGAGTGAGTGAGTGAGTGAGTGAGTGAGTGAGTGAGTGAGTGAGTGAGTATATTTTGTGGGTGAGAATGAGGGAGGGAGTTGCGAGATGGAGATCCTGTACAGTCTTACCCGAGGGCAGGCAGAGGCCCCCAGACAACAACAGCTGCCCTCATTCTGACAGCACAAAACAAAACAAAAAAAAAAAGGGTTCCCTCTTGTACCCCTGGCGTCCGGGCCACCCAGTCTGTCCCCTGAGCGCTCCCCTCAAATCCTCGCCCCTCGTCTTCCTCTCCCTGCCTGCCCGGTGCTGTTTGTTCAGTCAGGCAGAATAACGTGAAACAGGGGCCAGACCGGAGGCCCAAACCACCCTGCACTAACTGCTTTCACCTGCGACCCACATTCCTAAACCAAGATGACACTCAGACAAATAGGATGGGGATAAAACTGTCTGCTCACAATGAAGTCAAATGATACAAAAAAAAGCCCAGAAAACAAGAGACAGACTGGAGCTTTGATCATCTGCTGGGAACGCTGGCTGGGGCCTTTGTTCTGACTGAATGCTCGGACTGCGCCGACACACTCGAGTGTGTACGGGCATGTGAGGATGTCGTATGTATTATGGTAACACAGTACAGCTACCGCACATGTGAAACTCTGCCTTTTCTTCTTAGAAAAGCTACACTGGCTCAACCATCCCCCATGTCCAGACGCATTCCTTTCACAGGGGATTCTGGGGAGGCGAGCACATTAAGTGCGTAACACTGCTCGTAAGCTTCTTCATGCCAAGCCTGAAAAGAGCACAGTGTTTCCTGTCTAGCCCAAAAATGTGTTGAAAAAACCACAGTGTTAAAGAGATTCCAAGCAGACAAGAATGGCACTAGACTACAGCGGTGGAAGGTGTGAGGTCTATGGGGAGGGGGGTTAGGGTGAGCAGAGGAGACACAGGGCAGCTGGTGGATCAACCATCAGAATGTTTGGTCTACAACAGTCCAGAGTCCAGGTGCTGCCCAGCAGAGTGGAGAGGAATAGGAGAATCAGCCTGTGCTAGGAGTTCAAGGCCAGACGATTTGCTAGCTAGCTACCATGGGAGACATGTCAAACTCAATACATAAATTTCAAGTTCAGCGTCACTATTGGCATATTTTCATGAGGTTTTATGACATCTGCAAAAAGGTTTTTTTGTACAGTAAAGGTCTATTTCCTCCACATAGACTTAAACAGGTGTCACTCGTTTCTTTCACTGCATTTCATAGGGAACAAGTAACTGTGGTGAAATGTCCATGCCATTTCCTGCAGTCGCTGGTGCTTGAGTTTTTGGGCTGAAGGTCCACAAAGACAAAACAGGCACACAACCAGGCACCTTGTAATGCGTCCATGAGCGCCAGTTGCTGTGCCGGGTAGTAGCGTGATGCGGCGTCTGAGAAGAAAGCCTGTGTCTGAGCTGAGAATCTCAGAATCATCATCTCCAAAATCCAGAAAGGGTTAAGAGAAAATAGGAGCAATAATAGGGGCAATAATGAGGAGGGGGAAATGGTTGAATCGGTCACTACTTGACCAAACTCCCGTCTGAGAAGCAGCTGTTTGTTCAGTAAAAACTATAAATAAAATCAAACATAGATGCCCAAAAATCTTTAAATACTGTTTAAAGAGAGAAGAAGGGAGCAAATTAATAATGATAAAAAAAGAAACATAAAAGTTTTCTTTTAAGTGATGTTAAATTACAAAAAAAAAATATTTAAGTTCTACATTGAAATAAAAAGGTTAAAGGTGAGATGCACAACTTAAAAAAGAACTTTAGGAGATGTGAGGCTCCATTCTCTTTGTGGCTGATTTGTTTGTGTCTGTAAAGTTGGCAGGTGATGGAGAAAGGAATGAAGGGAGGAAGGGAGGCACCTATAGGGGTGGTGGCGGTTACTTCAGGCCAGCCACAGGGGCCTCTGATATGGAGGAAGAGGAGGAGGAGGGCGGGGAGTGGACGTTAGGGGGTCCAGTGGAAGGGGTAAGAGGAGGAGAAGGGCTGCCTCCCACCACATTAGACTGGGCCATCTGCTGTTTGAGCTGGGTGATTGTGCGCTCCAGCTTTTCCCGCGCCTCCCGTTCCCTGCGCAGCTCCTCCTGCAGCTCCTGTCGGTCTGCCTCCGCCCGCTCCAGCCTTTGGCGCAGCTCGGACAACTGGGAGGAAACAAGGATGAGACAGAAGCGAGGGTCAATGTGTGAGCATGTCTGACGTCTTCAGACTGAACAACAATGACTCAAAAGACACTGATGTACACTTCATTCCATGTGACACACAAAACAGCCCGACTCCTCTTGTAGGGAAGTCCAAAAACAAGGAACAGCAACATTGCTTTGTATTAACATGTACATAATAAGCATTAGTTAATAAGTAATAAAGTGCTCATAAGTCAATGGCATCATAAACATGTTTAATGAATACAAAATGCAGTTGGAAGAAACTTGGTGATACACTTCTTAGAACAAAGTCTAATAAGTTTGATACAATTGATTATAATCGCACTTAACACAGATTAATTCAAGCAATTTAGTCATTTTATCAGAGTTAGACCTAAAAATGCTTTTTTTGTTGCTTCATTAAGATTATTACATGTTTTTGCGAGCATTGAACTGCACTTATTAAGACTTTACTATGCCTTCATAATGTATTATGGTTAATGAACAACAACAATAATTAATAATAATAATAATAATAATAATAATTTCACTGATTTATTTACTGCAAACCCTACAGACAGACATCATTGTGCAGACTTCTAAATATGTCTAAATAAGTTCATGTATTCAGTAAAGGGCATTTTACTGAATACTTTGGAAATGTATGCTGAACTGTAAAGTTACGTCTACTGCATATTCACACAAACATATGTACCACTCCTCTCTATTGGCAGACGGGCTGAGTTTGATGCCAAACAGGACGGGCAGGAGGAGCCAGCGCCTAACCAACACTTAGCAGGGGGGTGGGGTAGGCAGTGCAGCCCCAAACTAAAGCCAATAGAACAGAACTCATAACTGCAGTAGGAACCCAAACAAGAGCTCTGTGTGCCTCTGTTTATATGTGTGCGCTATCATTCTGTACAACATAATGACTCAAGTAGGGCAGGCATACACACATGTATACCAAACATTTAGATGGGAAATTCTCAATCACAGAGATGTGACTATAAACATATACACAGCCTCAAGACTTGGCAGAAAAACCACATCCCTAAACGAAATCTGTGGGTGATAATGATTACTGTCTTTCAGAAAAGAGTGACCTGAATTTTTATTTTCTTTTAAATCAACAGCCGCATTGACAGACTGCTAGTATTTACAGAGTACCAATCAGCTTTATGCCTGTTTACCTGGATTAAATGTATTAGTAACATTATTTAGTATTACAAAGCCTTGTGTATTTGAGGTAATGAATTGAAAATACAATAGTTGATTTGAAATATTTCAGAAACGCAGAGAACCATTAACATGTGGACTGCTGCACTAATGCTTCCTGGTTCTCCAAGTTTGATTATCACTGGAGCATTGCACTCTGATATCTTAAGATAAAAATGGCCCATGTGAAGTGATGCAAGCCAATGTGCATATTGTGTCAATGTGATTAACTCTAACCCCTTCATGTGTTAGTGCTGCACATGCTCGTTAGCCACTCTAAGCCCATACCTGTGCAGTGTAGTGGGCCTCTTGCTGGCGCTGTGCTCCAGGTTCACAGGCACAGGCCTGCTGTCGGAGTTGTTCCAGACGGGTCTCCAGCTCCAGCTGTTCCTGGCGGGCCTGACTGAGCTGCCGTGCCTGTTCACTGTGAACTGCCTCAAGTTCACAGCGAAGCTCCCGTTGCTCAGCGCTCAGCTCCCGTAGCCGTGCTGCCTCGCCCCCACGCAATGCTTCCAGCTCCTTGACACACAGAGAATCAATTGAAATTAAAAAAAAAAAATCATCTGACACTTGACTGACCCCTATAAAGAGAAATTCTTTACATTTCATTTCGTTTACAGGGAGGTCAGATGCTTTCAACCACAAGGGGCTCACACAGACTATAAACAGAATCAAACTGCCAGATAAGAAACAATTAATTGCATAAAACACTGAATGGAAAATTGAAATGCTTCACTAGAAGATGGTTCATGAATTTACACAGAGCAAAAATATAAACATACTGTAACTATGCAACTTTGTAACAATATTATCTAGTGGTAGATGCAGTACATTATGTTATTATGGAATATAATTATGTGTTTCTGATTGCTTTAATAAAGACAGAAATGTGAAGGTACTGTGATGCCAAAATATTATGTCAACTCTTCCCACATATCTAAACTAAAAAAAACAAAAACAAACAAAAAACTAAAAAACTAAACCTGAGAATTTTATAAATATGTAATATGTTATGTATTAGTTAAACAGTGTTTGTGTGGTTTACATGAAGTGGGTCAAATATTTATTTTTTGTAACCGTATGTAATATCAAAATAAGGACCAAGTCAATGTTTAGAATGTCTGAGACAGCAGGAGGAGATAGAAAGGTCGGTGGAAGGTGGCCATCACCTCCACATCTACATCAAGGACATTTTTAATAGGCTACGACAGTTATGGTCTAGTTTATCACAGGCTCATTTATCTTGGTCTTTGTTCTTTCCCACCACCAACTCACCATTTCCAGCTGCAGCTGCTTGTGCAGGGTGGAGTTGAGCTTCTCCTGCTGCCTGCTGTACATCTGCATGATCTCCACAACAATCCTGTCCTTGTCGTCCTCCAGCCCCCCCACCACCACTGCAGCACTGCTCGTGGCAGAGCCCATGTCTTTAGCCTCTACTTCCGTTACCGGTGACAACAACGACGCAGGAGTAGGAGAAGGGGTGTGGGTGGGGGTGTGGGTGGCTTTCTTGCAGCTTGGGCTGCTTGTCTCCATGGAAACTGCCTGGGTTTGGCATTCCCGCTCGGTGGCCAAGGCAGCAGCAGCATGTTGGGATTTGGCCTCCTCGGCGCCAGCCGCAATGGGAGGCGACGCGTGAAGATCTGAGGAGGAGGAAGAGGAGGACGAGCACAGAGGAAAGAGTTTAAAAATGGAGGAGAGTTGAAAGACAGGAAGTGTGAGCTGAGCTGGTGCACACTCGCCTACGCTTAGTAACACCCTCGCACAACCTCATAAAAGCTCACACCTCCTCCTTAGCATGAGCAAACACGCAAGCACAACCATGGCATGGCAACAGGCGAAGAACCAAACACTCGCCCACAAATTCTCTCTATGTGCCCTCAGACACAGAGAAAAAAGGGAGGAATAAAGAGCGTTGCGTGGGAGCTGCGTGGGCAACTACTTTGTTAAAACTCTGGCATGTTCCCTAACTGTGGCCTTTAAGGTGTACATCATGGTTAACAGATCAGACAGAGTTTCACAATCTCATACACACACAAAAAAACACATGTACACAGATGTTGCAGTGGAGGGATATGTAGGAAACACTGTAACAACAGCATGTTTGAAGGTAGAAGGTCACAGTGGGAGTCAGGGAAAAGAAATGGAGAATGTGAAAGAGACATGAAGATCATGAGAAGTAGTGGATTGTTTACCAGGCTAATTTATTCATGTGTGACAGGAAACAGCATGGTCTATACACTGAATGTCTGGCACCGGAGAGTGCACTCATTTATAGACTTAAGTTAGCTTGCGCATGTGCATATGCTCAAACACATATATATACTATGTACAGCGCAGACAGGGATGAACACACATAGTAAGAATACACACATCACATTCATTTGGCCCTGGATCAAAAGAAAATAAACTGAATTGATAGGTCCACAGCAGAAAGAGTGAAAGGCAGACAGATGGACTAAAAGAGGAAGACATTCAAAGAGGGAAAAAAGAAAGAAGGGTAGGATGCAGACCGGGGAGGTGGGGGGGGAGTGACAGCAGACCGTGAGGGAGGCGGAGATGAAGGGAGCCAGTGAAGAAAAAGACTAGGATGGATGGGGAAGAGGGAGGGAGGGCAGAAGTAGACAGAGGATGGACTAAAAGAGGATGTGGAGTTAGCTGCCAGCAGAAGAGGGAGGATGGAGGGAAGTGATACAGATTGGTTGGAGAAGAAAAGAGGCGCAGAATGCCTGAGAGATATTATAGGGAGGGAGGGAAACACAGAGAGACAGAGAGAGAGAGACGAGACAGAGAGAGAGAGACAGTCTGACGTGGCATAATTTCAGATGGAAACCATTTCTGTGATTCACCCAGCTCACTATGTACAGATCTTATTAATCTGAGCTATATATACACAGACTTTTATAATGTGTACATAAATACGTACACAGAGCAAGGAGGTCACTGCCATTTCCACCCATCTTATTCATCAATAGTGCGGTGCCCCCAGAGTCTTTATGTGAAGGTCGAAGCATGATTATGTGCAATGCTGGGGGCTGCTCTGATGAGTATGTGTGTTGCATGGTGCTTTACAGTATGTTGTATGTTTACAGCAAGCACGTGTCTACTCTGTGTGTGTATATGAACATGATACACGTCTCTTCTGCTTAGATTGTATGTATGTAAATTGCTCATGCCTGCAGTATGTGTGTCAGATATTTATAGTAGGCATGTGTCAGCCTTGCTTTTATGTCTTGTGTACATGTTGTCTCATGTATGTACAACAATAAGACTGATCGTGACATTAAAAATCACAGCATCAGTGTTGCTCAGCGGGAACCAAATGAGAAAAAAATATATATACAGTCATACTTTTCATTATACATTTTTTCATCTCTCAAATTTGCTCATCTTATCAAAGTCTCTCGGCATTTAGACACAGGGGAAAACCTCGACTTCAAAATGAAGTTGATGCTGTGGTATTTGACTAATACTACTAAAGGTTGCTACAAGCCTGGCTCCTATTGAATTCCAATCAGAAAATGTCAATTACACTCTTGATATACTACATGTGTCATCATTTTCCAGGAATCATTGTGGTATCATTTACTCAATCTGGACCCTCTGATGTGCTGGTGGTCCTCTTGTAACTGGTTTTCCTGCTAATAGAATTTTAGGGCTAATAAATTGATTAACAGCGTATGGCTGTTGACCGACGGCTGTCATCAAAAGCTGCGATTGAAGCACCGTTTCCTGACATGCAGCGGTAGTTATGGTTATACCACTTACTTTATTTATTGTCTCATTGACCTATTGCTGATTATGGTCTTTTTTTTTTTTACTATATACCCTTTACACTGTGGACCTTAAGAGTTGTGCAATTTGTCTTCTGTATGTGCTGTATAGCCAATAAATAGACAATAAAGCTGACTTTGACATTGTTGTTAGTTTAAGTTAAGTCAAAGGATTTTGTTGCACACTATTATTCATTCCCAATACCCATAACATAAGTTAAAGGCACTAGTAAAATTATAGAATTAATTCAGTATTGTGTTATATGGTCCATCAATATACTACACACCAACAGCATACTAATTACTATAGTCATATAAACTGGACATTACTCTCATGATGGATATACATTACTAAAAATATTGGCAAGTCACTGATAATATTGGGAGACATTTAACAATCTTTCACACTATAGTTAGCAGAGTAGTCTATGTTTTCATTAAATGACGTTTCATTTGTAAACAAAACTTGCAAGTTTCCCCCTTTGGTCTTTCCTAGCACCTACCTTTTCATCCAAACAGACACGAATAAGGTGTGCTTAATTTTCTAAAGCTAATTACCTAATGAAAATGGTATCAACTTCATGCAGAGTTTCATTTAAAATGGTCAAAATTACACTTCTTGTCTCATAAAATATGAGACAAGAAGTGTAATTTTGACCATCTCTACCCTCTGGGTATATCAGATTTAAAAAATGTGAAAAAAAAAAAAAAAAGAATCGCAGGTACTATACAAACTGATCAAAAGTACATTAATATTCCCCTTTATTATTCCAGGTTTTTGCGTTCAAAATCAATTTACATGAATATACTACTGCATGTACAAATCGTTAATGTCTCAGTGTCCTCTTCTGCTTATTATTTCAGCTTATTTATTTTATCAAGGTGTGTTTCATTACTGACCCATGGGCGGCTCATCATGGCCCATCACTCTGCGACTGTAGTGGTGCTTGAGCAACGCTCCCAACATCTCAGGACTCATCTCGGCCTCCCTTCTCAGAGATACGTTGGGGGCCACCATCTTATCGTATGTGTACAGGTAGTAACTAAAGAAAAACAGACAAAGAAAAGACATTTAAGAACTGAAGTGGTGATAACTATCGTGTTGTTAACCCTCAAGAGTACGGGATTAAACAGTAATCTATTCATTTAATTACTGATATCAACTACAATGAAGCAACTCAGAAAATGATTGATCTTATTTTATATGAAACCTATTTGCTTTATGTTATGCTAGTCCAAGCAATAGCAATGTCACCTTTCACATACATCTGTCCTTGCAGCATTTAAAGTCATAATCTAACACATATTCCAGCAAGAATGACCTTTGACATCTACAACAGTACACAGAACTGAATAATAGCTAGCAATAAAACACTAGTTATTAGTGGGTGTTTTAGCCTAAAGTAGCCGCATCCATTTAAAGCAAAGAGCTGAAGCACAGTGTGGAATATGGATATTTCTTATCATGTGTTTACAGGATCTCAGCCTGAGCAGACCTTGGGCTTATCACAAATGTCCAGGTAGTGGGTACAACTGAAAGAGAGATTGTGCCTGGAGATGCACTGAAGCCACTGGGCCAACACTATCTGTCTATTGCGGGTTGCGAGATAGGAAGGGGGGGGCAGAGTGAGAGAAGAGAAGAGAAGAGAAGAGAAGAGAAGAGAAGAGAAGAGAAGAGAAGAGAAGAGAAGAGAAGAGAAGAGAAGAGAAGAGAAGAGAAGAGAAGAGAAGAGAAGAGAAGAGAAGAGAAGAGAAGAGAAGAGAAGAGAAGAAAACCCTCCCCCACCAACAGACCCCTCCAGACAGAGTTGGAGTTGTGAACTAGGTTAAGCATGACAGCTCAGTGGGGCTCTTCCTGCAGAACTACATCACTACCAACCAAGCCTGTTTTTTCTCCTCTGCATGGGAATGATGCAGCACTGTCTGCTCGCCTGAACGGAAAATAGCAACTTCTCCTCATGAAAGCTCTAAGATTGGACTGAATAATGCAAGACTGACTGTGACTTGAAAAAGTGTACCACTAATGGATGCCTGTAGTAACCTAAATACAATAAGTGCTATGACTGTTAATTCATTATTTTGAACACTACAATGCAAAATGAATGCTTCAAAGTAGTCTGTTTGATTGTCTCGACTTGTTTAAGAATAGAGTAGTTATGTGCTATTAGGTGACCAGACCAGGTATTACTGCCAATTTGTCTAGTCTGAGCCTCCCACTCAGTCAGTATGTCAAGTCAGTCACATGTAGCTACGGTGCCCTAAACCATCTAATTCCAGACTTTAATCAGGGTCAGATTACTGTGCAAGCTATCAGAGCTCCAGCACAGGCTGGCGTGCTCTAGGGAGGATTGAAACCGGGAACAGGGAACCAGAAAATGCAGGCTTTGGGTTAAAAAAAAATGAGGAAGGGAGGAGGCGCATGTAATGTAGGACAGAGAAAACTAGAATTAAACTAAAATGTAACTTCTGCTGTAGGTATTTCACTGAGAAACTCCCAAAACAATTAATTAAAAAAGCTGTATTATATTGTGGATGAAAAAGTGTAGTACCTGGGATGGACCAGGGTGGGGTGTCCTGGCTCCTCCTTGATGTCAGGAAAAAGACGATTAAACACCAGAGTAGGAGGAGAAGCTTTCCCCTGCTTAAATAAAAAAAAATAAAAAAATCATACAACACATGAATAACACATACTGCCACTGCTACATATTAACATTTTAGTTAAAATGTTGTAGTGAGACACACAGAGCAGCAGCTCTTCTTTTGACATTTATTGATTTTTGTATCCAATTTTGCAGCTGAATAGATGAATTATCACAATGACAATCAAATGCATGTCCGTGCGCACACACACACTCGCACACACACACACACGCAGAGAGAAACAGCAGGAGGAAAAGGGAATGTGATGTACTGCACATGGTGCTCTTGGAACCATAATCTAATAAAGTTAATATATGCATGCATACATGTGGATGAGGGATCATCCATCATACATCAACTGAACGAGAGAGAGTGTGCAGGTTTTGTAAAAAGATAATCATGATTAAGAGCTTCTTCCTTGCATGTGAGGCTTTGGGTGTATGCTGCTGGCAATTGAGGGGGGGCACAATGCCCTCTGAGCAGCTGTATGTGTGTGAGTACTTCCTGACAGGTCAAAGAAGAGAAGTGTGCTGCTATGAATGGCTGAACAAGGGGTGTGTCTGTCAGTGGGTGTGGGGGTAGTGACCCTGAGAGCTGACCTGTGTGTAGAGGAGGGGGAGGGAGACAAGGGGAGGAGGTAACAGGCAATGGAGATGTGGGCAAATGAATAGAAGGAGGGTTTGAGGGGAGCCATGACTGACCTTCCTCGCGGGGTCGGCATCGGTCAACTTGCCACCAGGGGAGCAAATCTCTGCTGGGGATTTCTTCACCTGGTTCTCTTCTTCTTCCACTGCCTTCTGAAACAGAGAGAGAGAGAGAGAGAGAGACTGTTAAATACACAACAAGCACACAAGGTTAAGCCAACAAAAGAAAAGAAAGACATGAATGAAACGGACAGAGAGCAGATTTGTTGGAATATTCAGCGTAATTAAAATGATACATGAATACTGTCAGTGAGCATGGGAAGAGAGGAAGAAAGTGGAGGGAAAAAATTACAACTGGCACAGTGGTCACAGAGGGGAAAGATAGAGACAAATGGCATTTAAACGATAGGAAATAGAGACAAATCACATCCAAGAGATAGAAAATGGAGACAAATGGTATTAAAGTGAACAGTACGAGTGAGCTATGGTCTGGGTCGACCATGATACAGTGTGGATGAAAACGAAGGCAGCAGGGAAATGGATAAGCTAACAGCAGACAGTGAATGATCCCGCTGTGGAGCGTACATGAATAAAACACCAGAAAAGCCACGGTGATAGACAACATGGCTACAACATGGCCTGTTGATATGGGATTCATCGGCATACATGAAACACAGTTGTTGTCAGCAGAGCACTAGGTTTCATGTGAAGACATACGTGTGTGTTGAATGTTTATGATTCATTATGTCAGCTTCATGCTCTGTGTGTTCAGTAAATACTGCTTGTGCTGCCTCCAGTTGTGTATCTATGTGTTTTTTCAGCAAATCCGGAACACGCTCAGCAAGAGGCCAGAAGCTGATGGAGTTGATGCTTATCTGCAGCAGACAGGCCACACACACGCACACGCACAGGCTGGAAGAACCAAACTTTCCAATACCACACTAAGAAATGATAGATAGCCCACAGCAACAGACAGCGAGGGACAGGGAAAGTGCAAAAGAAAAGGAATAGGAAATAGGAAAAGGTGAGGGGGATACAGAGAAAACGTGATAGTTGCACAGGATTTGATGGGGAGAAAAATGCACAGAGGAGGAAGTACATGACTGAACAGAGAAAGAGATTGCAAAAACCATGAATAATAGACTTGGTAGCCTTTTAAAGCCATTTATAAACTTTTATCCACAGAAAACACACATGCACACAAAGCAGTGAATAATAAACAGACAGCCTTTCATCAATTGGACTAAAGGATTTTCCTCTGTGCTGAATTGGCTAAGAACTACTGTCATTAGCAGTACTAAACAGGCTCAGAACAATGAGGCCAAATGACTGTGACAGACAGGTATTATCCATTAGGTCTTTAAATCAACTGCCAGTGAAATACCAGCTTTATTTTGGAGCTCAAGTCAACCTTGAAATGCAGTATTTTATGAATTTTTAAAAATGTCTTCATACTACCTTTAAACATTACACTTTTATACAAACAAATATAACACTCATCACTTCAAGTAAAAGTCCCCAATTTTGTCAACTTTGACGGTAAAGTCATGACAATGAGTCAGGACTTTTACATCTGTATTCTGTACCTATTATACTATTGTATAACATGTAATCCTGAGATCATGGACGTCTGCACCCATTTATGTTACATCCTGATGCAATAAAAAAAAAAATTAAACAACAAAAAGCAACTGCTACTAGCTCAATCTGTTCACATGTGTGCATTCATGTGTAAATTGGGTATAGTCCCTTATTTACAAAGCCATGGATGAATGAGCATGAGCATGTAAATGTAAAAGCTGAAGCCATATGTGTAACCAGGTGTGTCTCTGTTGGTCTGTGTGTGTTTGTCAGTTTACAAGTGCTTGTGGTTGGTGTTTTTTCTCTCTTTCTTTTTTTTCCTTTAGAAGGCAGCACTGCAGCACTGAGGGAAGGAGGGAGGGAGTGAAGGAGGAGAAATAGGGAGGAGAATTGACAGAAACAACAATAAACCCACTGCAGTGGTGTGGAGGCAAGCTGGGTCTTCACTGGCTGGAATCCCTCAGATAGCTAGAGTGACCATGCATGCAATATGTGCGTGAACACTGCAGTACGACATTTGCCTAATCGCAAATTCTGTCAAATATGTTTGTGTGTGTGTGTGTGTGTGTGTGTGTGAAAGAAACCCAGAAAATGGTATGAGACCGTGAGGCCAAACTGACATTAACTCCAGGTCAAGCTGGAGTCTTTCATCTGCTTGACCCTGAAAGACAGCAGATGTTCTGCTGATGAAACAACTGACACCTCATTAAAAGGTAGGAAAGTGTGTGTGTGTGTGTGTGTGTGTGTGTGTGCATGTGTGTGTCTGTCTGTTGGCATATAGTACATACATTTATACATGTGTGTACCACTAATGGGTGCCTGTGTCTGTCCCTGTAATTCCAGTTTACCTGACAGTTGACAGCTTAACACCCACCCACATACATACATGTATACACACACACACACACACACACCCCTGCTCATTATTTCTGCTGCTTTGCACTCTCAATGTCTTAATGAATGTGTGCGGGTGCAAGCGTTTGCACATTTCAACATAACTGTTTTCCTCTCCACCCTGTTGTCCCATCCCTCCTCTCTGGTCCATTCACCACCCTGCCCACCCCCACCAGCTCCCCCACCCAACCTTTATTAACACACACATACCATGCTGCTACTTGGTCCTAATCTGCAATAATGAAGCACCTCTCTTATCTGGGTTGCCTCTGCCACACACAAACACATGGACCAGCTTGCTCACACACACACAAACAGCCTGTAACCCCCTATGTCTCCGGCCTTTTGTCAGACTGAAGCTTGCCGTATGACAATGTGGATTAGCATTCCACACACTCGCTCAGCTGAACTCTGGCCCGTTGTTCCTAATCACCAGCAGTCTGCCTGCTGCTGCAGATACACACAGTTCGACTCACTACTACTATACCGCTAGATCAAACGTCTGCTCTAGACCCACACAGCTATGTGAACTTTTACAATGACCCATTTCCAGAGCTTGAATGTAGTCCCCAGACCATTAGCACATGTGACATTTCTAAAGCAGACGCATTAATGGAGCAGAAAGTGTTTTTCTTTGGTGTCTGTGTAGCTTGAGTGCTGTTAAATCAGCCAATAACAAGTGGCACTCTTCTACACAGACATCTATGTCTGTACATACACAGTCTGGTAGAAAGAAATGCAGGCAGAGAGTAGATGCACTTTAGCAGTGCTTCTATTGTGGGATCCATCTGTGCTTTCATTGCAGAGTACTGTCGTCTAATTTACTGTGGGACTACTCTGTCCTTGTTCTCTTTTTGGGTTGAAATTCTCAGCAAAGAATATATCCATGTAAAAACCTCTTTAAGCAGTAATTAATAAAAAGTAAAAGTAGTAAAGTCTATGAATATACTTTTTATAATGACTAAATTCTCTTTCATAATAGTGTGTGATGGCGCAACAATCATGATGACTCATAAAAAGTTTATATCCGACTAGGAAGAGGGTAATAACTATCCTGTTTCTTAGTAGCAGACTGCAGAGGACATAGCAAAGTCTCTTTCAGCTTCTGCCAGTCTCTGCTCATCCATACAGACAAGCAGCCAGCAGTCTGCTGTCTCCATGTGATCACGTCACCATTTTAATTTATATGTAGCTTAACTAAGGCAGACACCCACGTGCACATGCAGACTGACACACTGCCACACTGGGTGCAAACAGGTCCGAGGTTAAGCTGTCGTCGTCCTCCTCCCCCTCCTCCCTCGCTCCAGTCACGTGGACACTCCAGATGACTGCTGTCTCAGTGCATACACACAAACACACAGCTACTCTCGGCTATAAATACCCACACTGTCTCCATACATGTATAATAAAACACACATGGTAAGTCGTCTCCACACTCACACAAACATACACAAGTGATGGACTTTCTGTGGTACAAATCAGCCCTTGGGTTGAAAAATTAAGGAGTAAAAACACACTTGATCGAAACATCCGAAAAAAGAAACTGCAAACACTACAACTGAGCTGAACACAATCTTATGAAGTTAATATCCCAAGCTAAGACACTGCTTAGATTGAACAAAATAGTAAGTGTACAATAGTGGTGTCAGGACCATTATGATTCTTTTTTAAGCTGGTCGTTAGAGGAAACAGGAAATAAGGCCAGAAAGAGGTCAGGTGGACTAAAAACAAAAATAATGTCAAGGCGCATCCTTTTTCTAAATTATTATTGTTGCCACAATTTATTAATTACAATTATTATTCAATATTAAGACACATTTTCTTGTAGTTGAGTCATTACTGAACCTAAAATAAATATTAAAAATGTACACAATTCAAGGTTTAACTGCACTATAAAACACTGCATGACAAATGAGTCAATGCATTATTTGCAACAAGCTTGTAAGAGGCTGCAACATCTGTGCTTTGACTCAAAAATCTTACATGTTGAAAAACCATGACCACCAAACAACACACTCAGATGTACACACACACACACACATAAACAAGCCTGATGGCCAATCTTATCTAGGGCATAATAAAAAGTGAGCAAGCCTCGCTCTGACCTTTCATCCCAGAGGGGTAGGCCTGTGTGTGTGCTTGTTATTAAAACATATTTAAAGTGCCCACTGTCCCTCAATACACTCCCAAACACTGTTGGGGCCTGATTGTCTTCACATCTGATGAAGTCTTGACATGAAAAAAATGAAAGAGAAAAAAAAAAAAAAAAAAAAACACGAGGCAAGCGCCACAGTCCACCTCAGGGGAACAAGGCATAGGGGTACACAAAACATAACTGTGCCACCCATCCTCCTTCTCCTTCTCTACCACCTCCCCCCTCCTCACCCCCTGAGCCATTCATGTGCCTGGCATTCAGAGGGGAAGGGAAGTGGATGGTGATGGGCAGCAGGGGAGGATAGAGGCTAGGCTAGGATAGTGGCTCATGCTCCTTTTCCCTCTCTAAGGAGGAAGTAAACACCCTTTATTTGGGTGCCTTTTCATTCTGTCTCAGACAACAAGGGAGGAAAAGAAGAACATGTACATTTGCAGACTCAGAGACAGTCAGACACGCCCTGTCTGTTTCTAGACCACATCCTGTTCTGCTGCAGTCGTCAACTGTGTCAAAGATCAAGCTACAGACACATAGATATATATACTTCCTGGTCGAAGTGTACCACACTGAGATATCGATGTATCTTGGCTGCCTGTATGTTTGCTGGGAAAAGAATCCAGTCCCTTGTCTTTTCTTTAAATTGATCCAACAGCCTTTTGTCTCCAATATTTTACCAAATGTTTCGCTGAGCCACACTATCCCCATTCATTATATGTATGGGTCTAGTCATGCTTCATAGGCAGGGGAGGCGGGCTAAAAGGCTGTCTTTCAAATCCCTCTGTATGCAATAGGACGGCACTACAACCAATCGGCATAATCTTTAGGGTGATGTAGTTAGAGCACCAGAAAGTTCATGGAGGAGTCCGAGAAAGTTACTAATGACTAAACAAAATTGCGGATCATTGAGCTTAACGACTGTTGTTGCTTCTGTAAAAAGACTTTAAAGATTGCTGCCGTTTTCTCACATTCTTCACTTATCTGGTAAAAGGAAATCGCCACTGAGTGCCCTCTGACTCTATACTTCACCGTGATTCGTCAGCCAGTTTCAGGGAAATCTAGCCAAAAGTTACATTGAGTATAACTAGACTACTACTGTACCAAATTAGATTTACTGTTGCTAGGGGTGTCTAGCGTGACTAGGCTACCAAAAGTTATTCCCGTATGGCATTTTGTTTGCTGTGAAGATCTGATATACAAGTGTGTGCCTGTCTTTTCTTTGAACTTTGTATGTACATTACAAATAAAAAGGTCCAGAGCTTTAGTGGTCACACCTGATCCCCACACAGAGACGCTAGTGGGCTTTCTATAACAATCTTAATCCAATAAGCTAGTTATCCATGCAGCTGCACTTTGTTTCAGCAGTTGAATCAATAACAGCCCAAAAGGGAAGGCAGAAAAGTGGGGTGTTTAAAGGAAGATACTCTGGTTTTTTTTGGTTAGGTGATATCTCTTGTCGTAACTGTGAAATGAGAGGACGAGATTTTGCTTAGCATTTGTACGATGGCGGTTTGTTTGGAACAGGCTCTTACAGGCCTTTGCAGTACATTAAGGTCAGTATGTAAACACAATAGTACTTTATTAGAAGTAGAACCATCAGTGGCAATTTCTTGTGACTATGGACACTGGTGAATATTGTGGATGTTTTAGTTTGTACTTAAAGAACAAAAAAAAAACAGGACTTCTTACTGTATGTGCTGACAGGGGAGACTTATTTTTGTTTGTTTCCTGGGCCAAAGAAGTAATTAAATGGGACATGGATGAAGACAGGTCTGACAGGTGGACGGTTAGACAAACAGGTGAGGGGGGGGGGGGGGGGGGGTAGAACGGCAGACAGCCGAGACAAGAACAGACAGCATGTGAGTGTCTGTTTGTGCCTTCCCCCAGACACACACACCTGTTCCTCCCTCTTTCCAAACACAAAGAGAAAGAACAGAGCCAGACAAGCACGCTGATAAGCATCAGCCAGACTAGTCATGCCAGAGTCACAAACACACACACAATAAAGACAGATAAGGGCAGGTTTATTCCCGACCAGTTTTGGCTTCTGGCCTCAAGCACATATTTGTGCCACATGGGCACATTTTGTCTAGACAGTCATCACATCCACGTCAAGCACACACATACAGCCTTTCACTTTCCTGCCAACATGTTGAGTTCCTCCCACTGTTGCTACAGTCAGCCATTTTACAATCCACACAAATACACTATAGCCTTGATAACCAGAGCTAATGGGGGCCCATAGAGAAACAGTTAACAAGAGTGCTGTGGAGGAAAATGACCTGCCTTAAAGTGTGTAAAAAAAGTAACAGCACATCAGGAATATATCCATAATAAATACCAATGTCCACCTACTGCAGCATTACTACAGACTTCGAAGCTAAATTTGGAAACAGAATTTCCCTATGATAGAAAGTAGTCCCTTTAAGCACTCTTGATCAATTTTTCTATTTATCTCTCTCTCTCTACCACCCCCCCACCACCTTCTCCTTTTCTCATGTTTCACAGTCAAATCCCAGGTGGGGGCTTCCAGTCTATATTCACAGCAGTACATGAAGAAGGTTATAACAACGTTAGCTCATGAATGGACAAATTGTCTGACTGGAATAAGCTACACAGGCCACACAGGGTAAGGCAACTCCACCCCCACACCCCGACCCCCAACACAGACACACACCATCTACTACAACACAGTGCAGTAGTAGGTCCTTTACAAGACCACTTCTTGTTTATTTGTCTTACTTGTCATACATTACTATGCAGCTCAATATCATTGTAAACTAGAAAAGCACTCAGAGCGCAGACCTCCACCAAGGTCCCCATTATCAATCTACCCTGAAAATTTCATCAAAATGTGTCTAAAAGTTTTTGAGTTATCTTGTAAACAAACAAACCAACCAACCAAAGAACGCCGTCAAAAACATAACCTCCTTGGGGGAGGTAATTATCTAAATACTACATTAGTGGCATGATGTACAATGAGATTAACCTATGCCACTATAGTAGACCAGCACTCAGGAGACTACCAGAATATGGAAAATAGAAAATCCTTTGGCACAAGTTTCAGTGAAGACTGCAACAACATTAAATTCAACGGTTATAGGAGCATGTTTTTGAGCATTTAAAATCAATAAAGAGGCACTACGATGTATATGCAAGGCTGTCACAAACAGCCCTAGTCTGACAGAGGCTGGCTATCCCAGGCCAATTAATGAAGCTCTGCAATGCTATTGTGTCATTATGTCTGGGGGGGGAACACAGATTTAGAGCCACTCGGCTCCATGGGAGGACTCCATCCTCCCTGAGCTCACTTTCAGACACATGTATTACTGCTTAACGAGTGTACCAGCCCAGCAGGTTTGGGTGTTTGACACTAAAAGCAAAGGTCTACTCAAGGCTTGGCTCCCCACCTCACCAAGTGACTAAAATTATTCATTTGGTTTCCCTCAGTTAACCATCAACACATGTTGTCATGTGCCTTTTCTTTAAGGTCGTGCTCATTTCCATTTGCTGAGGTTATCCCCACAGCTTTTTGTAAGTGCCTGTTAATATAGTGCACAAAAAATAAATAAAAAGGCTTTACTTAGTGAATCTCAAATGTAGGCATGAAAATATTTCATTACCTAGTGGTACACAATCTTTTGATTCATTTTGAGTTAATAGGAATGGTCAAAGAATATGACAGCTCTTGGCTTTTTACAACACATTTATCCCTCATCCCCTCCCCCCCAAGGCATGATATATATAATCAGACAAGAACCATAATGGGCCTGAATGAAAACATAGCCAGTGACGTACCTTTTGTTTACATACATACATAGGCAAAAGGAAATCAGAATGTGTTTGAGTCAGTCAAGGGCATTTTAAAATCACCCATGCATAAGAGCTGCATATACACGTGCAAGCTCACCATCTCTATCAGCCTTGTTTGCTCCACTTTCATGACACCCCCCCCCCCCAACCCACCCCCCGAGGTCATAATTACAAAATCAGTCAGGTGCTCAAATATGTGAATCAGCTGGGACAGCAGACAGACATAAATACAGAAGATATAAAAGAGATGAACTTGTAAGTAAATACACATCACATCAAAAATACATCACACAGCAGTGTAGGAGAACGAGGAGGATGACGTAGTTTACTGCAAGCAAATGGTTGTCCACAAACATGCAGTGACACAAGCAGACACACTTGAGGCTCCCAGGAGTACGCATCGACTGAGAATGAGGCCAGTGGGACCTTGTCTCATCTGTGGATGGCTGTACTCATCACTCAAGCTGCATCTCGACTACTGTACAAATGAAACAGCAAATCTCTAGAGCGTGTGCAGTATGGGATGCTCTGCTGTGACAAGGTGGTTTATTGGTTCAAATCCTCAGTTCCAGACACACATACACAATTCCCACCCTCCCCAAAAACACAAATCAGCTGCACTGCTTTCTGCAGAGAGCAACTCTGCTTACAATTCAGACAACTCAGAGTGCTTGGAGACAGAGGGGAGTGAGAGAGCTGCAGAGCGGAAGAGCGTTGCTAAGCAGACTGAAATCAGTGTGAGGCTGTCAGCAAGCCACCAATGCACTGCTATCACTACAGACAGAGAGAAAACACAAAATGGAGACACTACCTGACCCTGTGCTTTTGCAATAAATTACACAGCATCCACAAAATCCACTCCAAATGCTGAAGCCTGCTGCTCAAAGTAAGCCCTCTGCAAAGTGGACTTGGCAGCACCAAGCTGAAATAATTTCATCATAATGTATGCTTTATTTGAGGAGTAAAGTTAAAACAGTCTGAAAAAAATTATTTGACAGTTTAACAAATGTCAGTGTTAAAACTGAAAATAATGTTTTAATGCACAAATTGCCTTGAGAGCTTTTCTACTTTCCCCAAGTATGTGGTTATGTATCGATCTGAGGTTTGTTTACTTCTTTAGCACAGGAGGCTGCTCCACTCTGGAATACTGCAGTAAATGTCAACGCTTGGTTGGTCGGCTCTGTCTGCAACAGGACCAGAGGGGAAGAAGAAGACAGGGAAAGACGGAGACGAGGCTGAAGGAAGACAGACGGGTGAAGGGTATGAACCACGATAGAGTCACAGCGCTACAAAGACAACACTCTACCTGACCAAACTCACCCTGTAGGGTAAAAATCACAGACACATCAAAAGAGAGAGACAGTTCATACTCAACCAGACTCTCTGTCCTCTGACTCTTTCTGCAGGGAGCTCTGGTCTCATCCATATTACATGCAAGAGCTTGTTTGAAGCTTCTACTCCTCCTCTCTGAATGGACAGCTTAGCTTTGCTGTCCTGGCCCCTTGGGCTTGCCCGTCTTACCCACATACATACATACATACATGTAGCTCTGGTGATGCAAATTCAGTCACCATGACTCTCCCTCTCTCTGTCACAAGCTTTGGTTTTGAGAATTCAAAAATAGTCAAAAGTATTCAATCGGAACAAAACTTCTATTTTTAAAACGACTACATGAGTGCAAAATTTATGATTTCCATTTACTTTCAATCTTGCACAATTTGAATTATTAAAAAAAAAGAAAAAAAGAAAAAAAGCTTCAGCACAAAAAAACTAGACTGATGTCTAAACCAAAACCTGGCAGTTAGCAGTTAGCAGTCACTATTAGTATCCACTGTTCCCAATACATTTACTCAATATAAAAGAAACATCTTAAAATTAATGCAAATTGTGACATGTCATAAAACAACAGAGCATTGTTTGAAAAGGTCAGACTTTCTACACCATAATATTACACAGACACAGACCAGGGTCTGTGTAATATTACAGACCTGAGAAGGTCTTGACTGCCACCCAAAAAAAGTGTAGCTGATTTTTGTAAATATTACAGTTTGAGTCAGAGTTTTAAGTGAACACACCTGGGCACAGATCAAAAAGACTGTGTGTGAGAGAGAGCCAGGACAGTGATAAATCTGTGTCCAGGCTCCACAGTGACGCTGATGAGTGAGAGCAGGCCGCAGAACCGACAGAGGACTGTGAGTCACGCTGCAGGATGTGGTTGGCACGGTGATGGGAGGAAGTGGCTGGCTGGTGGCGTGTTTGTGTCCCCGTCTGCGTGTATTTGACCCTTTGACTTCCTTTAATCACAGACTGCAAACTGTGTCATTGCCACGTTATCTCGCTGTGCTTTGTGTGTGTGTGTGTGTGTGTGTGTGTATATATATATATATATATATATATATATATATATATATATATATATATATATATATATATATATGTATATGTGTGTGTGTGTGTGTGTGTGTCATCTCTCAAATAAGGAATGTCATCATATGTAGAAGTTTTAAAGCTCATGTCACATCTCTGCCGTGAATTCACTGAGGGTTGTTATAGTTTTTAAATTTCCATTAGTTTCTGTTTTCATAGAATTGTTCTATGGGTATAAAGTTTTTTAGCTTTCATTTCAAGGAAATTACTAGTTTTAGTGTGCATCAAGTTTAGGTTTTGATCTGATGATAAAAGCCAGGTCAAGGTTAATGATTTACTCAAAACTATTGTTTATGCCACCACATTCATGTACAACGTGACATATAATCAATGAAAGAAAACAAACCTCACTTTTTTTATTATTATTATTTCAGTTTTTATTTCAGTTTAACTGATATTTTTCCTACACTTTTAGTCTTGGTTTCCATCAATTACTATAAAAAATTATCCTACAAATTAGCGGAAAAGTTTTCAACTGTTGGATTAAAACCATATAAACTTTACAGAATAAATAGTGCCGCTGTTTGGTTAGTTGTTCAGCTAACAGAACACACACCCTTGTCAGCCACAGCTAAATTTACCATCCTTTTGGCTGGAGGAGAGATCTCTTCTTCTACAATGAGTCAGTCTTCTGAAGAAATACTGTTCCTATGTATTTGTCTGGGATCCGGAGGCATTTCAGACAGAATATTTCGATAGAGATGACAAAGAAAACACCTGGCATAACAAAGTGCACTTGTCACAGGAACTGGTTAAAATATAGCCAAATTGTAAAGCCACAAGGCAGCACTCCAGTCTTCAAAGGATAAAGTCAAGGGCAGTAAGGCTGTACATGGGCCAAGTCCTCCCAGCAGCAGCACCGTTTTAATTCAAGCTACAGTGATGCCAGAAAATGAGCTGGACACGCAATGAACGAGAATGTGTGCCGCACGCTCACCCAGGGTTGCACACACAAGCACAAACCACCCTGTTGCTCGGGGATGTTTAAGAAGAACTATTAGCTTGCATGCAAGACTGCTAAAGTGCACTTACCAGTCTTTACACAGGCAACACTTAATTTGACTTCCATATCTTCTATACTCAAATAAAATTGGCTGTATTGTATAAAAGCATCTGGGTAATTAAGTGTATCTGTAGGTCAACGACCTAAAGGACTACCTGCTGCTTAGGTGCAGTGAAGCTGCTGAGGATCCAGAGGGAAGCAGTTGTCTATTTACAGGATCTTGATGAGCTTGTATAGACCCATGTGGGACATGAAGCAAAAGAGACATGTACATGTGAGAGTCTGCTGTAAGAATCAGCGAGACAGATGATTTCCACAAGCACCATCACTGCAGGTGGGAAATGCAGTGAGATAAACATACCAACATTGTGGAAAGCACAGACAGAAAAAAAAGGAAGACTGGGCAAAGCATAAAATGACATTTGTTTCAACTACACAAATGAAGCCTGTTTCCCAGTTGCTACCTTCACAGCTTTGCCTTGAGCTGCATCCGTCAACCCCCTGGTGAGATGTGAATTTACAGGGAACAGAAACTGCAAGCAGCAGACAAGAAAAAGAAGCTTTTGGAGGGCATTTTATGTTAGTGGACCAAAGGTGAGGCAGCAAAATAAAAGACTTACGGGGCTAGATATGACCTTTTCCAAGCGTGGAAAATTTGTGACTCACAGTAGTGTGGTTTCTGCGTTCATCTGGTGCGTGGGCTGAGGGTCAAACTAACAGAGGCCACTCCTGCTGTTCTGCTATTAAATGTGTGGGGTAGTTTGATAAAAGTACGTGGACATCTAATCAAGGTTGGAAGTTAATTTTACTCCACCTGCTATTGTAGCTATAAGATTCCACAAAAGCCTTTTTTTAATTCATCTTCTTCAATTACACACCAGCAGTATCTACCAGTCCCAGGTATGTAAAAAATAAGAAAATTGAATATCCAAGCATGAGTGTTTCTGTTACTATTAGATCTGTGTGATATTAGGAAAGTATGTAATCTAACAGTATCTGACATCTACTTGAGACTTTGACCTCAACCTCTTTGTGCTGTGCCTCTTCTCCCATTAGATTATTTCAGCTACATTGTTTTTGTTTTGTTAAAACATGCATCTCCACTACTACGGTAATGTTGCCTTACCAACAAAAAACAAACTATGGATTAGGAGTGTGGACAATTTGCCCTGAGGGTGATCTTTTTAACCACCTGTTACTAGTTAACATCCTGTGCTCAAGACTTCTCAGTGAACCCCTGTGTCATCTCTTCAATGTATCGCATTTAAGTAAACAGGCTTGTGATTCAATCTGTAATGTGAATGCTACTAATCACTCTGGGACAACTGGTTTGTATACATATATACTACTTTAATTTACCCGCCAACGTGACTGGTAGTTTGTGCATATCGACCCACATTCATCGGGTGGTGTGTGTGTGTGTGTGTGTGTGTGCGTGTGTGTGCTAATTCCCACCTAATCCAACAGTGCAAGCAGAATCACTTCCATATGGAAATGATGAGCCATTACCAAACATGCAAATAAATTACTGGAAAAGTGGAGAGATGGGGATTCCTTTAATCGTACAGGCGGACTATTTCCCCTGGTTTCCCTGTGTTTGCAACATGCATAATTGATCAGTGTAGTGGCTGGGCTTAATGTGTTGTGGATGTGCCGGGTGGCGGCCCAGCGGGACTCATGACACGCCTTTGATATCCTGTGTTTATCTCCCTGTCTGGGAGATTGGGGCTGTGGGAGACAATATAAGAAGGGGAGTCTAAGTGCCTATATAGTGTTCATGTCTGCTGTGTATATATTGCTCCTATGGAAAGCCTTGTCTCTGGTTCTCTCCATTTATATCTTCATTAATCACCGTCCCCACTGGGAAGGTGGCATAGAAGAGTCTTTCAAATGCAAACTCACTCTTTGCTTGCACACAACACACACATACAGGCTGGCAGTCTCCCACAGCCATTTTTACAGTATACCTCCCTCGCCTGCAGCTCCCTGCCCCCAACACTCACACAACCTGCTTGTCTGACTGTCTCCCAGGGAAACGAGACAGTGGACAGTTAATCTTCTCATCAACACATTGATTAATTAATACTCCTCATTATTACATATCCCCTGTAAAAACAACCCAAGCAAGCTCGTCAGACGCCTGATGATCCAAGCCACTTTCTCTTCTTTCCAGACTTGTTTGAACTTCCAGCCCTTTGTATCGCCCTCTCTTTCATTTGCCCTCACTCTCATTTTCCTTAGAAGCAACAAACTGGTTGGATCACCTAATGGTGGTGGTGGTGGAGGGGTGGGAGGTCTGAATCTGTGAACATGCAAACAGGCTGTCAATCTACAGCTCTGTTAAAGCCCAGAGGACATTTGAATGGGAGGGGCTTAACTAGTTTGTTTAGTCTATGAGACTGTTGGCAGACGTGGCACAGGCTCCACTGTATCTGGACTGGCCTATCTCTACAGCCTCACATCAGTCCCATAGATGCACATTATCTTTTTTCTGGTGGTGAGGTATGACAAAAAACACAAACCAGGACTAAATCAAAAAACTCAAACTTCATTGATAAACTGTAGCCAGCCAAACAAAGATGGATTTTAATGTGGCAGTGTGTAATTTATCCCATTTTCATATAGCTCACAAGACAAGTGTGGGAGCTGATGAATTTATGTGACATTTTTACTGTTCTGAAACAAAAAGTGAGAGAAAATTGTCATCTATTTACAAAAGGGACTGAAGTAATGACTTTGGCATCCTTCCAGTGGGCTGCAGCACTGTTATGGAGTTGTGATACTGGCACTGACCTGATGGTGACATACCAGAGGCCCCCAAGCTCAGCCCCTCCTACCTTATGGGGCCCCATCCAGTCATTTACAACACAGGCAACAAATACTGGTCGAGACACAGCCTGTTGTAAATACGGAACTCAGTCTCTCCCACACAAACCTACATACAGGCGTGATGGTTACTGCGAGCCAACATTCAAAGAAGCTGCTGTGTATTCAGTATAAGTGGATAATTGTTCATTGGAAAATGCACAAACAGACATAGAATTATGTGTATGGGTGTTTTAGGGTAGAGTAGGGTGCAAAGGGGAGTATTGGCTATGGAACTATGAGCTAGTCAGCATGTGATTGGTCAATGAAGAGGGCTGATCCAGGCTAGATTCATGGTTCAGCTGAGGACTTGGGAGGTTAATTTTCAACCTAAGGAAATAAGAGCTGAGGCCTAAGCCCCCTGAAACAGCCCAGGGCCTGGGAACATGTGTTGGTCCAGAGGGGTGGGACCAGCATGTGACCAAAGTGACATCACCTTGTCATCATCATCTTTCCATACACTTAATGTATTTTCTCACCCTCTTCCTGCCCCCACCAGGGATGGCATCTTTTCTAACCCCATTTACTCTATTTGTGTCTGCCAAGACCACAGTTTGTCTGGTAGTGTGTCTGAGACTGAGTAGAAAATAATTAAGGCAGAGGTGAGGTTAACTTGGGAGACTTGAGTACATGTTTGAGAACAGACAGAAACTTAAGCAACACTGACTGTTTCTTCTGAGTGTCCTCATATGTTTCCTCGCAGTCTTTCTCCATTTACCGTCCGTGTACCCCAACAACTCGCCACATCCATCAAGCTCAGAGGCCCGATCAATAGTCACTGGCTTTCCTCTCATCCGCTTTGCAGACGCACACAAGTGGTCTTATTGCTTATGTAACGATCGACTTATTGGGTCATTTGGCTGCTTATTTTGTTACTGTCCACTGATTGGGGCCTGGAGCATATTGACCATTTACAGACACATGTGGGCAACTGCAGAATGGTCTGGTTAAGGAAAGGGATACAAGGAAGTGAAGACTGGCAGCATAAAAAAAAATGGTTCCTAAACTTTTTGGTCACTATTAAAAAGTTACAAACATCACAATTCAATTCACAATAGACTTTTTCTACAAGTTATGAAAGGTGATTTTGTGAATTTTAACTCCTGACAACTAGGGCTCGGTACCAAAAGTCTGTATAGGTATGGAACCAAGTAAAATATTAATGGTAGCAACCAGACCAAAATCTAACATGAATTTCGGTACCACACATGTATGCAGCTGTTTAATTGTGCCCTCTGTCCACTGTTAATGAAAGCGTGTGCCTGTAGTGCGCACACACAGCACCGTGCACACACAGCAGCGGAGTAGACAACATGTCAAAGGTAGAAAAGGTTGAACGTGCGGTTACAGTTCACAAGAAGATACCGATTCTTCAATATGCAACTGGTGTCTAAAGACATTTACATGTTAAGGCAGAAATACATCTAATTTAATGAAGCACTTGGTGACACACAGTGTTTACCTTAATGCAGAAGCTTTAGAAAAATGAAGAAATACTCAGTGTGGGAATGCCAGACTCAAGTGATAAATCTTCAGACCCAGACACTGTGGAGATACTGAACCATGACAGTGCCAGCGTGAGTAATTTTAATGCCAACCACAAATATTGCTAATTAACTGGTACATGTGAATTCCTCAGCTAGTGATATGACATGTGGTGCTAGACTGAAAAAAATAAATTAAATAAGTTATAGTAGAGATGCATCTCACAATTTGTGCGTTTGTCAGGCAGACTGGGTTGGTAAATCATGGGCTAAATTTTTATTATATGTTTCAATCACGCATGTCTCTGGTTGTGATTTGGTTGTGATTTTTTTTTCTTTTTAAAGTACCGATTTAAATACTTTTTAGGAACCAGTATCATTTTGAAAGTATGGATTTAGTATCAGTATCAAACGAAACCCTTTCAATACCAAACCCTACTGACAACACAACTTAACATAAATTCAAATACTTACATTTAGAAAGTATTTAACAGGCTTTCATTTTTTTTTACCTTTTTCAGTCCAACAACCAGAGTGCTTCCGAGTAATATAAATTAGATTTAATGTTATAAGTATGATTAAAAGAATAATATGATCAGTCGGTATCATTAAATACAAGTTATTCATGGTTTGTGAACACAGACACACACACACACATATACATATAAATAAATAAATAAATCAACATGTATAAATGTAAAAATCTCTTGCATTCTGCCCTATGGGTCATAACCCAAGCTTTGGGAAAATAGTAGTGTAGACTTGACCAAAAGTCAAAGTGTGCCAATCCAAACCCAGGGCAAGACGACAGACTGGAGATTGACGTCAAGATAAAGGGACAAGTATAGGCTAGAGATAGACGCAGCCAAGGCAGTGCAGTGAACGATTAGCATGCCTGCCAAAATCCAATTAGATTCAGCCCAAGAGAATGACTGACAAGCAGACAGACAGACAGAGCAGACAGCTCAGGAGACAGCCAGAGAGTACAGCTGCACTGGTCTGTGGTAATGAAGTCACTGGTTTCCAAATAGCAAATAGAGGAAGCCAGAGAGATGCAGCTGTCTGCCGTCTGTGCCGCAGCCACTGTGTCAGCCTGGCCAGGGAGAGAGACAGAGGAAGGCTGTTCTCTCTGTCTGACACTTCTGACTCGGGGCCAGCACAACACTGAAAACAAGGCTGAGGCAAATAAGTAACACGTAGTTACGTTCCTATGTTGGGCCATGAGGTTACACTTGACAGGGTTGTGAAATGCCTAAAGATCATGTCATAATTATCTCATTTATAGAAAATTATTTCTCCTTCTTTCACATACTGATGAAGTTCACCACCAAATCCAACAAAAGAAAAAAAAAAAGATAGAAGAGTGTTAACACCGTGTTAAACTATTCACATTTTAAGCTATAAAAACTTCCCTTGTGTTTCTCTGAATCTTGAATGATTGCCGTTGGGGCTTTTGCCATTTAGCCATTTTGTAATACAGTTTCACTAGTACTTGTCTGATGACACACTGAACATGCAGCCCAAATAAACAAAATGTCCCTCCAGCTATCAGACAGATATTTCACAAGGTAGTTTCATGATCATCAAATTGGAATTTCTGTTTCTTCTTTTGTCAGAGTTTAAAAAAAAAAAAAATCACCCTCAAAAATTGTGACATGATCATGATCATGTTTCAGTGGAAATTATAAGTATCTGTCAATCACTAACGGAGCATGTGAACTAATTTGTCTGTCACACACTTTAGTAATTGTTGAGATAAGGGTTCAGTTTGTTGTAGTCTGTTATTGGCGTCTGTCTAGAAGGAAACTCTTTACACAGCAGGAATCAGCAGACGGGCTAGCAATGCCCGAGGGCTCCAAACCTTGTTTATAGAGACCAAGTCCTGGACTTTTTAACTGCACTTTCTCAAACCAAACACTCCTAACAGGATATGGTGCTAGTAGACACTGTGGAAAGTGGAAGGGAAAAAAAACTTCCAGAAGGCTTGGCTTGTTTGTGTCTCCTCTTTACCAGAGGTCCCAGGACTCTCTGGTTAAACTAAAACAGCTTGTAAATGTATGCATTGACACTGTGTGTAAATAAGGGCCATTGAAAAAAGGTCTAGAGTCAGGGTTAGACCAACATGCAAAGCCATCTTGATTAAAAAAAAAAAAGTATGTGTGACCATAAGCTGCCTGGCTGTTCTTCCACTAACATCAACTAGGATGTGGAAAGCATGAGTCACACAGCCAGTGCAGTGGAGGCGGGTGGACAGTGAGACTCTGGAGGATGTTCAGGGTGAGAGACATGTCCGTCTGCCTTACTTCCTGTTCAGTCCAACACACACTTTCATCACACATAAACACAGAGTGGCTGGACCTGGAAGGGAATCCCTGTGTCCATGTGAAACAGGACACTGCCAGGTCACCTTGTTCTCTGGCCACTGACCTTTCACACACTTGTACATCCCCTCAGGTGGGGGGGGTGGGTCTTCTCACAGACAACTTTCTTTCCAGGAATTTGGCTCTGCAGTGTTAATGTCTGTTTACAGTAAGAACAGACAACTGATTTTTTTTTCAAGATCTAATGAGCTGCTAGTCAATACATGGACCCATATTTGTAGTAAAAAATTTAAATTACAACTTTGAAATGTCTTTAGACTGACGAAACCAATTGGGAATATACATTTAAGTAATATTTCAACAGTATATACATTAAGGTTCTCCATGTATAGAATAGACTATACTAGAATAGAAGTATAAGTTTATTGATCCCACAACTAGGAAACCATAACCAATCAGATAAGAGCAGTGACCATAAAGAGCAAACTAAGGGTGGGTGCAAAGCCAACACAGTATGGGATTTTGAATTTAATTTATTCAATCCATCTAAAAATAATCTTAATATTTGAATCTAAAAACTCATAACCATTGTGGCTAGTAAAGGCTCAATCTCTGGTATACACAAACAACGTTGAGTAATAAAATATCCTTAATTCATCTGGAAAATCTAGACATCAACGCTATGGGCTGAAAATAAAATGAACACCAAAAAAAGGTGAAAAACACAGACTGTGAAATCACCGCACAGAGATGACAACACCTGAAACTGTGGTGAGACACAGGCTCCAGAGAGGCTGGCAAAGTGTGAGACAGAGAGATGAGGATGTGTCATAGTAGCCTCCAGATAGCAGCTTATTACACATAAACTCTTGCAATGTCTCACACATAAGTATGCACACAACAAAAATTGAAGGACACTCCATCCACTTTAAGCATATGTTTTTGTTGGTGTGTTGCGTCTGTGGTCTGTGTGCATTGTTGGCTGTGTATGTCTGACACACCGTGCATTTCCTCTGTTTTATTGAAATGTTTGTGCCTTTGACAAGGAATTTCTACGTCTTCCAAGACGCATACCTTGAGCCAAAACCGAAGAAGAGGAGGACAGCAGGGAAAGAGGCAGGGCAGGAATGTGGTTGGAATGCTAGACGAGACAGCAGACGGTATTTCCGGTACATTCACACATCAAATTAACCAGACAGAGAAGGACCAAAGCACCTCCCTATTTCAGATAGTGCTTAGAGTATACATCCTATTTTGCAATGATGTGCACATTTGAACACCACAGCATCTCTACTTGACAGTTTTACATAACTTCCTGCCTTTGTAAAGAATGTTTCAGCAATACCTTTTTAATATCCTCACTTGTAGTTTTAAATTTGTCAATATAACTTACAGAACAAAACCACTCATTTACCCAGAAATCCATACAAAAAAGGTCAATCCACTGTGGTCAGGGGAGGTCATGAGACATAAACCAGTCAATGGCAGGGGCACAATCTAGAGCTTTTCCACCACTCAATGCTGACCTTTCAGAAGCATGTTGTTCATGTATAGCCTGGTGTCTAACTGCACTAACACAATTTTGCCCTTACTAAAAATACAAGGCAAAAAAAAAAAAAAAAAAAACTTTGCTAGGCTTTAAGAATCAAATAATTGAAGCTACTTTACTTTTTTCTAAAGTTAAAAAAGTCCCTCAGACTAGTACTCAATCCACATAAAGTATCTGGCTGCGGTGTATAATATTGTCTAAAGTTTAAGCACCACCTGTATCTAAGCAACCGAGAGAGCTTTACAAACTTTCTGAAATACTTGTAAGATATTCAATATCAGACTCAACATAATTTTAAACCAAATTGTATAGATATTTTTTGTTTCAGACATCGGGATATGCAAAGAAAAACTTTAATTATGTTGAGAAAACAGCAGTGTTTTAAATATAGATTAAAGTGACTGCCAGAATGTCCTGCCAATAGAGGAATTTAGATACTCCTCCTCAGCCTGTAAATATTGGCCTTTTGTTCAGTAACATTCCCAGTGACCTGCAGGTGACCTGAGGGGACAAATGATGCACTTCCCCTTCAGCAGTGGCCAACTGGCCTAACCTCGTCTGATCAGACCTGGCAAGGCAGATGTCACCAACTGTTCCAGACCTCTCTCACATATAATAGGTCAGCACTGGTTTAAGAAAACACCAGTAGTCTATAATCAAAGCTGCTGAGCATACAAAAACGGCCACTGGGTCATGTAAAGGGGTAAGAGGGTCAACTGACAACCAGTTTCAGAGATTTTCAGAGAATATTATCAAGCATAATAAAAGCACAAGCTCAACTGGCCTGCTTACAAGAATGATGATACATTAGTAAAAGCACATAGGCAAACACACAAAAGAATGGGTATCAAGCAGAAGTACACTTACTTTATCTAGGGACCGCTTCAACTGGTAATGGAACTTCTCTTTAACCTCGTCCAGGAGCTGCTTGAGCTTGGGCTCCTCAGGTGTACCCTGGTACTTTCTGGCAAGTTGCAAGTAGCAGGGCCATTTGGCTGAGTCAAAACCCCAGTGGCAGGTTCGCTTATCAGGTGACTTGTGTGAATGCATGACAAATTTCTGTGGAGAAAAGAGCAACTGGCACTCAACACACTGGATGCAGGGTGCCTCAGGCTGAGTATAGAACTGGGGCACGAAGAGACCCTGGCATTTCCCCAGACATTGGTGCTCCACCTGGAAGCTGGCTTCACTCTCCTTCAGGAGGCCCTGGGCCGACAGCTTACCACTGGGGTCAGCGGGCAAAGCTGCCCCAGGACGTAACAGAGCATTGCACAACCGTTGTGCATCCGTCAATGTAATGAGGCCACAGGAAGGTGCGTTAAACGGCAGGATGCCCAGCACCTTGAGGATGTGCAGCTGCTCAGCATCACAACGTGAACAATAGACGTAGAGCTCATCACACACTGTGTTGATCTGCTGAAGTGAGAAGTCGCGAAGAACAGAGTTGAGTACCTGGGGCAGGCACAGACGTTTTTCGCCTCCTACAACAAAGCAGGAGATAGATTCACCTTCCAGCAATGAGTGGGTGAGTTCAGTGGAGCTGTCACAGGGAACCAGCAGAGGGCCCCCTCCCAGTACAGGAGGGGAGGGCAGGGGGGGCATGCCAGCGGGGGAATGCTCATGGCCAGTGCGGGCAGAGAAAGCAGCTGGGCCTCCAAGAGAGCTCTGGCTGCTGAGAGTGAACTGAGCCAGTGTGTGTTTGAGGCCAGGGCTCAAGTCCAGGGCTTTAGCAGAGCCCACCACGTGCAGTTCAGCTCGACCCTCTATATCTAACTCAGAGTCATGACGCAGCTCCTCCATTTGCTCCCTCTTCACCTTGGGAGTTTTGGGGAGGGAATCCAAGCTGCGACGCTTCAGGTTAATCTCTGCCATCACACGTTTCTTGATAGGAGCATCTTCTAGTCTCTCTCTGTACAACCGTTTCAGGTTGCCTTTGAATGAGGTCAAGTCTTTGAAAGGGGTTTTCAAACTGGTCTGGGTGCTAGCCATATTTTAGCACGGAGTTACTGTCGATTCTGTCTACTGACTGAGTTCTTGTATTCCTGTGAGCTTTTTGTCCTTGTCAAGTCTTTTCAAATCACACAAATCTTCTCGTAGTTAGACACATGCATGATGACAGCTGAAGTTCTCTATGTTGTGATCTGCTCCCTGAACACAGAAAAACAGAAATTTAGAAAGCAGAAGGGAAGATGGTTATTCAGTTGTTATCTTAACTAGAGTCAATAATCTCCTTTCATGTATAAACAAACTGCAAATTAGCTCATCAAAAAATTCTATGGAGCATGAAATGTCCATAAAGACTTCAAATGTTTTATAGCTACTGTCCGAGCTGGGAACTGAGGAGGTCAATACCTGTTTGCATGGACCACTAAGCCAAATGGCTATTACCATACTTCACACAAACAGAAGGGGGAAATATGCATTGAGGGTTTTCACTGAAGAATATGAAACAAACTTTCCAGCACAAAGTGAAAATTTTAACAGCCGAAACCAGTTGACCAGACATGACAACCCAAGTGAAATTCCCTGCAACCCTGCCCTTCTTTCATTACTTTGTTAATGTAAGCCTGATACACAATAGTCAAAAACATTTCACTTTGCAAATGAAAGTGCCTTTCTGAAATACATTGTGTCTTCCCCTAGGTCTGCTTACCCCACGCTGACCCCATCAACTCCTTGAAAAACAATTGATAAAAGCGTTAACAGCAGTCGCCCCCTTCTCTCGGTCTTTTCACAGCTTGACATACTGCATTGTAGAAAGCGGTGTTTCCCCCCCTTTTTAACTCTGGTTCTACTGCGGATCTACTCAGTCGATCGTAATAAGGTAAACAACACTTAACTGGTATCCCCAATTTAAAACGTAATGTACTTGATAATGGCTACTGCTGCAATATGACAGTAAGACACTCATAATATGCATCATCTAAGTCATTTGCCCTTGATGCTGTGGTCAAATGTTACTTATTTTCACAGAATAGAAGATAAATGGCATCGTCAGCTTGTCGTAGTGATCACAAAACATTCCATTTTAATTGTGAATGGATTGGATTTGACGCTATTCCGCACAAACATTAACATAACATCTTTTTTTTTTCCAACAGCAGAAATGGCGTGATGAAAACTAGATTTCGTTTCCGAAGCGGGTTGGTGTTTGTGGGCGTTATAAGAGCAAAAAAACAAAATCAAAGTGGGTCGATAAAAACCCCAAACCTATTCAATTAAACCATCAGCCAATAAATGTAGGTACACTGAGACGTAGCTTCTGCCCGACTTGCTGGTGGGCGCATTACGGGACTCCAGGTTGTCTCATAAAGCCTCCAACCACATCGGTTTATTTCTGTCAGAAATCTCAATGGCCGCCTTGTTTTTAATATATAACAACGCGGTTATGTTTCCCATAAAATAACCTCGTATCCTATAATAGTAAAAGGGAAACATTTCCAAGTGTCACCCTTCACCAACACACACACACACACACACACACACTTCTCGTCTCCTTTTTGCTGCAAGGACACCGCGTATGTTAATACTCCAGCTCTGCTCCATCCTCAGCTCCCCCTCCTCCTCCTCCAGTCTGCAAACTGTACCTCGCCTCCTCTGCTGGCTCGCCACGACGGCACTGGTATGCAGACAGCACTGATAATGACATTCACTGTCTACACTACAGTCTGGTCTGGGAAGGCACCGCGGTCACCGATTTAGTGAGGGTAGTACGATACGGATTTACAACCGCGACTCGTCCGTATGTCAGACACGCAGGTAGACAACCTACCCGAGACACTCGACGGTCTAACTCACCTAAAATTAGACAGCGGTTAAATAATACCTCACGAGGGTATGTAACAGTGTTTTAAATAGTCCGAACAAAGCAGAGACTGAGCAAACATCTGAGAAATTCCGTTAGCTCTCCAGTCTTTCAATGCGTTTAGCTTTAATTGCGCTAGCTAGCAATATCCCGTAGTAATCAGCTATTAAGCGGTCGAACCGACATAGGCACTAAAGCAGGCTAACTTAGCCCTCCGGAGTACACACTAACTTAACCTGGGTCTACCTCGCTACGTGAATGACATTAAACCACTCCGTCACATCGGAGGGGAAGTCCCGGTAGAGAGGTTAATATCAAGTCAGGCTCGAGGCTAAACCGAAGGGACCGCACGCGCTAACACTACGGCAGGCTAACTAACCCCAGATACAGAGCAGATACGGCGGACGAAACCATGTTAGCTTCGTACCCCTCCGTTCAGTGACTTAAACTTAATCATGTGAATGTGACACACACCGAGCTCCACTATCGGAAAATACACACAGGACTCACATAAAAACATGTCAGTAGGTGTACAGCTCCGTCTGTGTAACGGTGTAAACACTTGCCTGGACGCTGTCGTCGGTCGTCCTCACTCGTCGGAGGTCTGCTTAGTACTGGAAAAGCCTGGCGGACCGTCAACAAGATGCAGCTAGACGCTCCACTACAGCCCCGTAACGTCACACTGCACACGGGCTGAGAGGCGGAGACGTCATCTGGCTGACGGAAACTATGCGGGGGTGTCTCTCGTCTGTCTGTCTGTCTGTCTGTATGTCTCGCACAGCCTGGGAGATTTGTTTCCTCGAGCAGTAGGCAAATCTACAGATAGACAAAACCAGAGAATGATAAAACTAAAGTCTGTGGACTGATAGAGGATCAGTGTGTGTGGTCCTCACTAAAGGCATCTGAACTCCATTTGTATGTCTATACTAATACTACTACTACTAATAATAATAATAAGAATAATAAGAATAATATTAATAATAATAATAATAATACTATATTATTATTATAACAGACTGCATTACAAATGTGTGTATATATTTCGAAATGATCTGTGTTTTTCCACTTTGATGACATTTCGACAAATCACTGTGATACTGAAATACTATCTGTTGTTTTGGTATTCCATTTTATTTAGACAGACTTGGATGATACATCCAGGCAAGAGGTAACATTGTAGTTCTCTTATCAACTTTACTGGCTTACCATCATGTTGTCTTTTGTGGATTACAGTCAAAGAGAAGAGAGGACTACAGCTGAGCAAAAGGGGGTAGCTTCTCCTCCCTCAGCTCCCCTCCCCCTCTTTTTATGGGCCTATCTTCCTGAAAAGGTCAGGGGGTCATTTAGGCTGTCTGCTCTGCGTTTAGTGATGATGAGAGTTAATAAAATCCAAGTGGGGGGGGGGGGGTCAACTGCAAGTCAGGATTTCATTTCAAGGCGTTTGTGTCCTCCAGTAACTTTTACTTGGAGTCTAAATGTACAGAGCTTTGTAATAATCAATGTTCTGAGTTGAAATCTCCCGTACATGTCTAAAGGTTATCATGTTCTGGTTTCATGGAGCTGCAAGTACACACTGGATGGCGGACTGGTCCACGATCTGATGTCACACGTCTGTGAGAGCAGAGAGGCTTGATAAAGCTTTGATAAACAACACCGTCGGGCTGTTTCACTGCAGCCTCTCTCTGGCTCGGTCTGTGACAGCAAGGTCAGCAGTTGTATTATGAGAGCAGATGTGCGTACACCCTGTCCAGCCCCAGAGAACAACAAGAGGGACATTGATTTTCCTGTAATAACATCACTCTGTGTACTGCGGGGAGTAAATTAATCTCATATGTGCAATAATGTGGCCAGCACTGATTGTTCATTAGGGGTAAAGCAAAAAGCTGAAGGATGAGGCAGCGTGGATGGTGGTGGTGTGGAGTTGAGGTTCTCAGACACAGTGTGACTGACTAGCACATTGATAAGCTGCTCCATTAGCTGAGACTCTGTCTAACTGTTATTGGACTTAGTACTAAGTGGACCCTGGGGGAAGACACTTCACAGTCGTTTTCATACATCCTGTCTGAAATCAATGGGGGATATTGAAATATCTCCTGAATTGTCCAGAGGATAGATTAGCAATTTGGTGTTATAATTCTTGTTGAAGTCTGTAATAACACACCCTCAACACAGAGTCTGGCTCGTCGGACAGTTAGAAGATTGTCTGTGGTCAGGTGTTTGTCTGAGAGATGTTTTTGGTCTCATGTTGCAGCCACAGACTACATTTACACGACTTTAACTAAGTGTGTCAGTAAAAATAAGGACACCAGTTTATCACTTGACTCTCTGAACTGATGTAGTCTTAACAGAAGATAGAAAAAAAGAAAACAAAAGCACTGGAGGAAGTTTTACTGAATAAAGACCCAGTGCTACTCTTGTGGCAGTTCCCAAATTAATTTTCCTCTATTTTTAACTGATTTATTACCATTTTTGGGGGGGGCGGTCGTGGCCCAGGAGGTAGAGTGGGTCATCCAATAACCGAAGGGTTGGCGATTCAAATGTCATAGCTGTGTCCTAGTCATGTGCTGTTGTGTCCTTGGGTAAAACACTTTACCCTCCTTGTCTCCAGTACTGCTACTCACACTAGTGTATCTATGTGTATGAGAGTTCGGTGGTGGTCGGAGGGGCTGTAGGCACAAAATGGCAGTCACGCTTCTGTCAGTCTGCCCCAGGGTAGCTATGGTTAGATATGTAGTTCACCACCACCAAAGTGAGAATGTGAGAGTGAATGAATAATGGACCCCGCTGTAAGTGTTTAAAATATGCGTTTATAGAGAAACACTATATGAATCTTATCCATTATTATTATTTATCGCCATTTACTTTAATATTCCAATTTGTATTTTGCACTTTTAAGTAAACATCAGATATTTTTCTATATTTAATTTATTGGTTGTGTTAAAATGTGAAATTCTTAGAATGAACAAGAGAATGGGTTTTAGTGCAAAGGAATATTAGTCTCAGATCTACTTCAAAACACTGTCTGCACATTATGATCCATTCACTTTACAGGTTCTTTCTAGTAGAATATTTACTAATCCATTGTATACATGTACATAAACCATCATATATGTTGAATAACACACCATCATATATATTAAAAATGTGAACCAATCAGCACTTTTGTGATTTGTTTTCTGATTCATCTTATTAAAGTATGTAACATTGAGCATATTTAATGACTGAAGCAGATACTTTCTAAGACATTGTAGAGCAGTGATGTATAATTCATACTTTTAATGCCTCATATTGGTTTTAAATGTATGGATTATAGTTACAGTCATTACAGTTAAGGTTCAGCTTTGCATCAAGTGTACATCTGAATGCACTTTTTATCAGAAAGACTACTGTGGATTTTGTAATTATACCTCGTATTTGTGTTTATTAAAAAATGGAGGTACACGCTGCATGGCATACCTTACTGTACTGCCTGCGAACAGTCTCACATAAAAAAGAAGAGGTGGGAGTAGAAGTTTAACACATGGTGACAGATTGAAATGTGGCAGACACAAAGTGCATACTGATGATTTCTGTTGGTTTGTCTGTCTGTCTGTCATCAGGATCACACACAAACTATGGCACGGATTGACACAAATGTTGCTTTTGTTTTTTCTAACATGACAAGAGGGGGCATATTCTCATATGAGAGAAATGTGAATGGGAAATGGCCTTTTAATGTTTTACTACAACAAAATCCCCTCATCGCTTCACCTTTAAGTTCCTTCTATCGTAAATATGATGCACGCGCTATAGAAGGGGTGGTCATGAAGAGGCATTTAAAGAGTCCACTAATAATCCATTTATCATTCTGTTCTTCAAGATGCAATTGCTCCCATTACAATAATAGAAGTGCCACTTATAACTATCTTAAAGGGGGTGGAAGAAGCATATTTAACCACTCATGTTGGAAATGCTTACAGTACTACAGTCAAGAACACTGGTAAATATAGTGCGATATCATGCAGGCCATGCCAAGTAGGGCTCTGTGCACCTTAAATTACAGTGTATGTTTTACTAAGAGGCTGTGTTTAGCACCAAGTATGATTCTTCTGCTAATTAATCCCTTCAGGGACAGAATAAAACACCCAACAAGATAAGAACAATTATAACAGGATGTTTTTTTTCGCATCCTCCTCCGTTTTACATCATTAATTATACAAGGTTAGTCTTCCCTGTGTCTTCCATAGGGTGATGTGGAGCTACCATGCCTGGGGAGGCGTACCCCCATTCTCCACCGGTGAGGGCGCAGGAACAATGTCAAACATACCGTCAGGGGAATATAGAATTATGCAAAGACATTTATCCTCGTCCTGTGCACGGTGGTGCTGTATTTGTTTCATGCAGTCATACAAGGGGAGTAATTTTCCACAAAATCTGGTTCAATTGAGACAGCAGACAATGGTTTAGTGGAGCAGGATGTGAAATAAGCCTCACACAATAGATTCTATCCACCATTGTGCAGGTTATTGAGCACACAAATCAATCTGTTTTTTTTTTTTTTTTAATTTTTGACACATCATCATTTCCCTAACCCTTTTTTCTTTCTCTCCACCTCTCAACACTCAGCACTGTGTGAGGGCAGAGGGGAGGGCTCTGGTGTCAATGACCTTTTCACCCCGTGGGGACACCGAGGCCCTTCTAAAAGCCAACCTGGGAGTCACATGACCAGCAGAGACACAGGCAGCTGGACTGGAAAAGCTCAAGCTTAACGACTCAATCGTAATTCTCTGCTCTCCAAATGCCGGTGTGGGTCTGGGGCCTCAGGTTGGGTTTTGGTAGTCAAACAGTCACGACCTCATGGTGCCGTTCAACACACACTAATGTGCCAGAACAGGATCTGAATAAACCTTTGCCACAGATTTGTGCATTTTAATTGGACAAATAAAGGTCCATGTGCATTTTGTGCCACTTTAAATTACATGAGGTTTTGAGCAGACATAATCACTGTCCTGGTTGCTCTGGTTTGTTACTGTGAAGGTACATAAATGTGTTTTAGAAGGAGGGGTTAGATTCAAAGATAAATTATGTAATATAAAATTGCCTAAAATTGGATTATATATAGTAGAAAATTAAATATCAAAATCTGATTATTTCATTTATTTGTTTATTCGAACAGGTAAAAGCAAATTAAATAAAACATACAAAATGTTTAAGAAGAAATTAAAGCGATAACCCTTTAGTATCCTAGATAATTGTACCTTGTTCAAAAGGGTGTAGGATGAAGTTAATAAAATGTATGTAGTCTTTGGAAAAATTTGAATTACTCAGTCAGAGCATGTATATGCAATCAACATTTAATTTTGACTGATTTGTGTGTGTTCATTTCTTTTCATTATTGGTTTTCCAGGTAATTCAAGGGATGGAAATATAAGCACAAATACACTTTTGGCATTAGTTTATTCCTTTGTCAGTTACTGATTGAGAAAAAAAAGTCTATGAAATCATGTTTGTTCTACAAATATATGCAAAAAAGGAAATGAGTCATTTATTCATTAAAATTAAATTTCAGTTGAACCACAGGTTTCTTCCTGAGTCATTTCTTTACCTGAATGTATTGTGATGATGCCCATCAGATTAGGTTTTGTTTAAATATTTGTCTTCATGGGCTGGGAAGTAGATCTAATCAAGTCTGGTAAAGTGTTTGATTTCTGAAAATGGTGAAAATGACATTTTAATTATTCTCTCAGAGACTATTTTTGGTCATCAAAAGTTTAAAAAGCAGCCTTTTTGTTTCTTGTAATACATTTATTTTTCCTTACCTATATCTTTTTACTGAGGTAAACAAATCTTACCCTGTCCCACAAAGAGGTAAAGGTATCGTTACCCCACCCCTTGAAAGGGGAGAGGGGTATTGTTTTTAGTTATTTTTTTGTCTACAACTTTAGGCAAAAACTACTGCACCAATGTTCTGTAAAATTTTCAGTAAACACGGTAGGTGGTCCAGAATAGATGCAAATAAATGTTGGTGAATGTAGGTCAAACACCATAAAGAAACGTAGATTTAATTTTCTTTTCTGTCCTGTTGTATTTCCAATTCTTATATTCTAGTCTCATTTCAATCATACCACTGGCTGAGTCATACTTTTGTAGTTTTTTTTTAATGAATATTTGAGTCCTCCCTTCCTCAGAGGAGCAATATTTTATGATTGGTGCCCCTTCATGTTATTGCACAAACGATAACAAAATACTAGGAATAAAAAAAATCCAGGGATGAGTGTTGCAATTATTCATCTATAAGGTATAATTTAGCAGGGAAAGTAATACATTTTTCCATAGTCTTATATTTCATTGACATTGAGGTCAGGATTTTACCATGAAATGAAAATATGAGCACTTAAAATAAAAGCTGTGGGCCCTAAAGGGGACAGAGCTGTTTACATATTGGTCATATGTTCCTTTCAACAACACTCACTCAGACACATATTACCAAGGAGAGAAATAAAATGTTTATTTTACCATGTGTGTTTTCTCTTTCCACACTAATAATAAAGGTCAGCAGAGTCCTGTGGGTGGTTTCCACCCCCAAATACAACAAGTACAACAAATAGTGTTTTAACCAGGTTTACCCACAAACATTTTGGAATCAATGTAGTGATAATAATAATAATAATAAAAAAAAAAAATTCAAATTTGATTCACAAAAAAGGAAAGTGAAAGTAACATGTAACAGTTCTTATTGATCTGCTGGTTTGGGCCCCAATACATTTTCAAAGTAGAGTGAAGCTTGACTGGCGAAGAGTCTGTAGGTCCATGCACCATCACTTTAGTGTCTTTACAGTCCACAATGCCTCTGCAGAACTATGTTTATGCTTTAAAGCAAATGGGATTTGATACGGTGCACAGCAGACAAACATTTTAGTCTTTCGAGCCACATCTTCTGACAAAATCTGTACTGTGTCACAGCTTTGGACTTCCATCTGATCTCTGTCTTCAACAATCATAGTATTTTGATTTACAAGAAAATACATACATGGAATGGAGAAAATACAAAAAACAAGAAGTTAACTGACATTTCAGAAAGGCATAGTATTAAAAATGGAAACAAAAAACAAAAATGATATATATATATATATATATATATATATATATATATATATATACTGTAAAGTCTATGATTCAGGACAGCACATCCTTCCTTATATATACTGTACCTTCTAATACGTACCAGCAAGACATTTTTCTGAAAAATGCATTTTTGGTCCTGTGTTTATTTTATTGTATTGTCTGCACAGTAATACTAAATCTGTGCTCCAGCGTTCAGGTATTACAGTATGTGCTACTCTTCCAGCCGATTCCCGCAGAGCGAGTTCTTTTGTTCACAGTTTGTGAGTATTAACTCATTACTAGTGTTGATAAATGCTGTTGTTATACTTCCTTCTCTTTAGTGAGAGGGGTTACCTTCTGTTTTCCAGATGTTGCTAAAAGATTAAACAAAAAAAGAAAGATTTAAAAAAAAAAAAAAAAAAAAAAAAGACCCAACATTTTTGGTTCTGTGATCCTGGCTGGACATTTAACATTTTAAAGAATGCTATGTTGTTAAATAAGTCATGAGAAAATATAGTTTTTATGATTTTCTTATTTAAAAGGCTAGTGTTATGATCTTTACTCTACAGAGGGGGCTTTTGTGACAAAGCTAATTGACATTATGATGTTTACATTGTCAGTTTTTGTCCGACTGGCTTGAAGCTAAAACGCCTTGTCCAACATTTATTCGCAATAGTAGTTTCATATTTATGTACAAATAAAACATGTGTCGAAAACACCTTATCAACTGGAAGGAGATGATGCTCAGTGTCTGGGGGGGTGGGGTCGAGCCTCAACCCCCCCCCCCCCTCTCAACCGTGTACAGCAACCTTGGAAGAACTCTGTAGCCTCGGTGGCTACTGATGAACAGGCCCCGATGAGAAGATCAATATCAGTGCAGATTTACATGATATAAAAATAATTAAGAAAGAAAAATAGGCTTAAGGGCAAAGTGGTTATAAATGGCAGAGTGTGAGACTGGTTTTGGCAAATAAGCGTTCTACTGTGCATGTGCGGCCCTCGAACAGAAGGTTGATGTCGTCAGGTTGTCTTGTAACCATGCAGCTGAAGACACTGAGACGCCACGTAACACGTGCATGAGTGTGTGTGTGTTTGCTTGTGTGTGGGCGGTGTGTGTGAGCAGACACGTCTCTCACACACACTCCTCCGCTGACATCAGGAGTGGGTTGATGTATTCGAATCCTTCAAACTCAGACTGGTCAATCTTCTTGACCACATCGCTGCAATAAAAAAAAATAAAACAAAAAACCTTTTAAATTTTATGCGCAATTTAAGTTCATCCTTAATTCTGAGTCAAACATCGTGGATTTTGAGAAATATTACAATGGTGGAAAGAGGCTAAAAGAAAGGTAGCTAGAGGCTGTTTAGTTCAGGTGTAGAGTGTGTGAAATGAGTAGTTCAGAGTCATCCACTTGGTAGAAACACAAGACGACAATATAAAACCATATATGCTCTGAAAGAGTCACATTACAGTGGGTATTTTTCTTTACTGCTGTAAACACCTGGAGAACACTCCTCTAAAAACTATCAATATCCTTTTAAGTAGACACTATATTTAGTACATTTGCACTACCTGTTGTCTTCTCCAACAGTGAACTGAAACCATGAAGTTTATTTCAGCCCCAAAGATCAAAAACAGCCAGTGACAACCAAAACCATCTATTCATCTAAATACATTCTGAACCATTAAAACTATTAGTACACTGAAATATCGGAGGTCATTTTTTTCATGGACATCAAATATGACTCATTTGAACATTCAGTGGCTCCATATTGAATGTTGAAACATTATCATCTTCTACACTATTCATTCACTGGTAAAACTCAAATAGCAGTGAATGGAGACACTTGTTTTTACATTAATTCTCTGCTGAAAATGTCACTTTTCTCTTTTTTTTTTTTTACATAAAAACCCTAATTTTAATCTAAGCTTTTATGAACATCTACATTATTGGTAAATTATTTATAGGAAAATACCTTATTTTTCACTAAAAATGCAGAGGATAATATAAGATATGACTCTTAAAAACGGTTAAATATAGAGACAAAAATAATTAGATTACTGCCCCAAAAGTAGCACTGGGTCTTTATGGCTTAAAACCATCAGAAATACATGTAGATAAGACACCCTGATAATCTGTGTTTGGTGTTTTTAATACAATAGCTCAGATCCAACCTGACAAATAAACCAACCCATCAGTTCAACAGTAAATTTACTTCAACTGCAGGTGTTTTCAAACTAACTGAGTGGCTGTGAAAACAAACAAAATGGCAGTTCCCTGTTGGCAGACTGTTGTTTTGTTTTTTTACACAAATGTGTAAAACATTTGACTACGTCATTATAAAAAGGTATGTAGACTTAAACTAATTTTAAAAACAGGTAGTGACATGTTGAGCATAGTATAAAAAAATCTTGATGTACATTATCAGTGTCATTCATGTGTCTCACAGTTAATTCATGCAGCTCAGTTTATAGATTGAAAAACATGTTTTCATGTTTAAAATCAGAGCAGAGGGAGCAGAAACTCACTCGTCGTCAGGTGTGAGCTGGATGGGCTCATTGGTAAACTGAGCATCGAAGTTGTCCAGTCCGAATTCCCCTGAGATGTTGGGCTTAAAAGGAGGAACCACCTGCTTGTGCTCCAGCTGAAAAACAATAATACAAGGCATCAGCTGGTGCACAGCAACAATTCTTTTTGTTGTTTTGTCCCAACTTAATATCACATGAAAAAGTGGAAGCCATTTAAAAACAACCTAACGGGTACATGCTGGCCTGCCCTCTTCCTCGTCTTACAGTTAGTACAGTGTAGAAGTAACTGTCCCTTCAACTCTTCCTGTAAACCACTAAGTACTCCCCCTGCAGGCCTACAGTGGGCCAAATTTGAGGTTAGTGTGAGCATGTCAGAGAGAGAGAGGGAGGGAGGGAGGGGTGTAAGCTGATCCCTCCAGACAGATATTCTGACCGACTGGTGTGACTCTGCATCCCAGACCAAACAGGGAAAAAAGAGGTCACGCTGATCCCTGCTGAGTTGCCCTGTCTGCCTGACTGAGGCACTCCACATTAGGTTTCAGAAGCAATGGCTGACAGATGTTGTGGATATTCTGATCATAAAACCTCAGTGAAGTTGGAACAGAAAATTAATAAACATAAAGCTTTCATTATTTCAATCATTGCCAGCATTGTTTTGCAGTCCACTACTAAAACAGTACAAACATGGAACAGTGTAACTTGAGTAGTTAAAATCTGAAGGCATACTATCAAGTTTCTTTCTTTTTTTGTGCTAAAATAAATTGTACAAGTATTGTACAAGATTTTAAATGTCGTACCTTTAAATTTCTCAAATATTTTCATGCTAAGATTAAAAAATATATATAAATTTGACCACAGATAACCATTTACTTTCTTCACATCTTCAAAAATCTCCCATTAAAATTTAACAAAATACTAATATTTCTAAACTATATGGAGAAAAAGACATGTCTACAGCTCCTCAAATGTTCCATTTATGCTGCAATATTTCCTTAATCAATAAGAAAACATTTAAAACAACATTTTTGGCTGTAATGCTTAAAGGTACCAAATATTATCCACTCAGCTATTTTTAGGCTATGAAGCAAAGATGAAAAAGAAAAACACTAAAGCAGGCATGTTCACACTATTCCACAAAGGGCCGGTGTGGCTGCAGGTTTTTGTTCCAACCAAGCAGTAGCACACCAGACTGGACTCAATTAATCAACTGTTCTCAGTCTGCAGAGAGTCGATTAGTCAAACTGTGTACTCTTGGTTGGCTGAAACAAAAACCTGCAGCCACACCGGTCCTTTGTGGAATAGTTTAGACATGCCTGCCCTAAAGCTTGGTTCAGATCAATCTTTCTGAAAACAGCTCAACAATGGTTCATATTAGATGTACTGAATGCCTTGTCTCCTTGCCAGACAAATGAGGAGGAAGTGTTCACTGAAACTAAACAGCTCATTTCTAAATGGTCCTGCGTCTATCAGTCCTGGATAAGTCTCCATTTCAGAAAGTGTCTAGCTGTCACTCACCAGCCTGTTTTTGCAACCGCCTAACCCTCATAATCCTCATCTCTCACAGTGCATCTACACTTAGATGCACTTAGATTTGACCTTCTGCTGTCTAGTAGGAGCTTTCTGTTTTTCTTTCTCAAATCAATATGAATTGATTTTGACCTATTTGGCAACCAACATGCAGCACTGCCGATCGCCTCCTTTTCAAATCATGAGCAAAGTAGATAAAAGAATACATCTACAAACGTCATGAATGTTTGGAACAGAGACAGCACTGAGAAAGAGAAAAGTCTGAAAAATAAAAAGTGAATGACTCACAAGGTCCCAGTCGACATTTCGGAAGAACGGATGGCCCATGATGTCAGCAAATCCTGTCTGAGGGTGGCAGCCCAGACGCTCCTTAGGGTCCTGTGGCAGCAAGGGTGAGAGGAGGGTGAGAGACGGTAAGAGATAATGGGTATAGACAGACGTGAAAAGAAGACGAGGAGTGAATACAGTGAAAACAGAAGAGGATTATGGTAAGAGAGAGGAGAATAACACATTATGGATAGGTCAAGAGGTGTCAAAGGTACATTGACATGAAGGGATGAAGTGGTGAAGAAAGAGCATAGTGACAGATGCCAAGTCTAACACAGGCCGTAATAATGTCATCCTCAAGGGCCATACTGTTTAAGATTGATTCAGGCCTGTCTGACCCCCAGTTACCTTGTTGAGAAATCCCTTGAGGACGCTGGCGGCTTTGACTGACAACGAACGGGGGATTCGGATCTGTTTTTCCAATATTACTGCAGGGAGACAGGGGAAGAGGGAGAAGGGTGAGATATAGAATTTTTTTCCCATTAAGACACAGGTGGGCTCCCTTTGGCTGTGCTGTGCAGAGTCGACCTTGGCTCACAGGTTTCTCCATTACAGTAAGGACATCTGCACCGAGCAGCTCTGAAACATCTGAGGACCATTGACTGAGACTTTGCCTCACAATCAGCATGCTCTTGAACGTATTGCCATTCACACAGAGAGGTGAGGAGAACAAAAATAAATAAATAAGGCCCCTTTTGTTGTTTAGATGTTTTAAGAAGGAAATAGTGTAGGATAAGGTGAGCTAAACAATGATGAAATATATATATATATATATATATATATATATCCATCAACAACTGTAAAGACCATGTAGAAAAACAGACCATTTGAAACCAGCATAGAATGGTGGTTCCTCTACTGGTCATATGACTACCATCCTTCTGGGTATTGTCTTGTTGCAGCAACGCTTAATAATGTTTTTAAACTGTTTTGAGAAGTAACACTTCAAATAAAACATTAAATTCTCTCTCCATCCAGCGCCCCCCTCCCCCCCTGGAAACACAGACATTTTCAAACAGTATTTACATTTAAATAACAAGAAAACACACATGTATTCACACATTTCCCTGAACAGATGGTACATGGATGGTTCTCAGATAAGTCATTAGAAAGGTGTTGATGTGAAGCTGCTACATGCTTCCACAGCCCCCCATTTATTTGTTCTTAAGGCTCCTTTCAAATGTGCGATCTCACTGGCTTTATTTCTAGCCACAGTGGATCTAATAAACAACAAATGGATCAAGTCATTTGGAAGTATTCTTAGGCTACAGATGAGGTTAACATACAAGGAGAAAATAGTTTTGGAGCATATGGTCAATCTATGTTGCCTTTGGTTGTCAACAATGAAACTAAACCAATTATTAGACTCCTATATAGGAGGTATTTATATGTACAGTGAACCTTACACATCCAAAGGGAGGCTGTACATGTGTACTTGGCTGTAACCAGGGAGAAAGGTTGAATTTTGGTTGCCAATTTTGCAAAGAAAGCATGAGGTTAGGGTTTTTTAACCACAAAAGCTTATATAGTTGAGGACAAAATTATTGGCTCCCCTATACAATTTGAAGTTACTTCCAGACTTTCCCTAAGTACTATTTTAACAGAGCAAGGAATTTTCAACAAGGCACAAAGTATTTATATTTGCCTACCAAAACAGAATTATTTAAAGGAGACATATCATACCCATTTTCCACATGTGAACACAGTTCGCTGGTGTCCCAGTGACCCGTCTGTGACATGCTTTGGTCAAAATACTACATTGATGAAGAGAAACAGCAGCCTCTTCAAGCTGGAGAAAAAGTCTTTTTTCAAAATGCTTGGTTTTAGTTCCTCTTTATTTAATGCAAATAAGCCACAGCTGACACCACTCCTCTCTTCTGTGCGCTACTGATAGAGGAGTAAGAGAAAGAGTTGCAAGAGGAGAAAGAAATGGAACCTAAAAAGTTGAGGCACAGAAAAAGAGACAAAGACACTGATGAAATAAAACCAGCCGGAGAGAATCAAAGTGGACCGAGTGCAGGGTTTTTCAGCCCTGGTGCCTTCCGGACCTCGTCCGTTAACAGCGCCGGTGCGCGTTCAGATCCAGGTCAGCCAGACGAGGCACGACACCATGGCCGCAGTGCCACCCTTGGGCCAGCCCGTCTGATCAACCCAGGTCAGACCACCCGCGCATCCGGATGCACACACACACACTGGCCGGGGCTCAGAACCCAAAGTACTGGACACACACCAGGGATACCGATGGAGAATAATGGTTGATCTCTGAGCAGAGGTCGCTGTGACCAGTTCGTGGGGTTTGCTGAGCTGTTGGGGCAGGATGGGGTGGAGTATTCAAATAAATCTCGGCATGTGACATGTAAAGCACAGAAAATCCAAAATTGAGCATTTTCATCCCCCTCCAACAAGAAATGGATCAAGAGAAAATGAGAGTGGATGTTTTTTTTCTCTCATAATTTAAGGGTCTCCTCACACACAGACAACACATATTTGTGTTGTAAAAACATAAAAAAAAAACATGTTGCAAGATATGTCGCCTTTAAGAAAAAAACTATAACAAGACAGTCAAGAGACAGCAGACCTCTGCTAAGACTTGATTTTTCATCCACACGTGACATGATCGAGCCATAGGGGTTTACCCATCTGATGTGAGATGATGTGAATGCAAAAAGCTGCAAGATTCCATTTGCAAGAATCCTGAGATATTACCACTTATGTGTTTTAGCTGTTGACCTTTAGTATGACCTTGACCTTCATTGCTCAAAATCTAATGGGTTCTTTCTTGATCTATTATCTACAATTCTTGAAATCTTAATCAATATACGTTCAGAACTTTTTGCGTAATCCTGCTGACAAACAAACTAGAAAGCCACGCAGAGCATGGTAACTTCGCCAATCATATGAAATCTGCAATCTTGTCAAATCACGAATACATCATTATCCCAAAACCCATGTTAAATCACCAATAAATGTTGGAAACAGCAAATATCTGCTGTGACCTTGATGCAAAAATTCAATATGACTTCAGACCGGAAGTCTGTGAGTCGATTCAGCTGAAACTCCGTCTGTGTCATCCTTGTATCCATCTGCTTGTACACGCCAAATTTCAGAACGACACATCTAGAACTGCCGATGCTCGAGTGAGAACAGAGGAAATGTGTACGCACACACAAATTCAATATGGTGTCAGACCGGAAGTCTGTGAGTTGATTCGGCTGGAACTCTGTCCGTTTCATCCTTATATGTGTCCCCTTCTACATAACAAATTTCAGAATGATCCATCAAGAATTGGTGATGCTAGAGTGCGAAAAGCGGAAATATGCACATGTACACAAACAAACAAATAGACAAACCGTTAAAGCAACATAACAAACGGACTCAAATGTAATACCTCCTTGGTGTAGGCAATAACCAGGGGCATTATTATTAGCCCCCTTTTAATACCATTTATTAAGTCATTGCACAAACCATGTTTGTGCTTAAAAGTGATCAGGTGATTTCCTTCAACATTTAAGTTAAAACATTATATAATTGTTGATGATAAGGAGGTTATACAAAGTTATCCAAGCATTTCCACGTGTCAAGACCTGGAGGGAGAAGTATAATCCTGAAATTTGAAGACACACAGTACAGAACACCCCGGAAATATACAAATACCCCAGAATGACTGCTAAGACACTGGTGAATGACTTGGCCACATCAGGAATCATATTCTCTAAGTAGACAATCACTCGAGCAATAAGACTCAGGTTGCAGACCAAGAAAAACTCCACTTTTGAAGAAGAAACACCTTCAAGTCAGAGTTAAGAATACTCAACCTGGAGAAATATTATGCATACTAGACTAGAGTTTTTGGTCATAAAAACAATACTTATGTTTCGAGAAAAAAAGGAGAGGCATAGAACCCAAAGAATACCGTTCCCACGGTGAAACACGGTGATGGGACTATTCTGCTGTGGGGATGCTTCAATGCATCTGGAACTGGAAATCTTATTAAGGTGGAAGGAATTATGAACAAAAAGATATGTGGAGATTGTAAAAGAAAAAAAAACTTAAAGCACTCAGCAGTAAAACTGGGTCTGGGCCATCGCTTCATCTTCCAACATGACAATGATCCAAAACATATGTTTCTCTTGGTGTAGAACTTTCTCCAGAAGACCAAAGTAAATGGAATCGAGTAGCCTGTACAAAGCCCCGACTTAAATCCCATTGAAAATATGTGGGGTGATCTCAAGAAAAACATCTATGCCAGGAGACCATAAAATCTGGAGGAGCATGATAGATTTGCCTGAGAAGAATGGGCTGGGACTCCTAAAAAGAAGTGTCAGGGACTTCTTGAAAACTACAACAAATGATTGCAGGCTGTTATCCAATAAAAAGGAAACACGGAGCATAAAAAAAAATAAGATTTTAAGGCACTCTAATACATGTGAAAATGAAAAAGCCTTTATTACATCGGCGTGGTTACATGAACCTATTAAAAAGAAAAAAAAAAAAAGGAAACACAATTAACTATTAGAATCCAAGGGGTTAATAATTTTGACCTTCCTTTTTGTTTTTTTTCTGGAATATTTTAATTTCTGTGCACAAACTAAAATAATGCAAGAATCCAAAAGGAAACTAGGATGCCTAAAAAAAAAAAAACTACCAACAATGTGTTGTTTTAAAAGCATGTAGAAAACACTTTTAAAACAATTACGATTGTCTAGGGACGCAAATATTTTTTTCTTCAACTGTATGGCGCGTTGATCAGCCTATTAGGTGTAAAGAGCCTGTATTTGCCACTCGGAGCAGAAGACCCTTTTCAGAATTTTAATATCGATTAGACAAGGCATAGCCTTTTTTAAGTCCACACTGCAGAAATCCAGGAAGACCATAAAACAGTGCGACTGCTGTTACAACCAGAGTCTGCTTTATAACCAGTATAATTTTGGCATAAAAATTACATAATTATTGCAAAAAGACACAGCATTTTTGCCCAGGTCTACAGGACTTTAAAAAAAAAATTATATATATATATATATATATATATATATATATATATATATATATATATATATATATATATATATATATACATACATCCTTTCATCTATTCATTTGTTTTTCCACAATTACTTAATCCTTTAGAGCAGGGGTCTGCAACCCTGGTCCTAGAGAGCCACTATCCTGCATGTTTTAGATGTTTCTCTCTTCCAGCACACCTGACAGACATTATCAGTCTTCCACACAGCTTGATGATAGGCTGATCATCTGAATCAGGTGTGTTGGAAGAGGGAAACATCTAAAACATGCAGGATAGCGGCTCTCTAGAACCAGGGTTGCAGACCCCTGCTTTAGAGGGTTGCAGGAGCCTATCCCAGCCGACATTGGCCAAAGTTATGGTTTGTCCTAGCTACGTCACAGTCTGCAAACATGTTGAATTCAAGTTAATCAGAACCATGTCACGCAATCCAACTGTCAAAGTTTTAGAATTCTCACAATCTATGGTAACCGTAATGGATTACCTAGAATTATTCAATTATTTTATAAGTCAGACTTGACATAGTGGGGTACAATGAAATCAGGACACTTCATTCAGTACATAAAAAATACACATTAAAAATAAGGGACCCAGATAACAAGAGCTTGCGTACAAAAATGAATTTTAAATGTATTAAATGTACACATCTAGAATGTATACATATACACATAGGTGTGCGTTACCTTGGAAGAGGTAGTCTTCTGTGTTCTGGTCCGGATTGTCAGAGCTCCCAACAATGTCAAATGGCGACCGACCTGCCATCATCTCAAACATGAGCACACCAAGTGCCCACCAGTCCACACTGAACCCTGAGGTGCACAGTATTTCACTCATATTAGTAATACTAAAAGTAACATAGGGGGACAAAAAGTATTGATAACAATTCAAAACTGTATAGTGCACAAAAGGTTCCTATATAAATGTTTTTGAGAATAACCAATAAATACAGTGGGGCTTGTGGAGTGAACTAAACCAAATAAAGTTCCATCAGATTAATGACTCAGAATTTGAAAATGGGTCAGTTGGGAAACAACAGCTAAATAGATTATACATTATTTAGGGCATCATAATAGATATAATGTTATAATACAATCTGTAAAATAATGTGCAGTGCTAATGTTACAGTTTGCCTGCCCCCCCCCCAAATAAAACACTTGTAAGCTCTTTTAACAGTGGAACTTGTTGCCATGATACCTCTTCGGGTAACCATGCAGCTCTGCCCTTTATTTTTAAGTAAAGGTGTATTATGTCTAAACACCAAACTACATAATTGATAAAGAAACAGACTTTTAACTGAGCATCAACACATACTCATATTATACAAATACAGAATTAACATGTAAATTTGGTTCATGTTGGCCAATCCAACTAACTTGGTATTTCACTGAATCCAAAATGAGAAATGGCGTATTTCTTGGTTGTTCTTTTACCACTGTCTTTTTTTCATTTTGGAATTCTATGTGTACTACTTAAGTGTTTGAAATATCAGATAAACAAGGATTTACACTCTTACAGTTACTAGAACAACAACAGGGAGCAGTTGATCATCATTACTGCACAGTACATCATAGCAAAAACATAGGATAGCGCTTCAGGTGAGTGCTTGTGTTGAAATTCTCACCATAATCTTCTCCTCTGAGTATTTCGGGGGCAATGTAATTGGGAGTACCGCAGAAAGTGCTCGTCGTATCGCCTGGTCTCAAGCCCTCCTGAAAACACAAGACGATCAGCAGCTGTCAGATCATTTCAGAGCCCTGTAAACTGACACTTATGCAGCTCTGCATGCACTTTTATTCCAAGTGCATTACAGTATCATATTCAATTTAATGCTTATTGGAAGTCATACCTTGCACATGCCGTAGTCTGTGAGTTTGATGTGTCCTTCTGAATCCAACAGGACGTTGTCGAGTTTCAGATCTCTGTAGATGATTCCTCGCTCATGAAGGTAGTTGAGTGCTAGACTGATCTCTGCTGAGTAGAATCTGAAGGAAAATCAAGACTGTATTATAGTCACCTACTGCCTCATATATATCACATAAAAAATTAAATCTGTAAAATTTGTATGGAGGGCAAGGCTCTACCTAGCGTGTTCTTCTGGGAGTTTCCTTTGTCTCTGCATGTGGAACATCAGATCCCCACCATTCACATATTCAATAACAAAGAAAAGTCTGTAGAGAGACAAAAGTTGAGACAAAGATGAGCGAGTGGATGAATGAATGGAAATGGAAGTCATCCGACAGTAGAGACACACCATCTTGCCTTTGACCAGCAGTCTAAACTGATTTAATTATCGCTAACTTCACATAACTTAACCACACATCATGTGCCCATGAGCACCTCCCCATTCCTCTGTCAGTATCAGAGGGTTTGTCCATTTACAGTAGTCGAAAAGTTTTGCAACTTTTTTGCCTGAAACTGTGTTTTCCTGGATGAATCCAAGCAAGTTTGAATGTGATCCCTAAATATGAGCAGGATCAACATGAATAAGATCAGTAACTAAAATTATAGCCAAATTTGTTAAAACCTTAAATTTTTTTTTATTATTATTATTATTTAGCCCTGCTCATCCACCCTCACTTCTGACCCGTTTGTTTTCTGTTGGAGTTGCTGTTAAGAGAAAAAAAGAAGAAAGTACCAAATAAAAACTGTCTACTGAAACTAGACAGCAAGACCAATTAATTATTAAAAACAATCAGGGACCATGATGACCTATTGGCCAATTAAATTTTCTGCCATGAAAATTTGCGTCAGGATAATTTTTTAGGTTTGTTTAGATGAAGTTCTATAAACAATGTAACCATGGATTTTCCAGAGATACTTGTTATAACAATCAGATGACATAAATTAAAATTTTTTATTTAATTTCTTTTTTATAGCCATTTTCTGAGTAGAATGAAGACTGTGGACTTCATACACTGTACCAGTTGCCATACTCCATGTTACACTGTCTCAGTTCATGAAGCATTTGGGAAATTGTTCTATCAGTTCACCTGGGAATCTTTTTTTTTTTTTTTTTATTTCTAATTTACAGGGCTAGATCCCTGAAGGAAGAGGGCATGCCAATAAGGTGAGTGAATGAGGATTAGGCTATTATGGCCCTCTTTCAATTCAAATTTTTTTCAAATGCCCACATTTTTAGTTAAACTTGCCTGCTTTCTGTCTGGAAACAAGAGTGTAGGCCGACCAGGAATGGATGATTAGAGGCCTGCTCAAAAACGTGCTTTTCTGTTTGGACCCAGTCGATGTCCTGAAAGAGAAACACACACATGGACATACCCACATGTCAATCACGGATCATTCTGACATAGTACCCTTGAACTTATAAAAGCTGAATAAGCAAAGTGCCTCATCGACCATCCTCTAAAGCTTGAGGCTTGCGTACGTGCTCCACTGCCGGTGGAAGAAAAGGGCTGAGCCAGGAGAAGCAGGAGCAGGTCTCTATTGATGCTAGATGATGATATGTCTGGACACGGATGCTGCTCATGCCGACAGGGCAGGGACAGCAGAACACTTCACCATTGATCGAGAGGCACTTGTCAATTTCTCACTCATGCTAAGTGTGTCTAATCAAGGCTAACTACTCCTGCTGCCTCTGCTATGCTGCTACACATGTATGTCCAGATCAATTTTTGACGACATGATGGTTTATCTACACCTTCTTAGAAAGACAGATGGCTTGGAAAAGGTCTGTCAACGTAACTTGAAGTGTTTCAGATGAAATGGGTGCTCAATCACATGAGACAAATATCGGTGATGCTTTCAGTGACAGTTCACACCGATTGCACTAATTGCATGAATTATAAATGGCACTAACAGTGGAGTGATGGCTTCACTATTAACTAACCTCACAGCACAGAGGTGCTGTGTTACTGTACAGACATTGAGATACTCCAGCTTCACTAATGTGTATTTACTTCAGACGTGTGGTAACAACATTTTGTTTGCAAACATACTTAAGAGGTAGTGAAACCTTACATTACACTAAGGTTTTTTATGTAGAAAACCTCAGAAATTTCACAATATCTGACTTTACTTCAAGAATGTTCTTTAAAACATGCTAATGGAGGTGAGCAATCACTGAAAGAATTTGATGTATACAGCATGGGTTTTCATGGCTTAAAATGTGACAATCCTGACCATTTTTACATTATTTAAGAACATCTTGTTTTAATCCTAATAATTATAGGACTGGAGAAAATGTAAATTATTGAACCATATAGAAAAACACTTTCCTAAGACTTAAGTAAGCAAACTCAGGAAACATCAAACAAAATTCCAGGTAAAAGATTTTCAGATTTTCTCCCTGGGTTCAGTTTAGAAAAAAAAAGAAAAGACCTTGGGGAGAAAAAAAATTGTGTCGTTTTATCTTCTATTTGACACTTTCTCTACTTTTGTTGTTATTACTATTACATAGTTATGTTTTTTGCCTGCGTTTATCTGTCTGGCTGTTAGCAAGATAACTCAAAAAGTTATGGAGGGATTTGGCTGAAATCTCCAGGAATTTCCAGGAATGTCCATGGTAAAATTTTGGTGGTGATCAGTGGAGGTATCTGTGTGGGGGGAAGGCATGGGTGTGTATTTCATTAAGTTGGTCAGGGCAGATCACTGCTCACACAAGTGAAAGGGGGGAGGGTACACATTTGATTTGATTTATTTGAACATAAAAAAAAACAATAATGATGAAAAAGAAAACATACATTAATGAAAAAAAGAAAACATACATTTGAGGAAAAAACACTGGCGAAATTAAATAGTTTTCTCCTTTAAATGATGAAATTAAGTAGCTACAATGCTTTATTTGCCTAAACATTTTTGCAGAGAAAACAGTATCTGTTTCCAACATTATTCGGCGTAACATATTTCTTTTCCCTTCAGACTACTGTGGAAAAGCTTAGATACTGTGTAAAACACAATCACATAGACTGAACCACGAGGCTGAACAAAAATTGCCTGAAATCAACAATGACATGCCAGCATTTATGACATGGTTACCTCATCATCATTGACCAGCTCTTTCTTCACCACCTTCATGGCATAGATACGCTCCGTCTTCTTGAGTTGTACCAACAACACCTTGGCATAGCTGCCTCGTCCGATCACCCTGAGAAGATCAAAGTCTGACAGGCCCAGGCTGGAAGGCGACTTCCCAGTGTCTCGACTGCTTCGTGCCTGGAGGGGAAGGGGAAAAAATGGGGATAAGAGACCATTATGAAATCAGTAAACATGACCTTCATACCACAAAATCAGCTTAGTATCTCAGTTTTTCATGTCACAACTCAACTGTTAACCTACTGGAAGAAAAACAACGATACCAACAAGCTGTGACCAAAATAGTTTAGTAGATGAGGGCGATTCCTTTGGTTGACTTGTAAATTAAACTTAAACTGTTCCCAGCTCTGAATCTGAAGTAAATCATAACAACTATCTTACCCTAATTAAATTCCATTATAGGGACTGCATTTGATTAAAAGCTGGCAGTAGTAAAGTCCTGTCTCTCTTTCAACACTCATGACACCTTTACTATTTCCTCACCTATCTTCCTCACTTTCCTCCTCTCCTGTAATCTTCTCTGTAGCAAACCGTTTCCACTACCAATCCATCTAACCTCCCTTCACAAGACAACCCCCTCCCCAGAGTCAGACATCGAACGGAAAGATAAGATCATTTGGCTTGCTCTCTTTTATCTCCATCCATCTGCGTTCAACTCTGTTCATTCTTTATCCATCTCCAGCTCTCATGTTCCACCCAACACTCCCTCTACCCTCTCTTACCCCAAACTACATCCCTTGCCATTAATCAGCCTCTGGTGTTAAGAGCTGTGATAAAAGGTTACTTTATTAGCTCCACCAAAGGAAATCAATACTCATACAACTGCAAGGGTGCCTACGTCGGCATGCTCTCTGTATCACACATGCACAGCAGGTGCAACAAGGGTCACCGAGATGTACACAAAAACAAAAGAGGACCAAAATGCACCTCTCTTCCCAGGTGATTTTCTTCTTTCTCCCTCACATAAAAATCCTGTAAAGCAATCTCTTTAATTGCACATGTCTATATAGATGACATGACAGGTTGACAGACACATCAGCAGCATTTGAAAAGATTTCCCTCACCTCTTTCTCCTCTCCATCATAATTCAAGCTTTCTCTGGAGTCTTTATTGTGAGGCCCTGAAGGAGGAAAGAGAAGAGAATGTGACAGACAGTGACAGACAGACAGAAGGAGAGGGGGAGGCAGTGGAGGAAAAAATAGGAGATGAGAAAAGAAGGGGAGAAAGTAGGTGAGAGACATTCACACATTTCGTTCGCAGCTCTGTAGTGCCAGAGTAATTTTTTTTCTGCTCAGTTTAATAAGAAAATATACCCTTTTTATACCCATACCTCTGTAACATTTAAACAAAGAAGAAAGAGGCATCTTAACATCCTTATCATATTGTAATGTTGGTTATTTGAGTTGAATAATGATCCATTTTTAAAATGGGCTTTTAAAAAACATGTCTACATCACAAAACTTGTGTGTCTAGATTCCACAACCTCCCAGGTGGCCCTATGTGTGTCTGTAGTGGAATGAGTTTCCACTGCCTCACTAACAATAGCAACAACAATCCTAAGCTCTCTCATTCCAGTCAGCCTCTCAAACACCTGACTGGACTTAGAGTCTGGTGCCGAACGTAAAACCCCAAATGCAGCTGACCAACTTGTTGTCTGGGTGGTTACCCTGTAAGTATCAGCTTGTTTGTCCTTTAAGGATAAATCCATCTTGAATTCACTTCCTTGGAAATGCAGTGAAAGGTCTATGTAAGATTATCCCTTTGCATAAGGGATGTGGACATAAGAACATCCTCTAGACATTACTGTACTGTACTGGGCTCACTGGCTGATTGTAACCAATAGCAAACAGTCAATAATATTCTACATTATTCCAAATGAAGCTTTAATTTACATATTTGTATATTTGTCAAAGAGTTGAATGGGATGAAATCTGAATCCATTTCAAAACCAGGATAAGACCCCCCCCTCAAAGAAATTATATATATATATATATATATATATATATATATATATATATATATATATATATATATAAAAAATCACTAAATTCAATGACAATATCAAATTGTTGTGTTTTTAGTTGAAAACCATTACCTGTTACTGTAAGTGGAGATGAAAATATAAAATATTGTTGTCTTATCTAAGACTCCTAATTAAATTATTCACAATACACCAAAATATAGTTGGTTTTGCACTTTGGAATAGTTGTTCTCAATGACACGAACACATAATTTCAGTCTAATCTTTTCAGAACTGAAAACAAAAACTTCTGTCAAAGAGTTATTTGAACACTTCCTGCTCGAGAGTAAAAAGTATCACATGTTATAGGTGTAATAAAAAGTTCATAAAAGCTGGTGGTTTGCAGGTGCAGGTGCAAAGAGTAAAAAAAAAAAAAAACTTGCACTGAAATGCATAAATTAACAGATGCCTGCATGAAACAAACAGGAGGAAGAATGTCTCTTCCTTGCTTCCTCCTAAAATCTTTAGTACATTTCCTATTCATAGTAAGCCATGAACATTCAGAAATTTTGATATCTCATTACCATTTAATATTAATGCTTTCACAGTTTGTGTGTGTGTGTGTGTGTGTGTGTGTGTTACCTGGCTGTTCGGTTTGGTCTAACTGGCTTGATGGTGGTCCAGGCATGATCGGTTCCTGAGCAACAACATTTTCCGTTAATTATAAACAGCACAGAAACAGAATACACTCTCATGGTGGACGTGTGCATTATGGACACTAATGATCCACTTTACAACATCGACCTAATGATCATGACATTTGTCACAGCTCTCACCTGGAACATTGGTCTGCCACACTCCACTGTCACCAATTTATGGCACTTCTTGTGCACCAATAGTTTACAGTTGATGCATTTGTAACCTTGTCTCCCCAGACCCCAGATTCGATCCGTACAGATGGCACAGTGGGCTCGCTGCTCAGGGAGGAAGATAGACAAAAACTCATCATCAAAAAAAGCCATTATAGGACTATGATGTTTGTTTTAAGTTTCACTGATTATTAATTTACATCAGGAATAACTGCATATAAGGACTGAACTGTCTCTTTCAGATAGTTTTATCCCTCTATGAATTGTAAGTCTCTAATAATACACATACACCTAAAATTTAAAAAAAAATAAAAAAAAAAAAAAAAGAGAGAGAGAGAGACATTTTGTGGCACTGAACATCAAGAGCTAAATCCCTGATTTGCAGTGAGTAGATGCTCATTGAAATACAGTTGATCTAATTTAGAAATTAATTAGTATGGGATGAAAAGTCACTGGCCACTAAACCATGGAAGAGGAAAGGGATGCTTAATTAAAATGGCACCCGTAAAAACTCCAATAGTGTATAGTTATAGTAATTGAAATACTATATATTTATATTAGTTTCATTGAGCTATTGCCTGATATGAAAAGTATTGAGTTATACGATGATTATGCAAATGGTTGGCAGCCCGCTCAAGTGATCATCATTACGGACTACGTGATAACTGAACCAGACGTAGGAGCTTCTTAAACATGTACCTTATATGTCTAGAATAAAAACCTCAGAAATTTCTGTCACTGTTCTTTCACTAACAGTGTACAAAAAATAAAAAATAAAAACCCCACATAAATCACAAAATCAGATGTATTATTACAACTTTCCCCAGCTTTGAAATGCATGTTATGCATGTTTTTACACTTATCATCATTACTATTGATACTATTTAAACCAAGTAATTATATGAAAGACTGACAAAAACAATCTATTAAAAAATAAATAAATAAATATCTTACCCTGTTAAAGCGTTTGGCCTGAAAGGCATGGCCGCTGGCATAGTAAAGCTTCCTCCAGCGCCGGGCTCCACGCCGATATATAGACTCTGGGGCAAAAAAAAAAAAAAAAACAGGTGTGAGCTTTGTCTCAGTGTGTTGACTCATATTTACATTTTAAGGCTGCAAAAAAAAGATCCTAAGGGAATCTCATCAGGTATTAAATAAAATAAACCTGCAGCTAATAATAATTTTCCTCAATAACTTTGGTCTATTAAAAAAAAAAAAAAGAAAAAAGAAAAGAAAATGCTTTTTTCTAAAGACCGCAATGACATTTTCAAATGTCATCTTAAGTGGATAACACAAAATCTCCAAATTACTGTCATTAAAAAAAAACAAATGCCTATACTTTTACATTTTGACTTAATTTCTTTGTCATAATTCATTTAATAGTCGATATCAAATCAATTAGTCCAATAATCATTGTACCTCTAATATAGAACACTTTCTAAAACTATATTCTGTATTTAAAACAATATTAGAACACTTGTAAAATTCTTGAACATGTTACGGGTGAGTTCAGTGTTGTCATCAACTTCAATCAACATGTCTTTCTATTTTTTCCCAGAAGTCTGTTTTTTCATGTCTTCCAATTTAAAAAATCCTCCAGGGTGAGGGAATTATACAAGTGTGAAAAAAGACAATACACCTCATCTTTTGCAGAACCGCAGCAGATAAAAGTAGTTAGATCTAAAGAGTAACTCACTGTCTTCTCCTGGACAGGGCATGCCAGGTTTCTCTGGTACACATGGGAACACTGGGGAAAAAAAAAAAAAAAAAAAAGAGGTGAGGTGTTTACTTCCTCTGCAGCAGGTGATGCCATTCATCTTAGAATGTTTGTAAGCTGCTGTGTGCATTACACTTCCTCTCATCATAACAGTAGTTGAAACTAAATGCGGCATACCTGTCGCCTCAGGTCATTTGATTAAAATGATTCGTGTTTTCATGACTGTGCATTTGTGAAGTTGGAAAAGGTTGTTTTAAAGTCAGAAGATTGCATGAGTGAGTGAGACAGTCGAGTGTGCATGTGTGAGTGAGACAGACAGAGTGTGAGACTGGGGGCAGTGTGAGTCAGAGGCGAAGCATGGGCTACAGCCGACGAGCTCGTTAGCGAACAGACCTGGCAACCCCCCGCAGCACTGTCATGTCCTCTCCTCCACATCCCCCTCCGCCGCCATGCCGGCATCCAGTGTACTCTTGACCCCTCACCTCTGATTTGATTAAAACTTTACATTAACTGCACAGCCAGCCCTCCCCAGTGCCCCCCCAGGCTGAATGCTTGTATACTCACAGCCTGCCTGTCAATCAAATGTTGCATATCACCCCACCTCCAGTGGTTCTGCTACGTTTCCATCTACGCTGGCCCTGACCTCAGGATTCATGAAGTTGTACAACTATTTGTCAAGTCGGCGGAGCTTGCAAAGAGCTCAAGGGCTCGCAGACAGACATCAACAGTGGAAGTAATGCTGTTTTCACGGGTCACTGCAGCGTTAACCATGTGTCTGAGTCTTCTTTGTTGTCTATCCATCCATTTGTGTTCAAAACAGATCAGGAATGAAAAGGCACAGAAGAGACAGTGAGGAGAAGAAAACTATTTTCTTCAAGGAAGAAATTTACAAGCAAACAATGCACATCTAAAGCAAAGAAGAATGCAGAGAATGATGGTGAAAAAAACCCCAAATGGAAATAGAAATTTAATCTTTGTGAGTCTTACAAAATTTCAGACAAAGACAAAAGAAAAAAAAACACATTCATAATCACGACATTCTCACGCAAAAAGGTTTTAAAAATGATCAACCTCATTTTTCCATCAAGATTTATAAGGTGTTCACAAATTATTAATCAATGTATCCTATATTGTAGGAGATTTAAATACATGATATGTTGTAGATGTGCCTGTGGGATAATTGCACACATACAATAGCAGCTAAAGATTAAATCAGGTTAAAGAGTGTGTGTCAGGCTTGAGCCTAGTACTGAACTTAAAAACATCTGACACTAAACAATGTAATGAATTTATGTATTGTTCTGCAATACCAAATATCTTAAACATCTTTAGCATGAGTGGATGCAGGAGATGTGTGGCCTTTTATTCATCAGCTTCAATGATATTGTTGTTGATATTGATATTTACAGACAACTATGAGCTGTGGTAAACAGGTTTGTTTTACCTTATAGAATTGCTGCGAGTGGTAAAACGTCACAGCAGAAACCTAAAACTGAAAGAGCTGAAACAGTCCAGTAAAATGAAACTACACTGAGGTAAATAAGATTTTAACATTATGAAACTGTTAAGCATTTAAAAGGCAAAAAAAAAGAGACAAAGAATTGTGGTGTATTTTTTTGAAACAGAAATCAAAGTTGATACCAATATTGCTATTAAACATTTCTAATGATAAGTGTTAGGCAAGTTTGTAGGTCGTCATCCATGGCCTACAGGTCTTATACATCTCGGTGACTACAAAGTTAAGGCCACCTATTGTTGTACATCACAAACCCCAACAAACAGCTGCATGGCACAAAGGCCTCACACCTGAACCCTTAACTGATCAAGCAGCTGCTCTGAATCCAGATCTTAGCAGCTGCAGCACATGACTAATACAAGTCTGAACCTATATTATGTTCCATTATAAATATTGCCCTACAGTGAGAAAGCTCACCATGGATAATGAGCTCAGAGTCTTTGTTGAGTTCGTAGAGACGCAGAGCCTCCTCCAGTTCCAGCTGAGACGACACAGTGCAAGGGTCACCTAACAGCAGGGGAGAGACCAGATGTCAGCACATTTGCATTCTCAGCAGAAAACAGGTTACTGGGACAAAAACAGGTGAAGGATGCAGATCACAACATATCTCAGTATATCCTGCATGATGATTGGCTAAATAAAATGAGGTTTAACTACAATTTTATATACGTTCCTGTAATGTTAAGCATGATTTCATGTACCTTTATAAGGTTTAGATAGACAAATTAATGTAAAGTATGGGCAGACTCAAAATTAATTAGTTTCCCAGTGGACATCTTTAGAAAGCTCTGTTTAAGCTTTTTCAATGTCCATGTTCTTTGTCCGCTTTAGCTTTTGTTCAGAAATCTTGCTAGAATTATGTTCGTAAAGAAAAAAATGATTAAACTGTTCTCTACCCTTTTTTCCTATGGACGGAGGACGTTCACACAATCACCATATGTACCTCTCAATATTCCAAAAACTAAAGCAAATTTTCTTGTAGAACACCCACCCACACATCTCTGTTTTACACAACCATCCACAAAATATTGATATGAACATGACAAGATGCAACTCCAGGAACAATATAGCCTACTGTATGTTTCTAGCTAGCATACACAAATATTAAGGATAAACCAGGTGAATAGCAATGTGAAAAAATTAACATTAAATAATTTGCCCAGACAAACTCTAGGCCATATAATAACCCGGATAAACCTGCATGAAATATACATGAATGGTTTTTAACTGCAGAGCAGTTGGACAGCACAGTCAACAGATCAGAAGAGACACATTACACACATCTGTTTGAGTGTAACTGAATATTACAATCAAGCGTCTGCTTGGCTGCAAAACACATTTCTCTCTGTTTGCATCAGCCATGACATCTGACGTGAATTACTTCTTGTGATTATGACAAATGCATGTCACAGTAAAAAATACTGTAATCTCTCCTTCATCTGTTGTATGCTACATGTGAAACAGTTACTAAATTGTTTTACATTTGTTAAAGGTAACTTCAGAAAGCACCCAATGTAATTAAGAAAAAAACAACAATGGCAGACGAATTCAGAGTGAATGGACATTTACTGGTGTCAGGAACATGTCGAGTGTGTGTAGAAGGTGAGACATCCAATAGGGCAACATGACATTTAAAGCAATGTTTATCAAACTACTGTCAGCATGATATACCTGAACTATGAGGGGACAAAAAAAAAAAAAATTGCGTTGGTGTAAGTGAGATTGTGTGTAATTACTACAGGCAAGCTTTCATTTAAATTTTGTAAAGAGCCATTTCCACTGTGATAGGAGTCAATAATTAAAATACCACTCAGGCACAGATGCAATTAGCTCCCTCTCATTAACAGAAAGAGACATGTTTTCAGTGTGACATGGAGAGGAAGACATTGATTCCATTAGTGGCACTCTTCGTGACTGGTCACAACAGTAACAACTGGTAATATAAATAAGCTCAGAACAGAAACTATGAGACAGTGCATGTTTCAAGCGATACAAACTGATCCAAGTAGTGGGTGGACTGCGGCAGACACCTCATCTATGATAACATATGGTGCTGATGTTGCGTGGTTTAACTTAATGAACAGTTTCTTTATGAGGAAATATATATATATATATATATATATATATATATATATATATATATATATATATATATATATATATATATATATATATATATATATATATATATATATATATATATATATATATATGTATGATTGATTTCAAGAAAGGCAGTAAACTTCTAAGCAGGATCTCAGTTCCCCAATACTGCAATATTTAAAACTACAGAAAAAGTCATAGTAAAATAGTAGTCACCCATTAGGGATGTGACTTTTGGTCCAAACCACTATTCGAAATTCACTGGAAACTATTTGATTATTATTCGAATATTGAACGTGTTTCCACCACCCCCCCACGCACGCTGATGTGAAGAATATTAGAAATAACACAACAACATGTTGATCTTCCCCACTTTCAGGGTGGAGGTATGTGCACGTATTCACAATTAATCCAGCTGCCAAGAACACGTGCTCCGACGGCACATATGTTGTGGGGACAGAGAGGTACGTACACGCTCTGCTTCGTTTCCGTATTTGCAACATTTTTCTCTTGCATTTGTTTTTAGGCCTTCGCCGTGGACGACATCCAGTGCAAGGCCTATTATATAGGCTATTATTTTGTTGATGCGGTGCGTTTGCTCCCGTTGGCCACCGTACAATGCAAGTCAATACGCCATTCTTTTCCAAGTGAAACGCAATATAAGTAATTCAGCATTCGAAATTAGTATTCGAAAATCATGTCCCATCCCTATCACTTACTAGTAGGGATGTAATCATTCACAAACTGACAGATCTCCATTTTTGAGCAAAGCTTCAGCTCTTAACTTATTTAGGTCTACTGTGAATTATGCAGGATAGAGATTGACTGACTTCTGAAATGCTCTCAACATAAATTCAACAAGTCATGAAATATAACACTAAATACACTTTTAATTAGTATGAAAATAACAAACCCATTAACTAAACATGATTTGTTTGAGAGAGGTCATATGTTGGCCTTAATTTAATAGCAACTACAATCCTAGATAAGGTTTCAGTCAATATTTGTCTGTATCATTAAGAATAATTTTGATAAGGATAAAGATTTTTCTTATGAGTGTACTGAGCACTGCACAAATACTCTGATCTCAATCACAATCTAAAGGTCAGCTTATTTCATTATACAATTACAAATGACTGCACTTTAATCAAGTAGTAACATGAATGTGATGGTTTGTTCCCACATCCTGCTCATTGTCTACAGGGAGGTACTATATCAAATGTAAAATTAAAGTTTATAGATTTTATGAATTTTGTTTTTCACTTTAGCTTCAGTTTTCATGTTTGAGTTTTAACAGACACAATGATGAAGACAAAATAATAAGTAACATTTCCTTACCAGACCTAGCAGATTCACAATGTTCAGGAATTGTTTATCATAATATTACCTACAATAATGGAAATATGATATATATATATATATATATATATATATATATATATATATATATATATATATATATATATATATATATATATATATTTTTTTTTTTTTTTTTTTTTTTACAAAAAGCATAATTATAAGTGAGATAAATATGACATAAGTAAAAGGTATTTTTGTGCAGTTTAGTAAAATATGTAAAATTTTAAAGAACACATGCATTATTGCTTGCAAAAATATACACACTCAAACTCAAGATCAATTGATCTAAAATACTGAAATCGTCATCCAAGCCGAGGATCCTTTCTGGCTTTCCTTGAGTAGCATGTAGTCTCTTAAAATGAAATCTGCATCCCCGGCAAGCAAGATGCCATGGCTGATGCAAGCAGAGAGGAAAAAGGCCATCAGTCTGCTTCAGTCTTGTCAGACTAACACAAAGCAGAGGAAGGACATGGACTGTGGCAGTCACTGTTAACTGGGGGCTTTACTTGGTATCAAGACAGTTCAGATGTTTGCCTGAAATTATGTTACATTTGAGAAAACCTAAACGTAACACTTGTTTCTCATGCAATTACTGAAGACCATTAAAAACAGAAACAGCAGTAACAAAAATCCAGTTAAACACTAAGCTAGTTAACTTCATGTTTTATGTCCAATCACTAGCTACAAAAAATAGATTGCGTATTTTTCAGTTCTGTGACCACAGTTAAGGCAGTTTGTCCGACTACTCTAACATGTCCTTTCAACACTTGTTGGTATTTATGATAAGCCAATATATCTATGTGTTAAAACTGACAAGGGGAAGCAGATGTCAACTGACAAGTAATAATACAAGTGGTTATTTCAGCCCACCTGTATTACGTTCCTATTGAAAATGCAGTAAAGTTGATTAAAAGTTTTACTTTAGATTAATAGCTATGTTTGACATACAGTTTATATAATAGCAGATCATGTGAAACCCAGTTGACATGTGACCTGGAACATCTGAACCTTGGCTACAATCAGTGTTCATTAATAGAACACGCATGTGGTTTCCAAGGATGATGTTTAAGTTTAGACAGCTTCCAATTAACGCAGTACTTCATTAAAACTATCAGGAGCTTTTATCCTCAAACAGGCTAATGACTCCAGTGATGGTATGTGGGTGGCTACTAGTGGCAGAAGATCCGAGTCTAATGAGTTTGGGCAGCATGACCTTATCTTGAGCAGTGTGATCTGACAGCTCCATCTTTCCTATGACACTATTACTGCTGCCTGACTAACTGGCTGACAACAACAAATTGAGGGGAGGGCTGTACACTTATCTTGACTGATAAGAAAAGACTTGCAATGTGAAAGAACATGTGTACACATTAATACATAGCACCAACTAAAAGCACTAAAAGTCAGGCAGCGACTCTGTTATGTGTGTTTATTTATTCTGCAATATAGCTTGGCATGCAACTCCTAATTTAATATTTTTAATGAAAAAGATTAGATAGGGTGGAGTTTATACAAATGCAAGTGTCTGCAGCTGTGACATGTCTCTAGCTTAAGTGAAGTCGATAGTGAAAAACAGGACAAAAGCAAAAGGTGATGCACCTTCTTCATCGATCCACTTCATGGTGAAGAGCTGGTCATTGTCCATAGAGCACATGTCTCTCACCTCCCCGTACAAACCCTCATACGAAATGGACGGCTCAAAATGGGTGATCATGATATCCCTGTGGAGGAGACAAAGACACAGACAGACATAGACCATTTTAATTTCATTGTCACATAGTCGAAGAGCACACTACAACTCCGCTCATATAAAAGCTTAGAAACATTTAAAATATTTAAGGTCCTGTACTGTATGTAGGATTGTGGCCAAAATCCGTACTACAATCACTTCCAAAAACTGTAGTGTGGTAACCCCTCTGCCTCCCTCCAAACTAAGAGATGCCAGTTCCAGTATGAATGTCTATTACAAGGAGTTACCATGGCAAACAATGAGTTGTACGCTCAGGCTCAAGCCCCGGTTTGCTCTGTGGCTCAAGCCCAAAATTGGAGAGTATGACAGATTGTGAGCACCTTGACATTCAATCTACTTCTGCTTCCTCTACTGAGCCTGTTGAACCCAATGCAATGTGTTTTTAAAAAAGCAAAAGGCATTATCAATCAGGAACATATTCTTTATAAAATATTTGTATTAATGCCATCAGGACGACGTTACAAGCAACTTCTTTGGAAGGTATTTAAGATCAGTTATTCCTTCTGCTGTTCGGCTGCTAAATGCAGATATTTGAGTGGGGAATTTGAATATTGTTTAAGGTTTCTGTTTTATGTATTTATTTATCATTATGACAAAACATGTCATTATGAATGACATGTTTTGTTTTGTTTTTCTTGACGGTGTATACCATGTAGAAAAAGAATTGCCCTTCGGGGATAAATAAAGTTTTCTCTATTCTATTCTCTATTCAAAATAAATGCATCTTCCATCCAAAAAGAGTTCACGTTTCTCCAACAGTGGCTAACCACATACAAATGGCTGCATTTTTCAGATGACAATTTCATGTACAGTGACATTTGCACTGATAAAAGGTACATCTATGCATACATAAATCAAATTCACCAGCTATCAGCACTCTACCATCTTTTGCCATGTTTTAAGCAAACATCAGTCCTGCTTCAGTATTCATGCACTTCAAAAAGACTTGGAATGAAATCAGGTGAATCTGGACAGTTAGCAGGACAAAGCAGCACTGGTTCTGTTGAAACCACTCACTGGATGGCCCAGGAGGGAGTCCCTCTGTCCAAGTTTGAATCTCGTCTTGTCTCGTCATCTGAACCCGCTTTATCCTCACTAGGGGCGCGGGGGTCAATGGGGGCCTAATCCAGCTACAATGGGTGAGGCAGGGTACACCCTGTATGAGTCTCTAGTCCATCTCAGGGCTGAACATATATAGAGAAACACTCTTACATTCACACCTATGGGTAATTTAGATTAACCAATTAACCTATCAGTGCATGTGTTTGGATGGTGGTAGGGAACTGGAGTACCTGGAGAAAACCCACACAGACACGAGGAGAACATGCAAACTCCACACAGAAAGGTCTTGTGTGGGAATCGAACCAGGGTCCTTCTTACTGTGAGGCACGAGTGCTAACCACTGGCCCAAGTTTGAATCATTACAGAATTTTTGAGGTTGATGTCCCAGATCTCATACCTCTGCAGCACAGGGGCATTTCTTACAGTTCACATTACACAGCCACAGAAATGCTGTCCAGTATTGCAGAGACTGTGCATGTAGCTCTCTCTCAAAAAAAAGGGGGGAATTAATCTCCATTTGTGACAGTTTTCACAGACAAGTCTACAGACACCACCAACCATAAGTGGCTTGTTGTATATGTCCAAATAATTGACACCATTGTTTCAACTAAGCACTTATTTTGTTGCAAATAGTGTCTGGATGCAGGGATTGCAAAATGCATCCAAGTAGTAACTTCAGACATAGAGTCCCATTAACCAAAATGATGAACACAGAATCAAATGGAGCTGCAGGCATGATGGGAAGAAACAAAGGTACCAAAGGAAATAATAGATCTCAATGAGCATCAGGAGATACTGACTGATCTGTTCTATTAAGCCCCGTTTCCACTATGTTATGGTACAGTTCAGAATGGTACGCTTATTTTAGCGTTACCATTATGATGAAAGTAAACTCGTCCCATGGTACCCATTACTATTTTGGTCACCCTTATGCTTGGGGTCCCAAGTGTACAGTACCGCTCCCATTTGGGAGGAGCCAAGCACTACCAGTCGGTGATTGGTTGAGGAAAAGCGTCATTGTGCGGCAGAATTGTAAGAACAAACGGTGCAATTCTTAAAGTCCATCTGCATCGGAAAACAAGAGAAGATGTCTGGCAATGAAATTTGGAGTAGTGATGAGGTACAAGTTTTATTATGCATTATTGGTGAGGAGGCGGTGCAGTGGCAGTTGGATGGGGCTGTTCGCAATGAAAAAGTGTTCCAGCTGGTTTTGGCTAAAACGGCAGAGAAGGGCTTCATTCGAATGTTGGCCAAGTTCTGGATTAAGCTACAAAAAAAAAAAACTGCAGCAATTATCGGTTGGTGAAGGACCATAACGGTGGGAGTGGCTCAGAAAGAAAACAGTGGAAATGACTGTTATTCCTCTACTTCGCTGGTCTGATTGTTTATATTTCCAGCTCATGGCGCTCCTCATAAGACGAGATGACACTTCCACGAAACAACACGCCTCCTTCTGAAGGTCTCCCTAGACAATGGAAAATGCAAGCTGTCCAGAAGAGACCTATACTGTACCCGACCAGACCCGTACCGTACTGTACTGGATAGTGGAAACATGGCTTTACTCCCACATTAGATAGAAATGAGCAACCAAAATGAAGGAAATACAAAAACTCCTGGAAGACCCAGTGCTCACATACAAGGAGCTGCATTCCATTTTATGGTCATCTTACTACAATGCACTTCAAACTGTGCACAGGACCATTGGCAGCCTGCTGACATACTTCACTGCAATGTCTCAGGATGTCAACAAAGACCCAAAGGCAAATGGTCTAAAAAAGAAATTGGCACAGTGAAGTTCATCAGCATCACTGCTCTGATGATGGTTGTTATGGACACTGTTGCAATCTTATCCAGTTCCTACAAACAGAAAATGTTGAAGTAGCATTGGTAAAAGTGAAGGTGGACTTTGAGTTTTTCCAGATCCATGATGGCAACCTGACAGCATTAGCCAGCAACATCTACAGGGTTCAACATCAGATCGCAAAATCCACATTTATTCTGCTGCATTTGTGTATCAAATTTATTGACAGCTTGATAAGTAACATGCACTCAAGAGCAGTTCGTCCAATAACTGAAGGGTTGGCATTTTGAATCCCATTCTGTCCTAATCAGTCCATTGTGTCCTTGGGCAAGACATTTCACCTTGCCTCCAGTGTCAGTCACACTGGTGTATGAATGCATATTTGGTGAATTGGCAGCCATGCTTCTGTCAATTTGTCCTTGGGCAGATGTGGCTACAGATGTAGTTTACCACGACAAAAGTGAGAACATGAGAGTGCATGAATGATGGATCAATACTGTAAAGCGCTTTGGGTGCTTTGAAAAGTGCTCTAGAAATCTAATCCACTATTATTATAACATTATTATTATTATTAATTATTATTATCTTCATTACTACTATTGCATATGATGCAGAATGCCCTTTAACAAATGACTTAATCAAACAGCCATGTTTTAACCAACATACAGAACAATCCTAAAATATTCAATTTAAGATTAAAATACATTCAAATTCTCAGAGTTGTGAGCTGGAGCACGAGACTTCTTGGTATATTTGTTGGACTAATCAACAAACAGACCATCCAGTTAAGCATGTCATCACCAACATGCATTCAAATCCATTAAGCCCTTTCCCTGATGTACTCAAAAGAAGAAGAAAAAAAGATATGTTAACAGCAGACTTTTCATGAGGAGCAGAAAGAGGTGAGACAGCGTCCTTTTCCCTGTGTGTGAGTCACAGTCTCACAGTTTGTCACATTGTATGTGCATTCATCTGTACCGCACGACTGTGGGTGTGAGAAAGACAACAAACGCATAACGAGAAAAGAGTGAAGGAGGCAGGGAGGTGGAGTGAGTCACAGGCCAAAGTGTTTGCAATCGATTTGTGCTACTGTGGTTGAGACCCATCGTCCACCAATGAACTGCATCTTAGAAAGCAGTCCAAAATATTTCAGTTACTGCTCTTAACCAAGAAGCACAAGTTCAACCACCCAGGCTGTTTTTCGAAACCAAAACTGCCCTGTTCATTTCAACAGTCAGGGGTCAGAGTGCATCTTTAACTGAGGATGAGATTATCCATCCCTCATCGCGTTATGACGACGTCAGGATTGATGTCACTCTCCCCAAGCCCATTGTCCACTCAGTGGTGTTTACAACCCAAAGATGGGGGTGGAGGTGGATGCATCTCAGCTTTTACAGGTCTACAGGCGGCAGAGGTCTGTGCTATGGCGCCTGGATGTGTGTGGATAAAACGGGAGAGTGGAGTCTGAATGGATAAAACGAAGGAGAAAACCACAAACATATGGGCGAAAGCGGGGAAGTAAAGAGACATGAAGGTGTAAAAGCTGTCCTTCTGGGAAAGAGGCAACCCACAAGGACGAGACCTTTTACACACTTTAATGCTGTTGTCAAAAACAGACACTGTTTTTCATCAGCTTGAGAGCTTTATAGCACAATGATAAAACACAATAAAATGAGTAAACAATTCCCATGTACACTAGTTTGAAGGACATCAAGGCCAAGGGCAGAGTACAATGTCTAAGATCAACAAAGGATCAATGTCTGCTAAATGCACACAAATGGAAGCTAAGATTTATTTGCTAATGCACAAGTTTCCCAGTAAAGTTTAGCATTAAGTTATTGAGGCTAATGAAAGGGCAGCTCCTCCATAAGCAAGTGTTAACCTGCCTGAAAAAATGAGCAGATATTTTTTTCTCCAGAGGAATGATTGAAAGTAAGCAAAGCGTCGTCCAGCTGAAAATTAAACTAGTGAAAGCTTCACTAGAGACTCTTTGCAGTTCAGTCAGACCCTTATTTAAGAAAGTATGAACTTTGTTATAAAATTTAGACTTTTTTTTTTTTTTACATAAAAGAATCCACTTAAATGCAATATCTGGCCAATTGTCTTATACGGACCACTGCATAGATCACTCATGAAATACATTTTATTATGTTAGAAATATGGAAAGTTTTGTTCTGCTTCAGAGTTTCTGTGACAGTACGTAGCTAACATTTGTGGCAGACTCTTGGATGGTTGACCGCTTTGCAAAAAATATTCTGTGTGGCAATTAAGTTGGAAGACAATGTGGGTTTTTTTGCTTCTTTTCCCCGCAAGTTTTGTGGTAGAGCTGACACGCTTGGTTGAAAAATGTCTGTCAGCACTGTATTCCTTAAATATAGTGATACTCTTTGTGACTTAATACAGAAAAAGTTTTTAAAAAGGTTGGTTTATTGACCTTTGATGATGTTTCAGTTTGGACTGGGATGAGGCTGTATTTTGCCTGTGGATAAGTTAGACTGAATATCACACAGTAAAATTAAATGAAGGACTCTGGGAAAGAATGAAGTGATGCAAAGTACACACAATAATACATACTCCTCCTCTTGCCTCTATTTTCTCAAATCTCTTCCTCCTTCCTGCTGGTGTTAATCATTGCTTGTGGGTGGGTGGGGGGGTCTGTTTGGCACCTACACTCCTACTCTATAGCCTGATTTGATCAGCATGGCAGCTCTACTTCCTCCTCAAGCCCTACTGATCACAACAGGAGATAAAGAGAACACAAACACACGCTCCACTACAGTCCCCGCACTGTGATTGGATCCCGATACTGTAGAAATGGCAGTAGGTTACTTTAACTGTGTCCTGTGTAACTGGACCTGAACTGTGGGTATTCTTTAAACAGTAGTAGTAGTAGTACTACACTGTAGTTAAAATTTAGCTACAGCTCATGTGACACAAACAACAGGAGGAGATGGGAAACCACCAGAGTATAAAGTAAATATAAATTACATTTATAAAACATAAAATAAGAAAGCAGACTATTGGTCTGAATATATTATGGCAGGCAAGGAAATAAATTAATGTGGAATAGAGTTAAAATTAGTCACCTAACACCATTAGTCACAGTGATGATATTTTAATACACCGTTATCATAAAACAAACTACAATTTATATTTCAATAATGCGTTTGTGTTAATTTTACACCACTATCATAAAATAAACCAAAGATTTAATAACATATACATACCTTATGGAAATGAGCCAATAGTGGCACTGAACATTGAAGCATATAAATAAGTTAAATATATGAAAGTTACTACTAATAATTTACAACTTAAATGCTAATAAACTTGTACAATTTTCACAAAAGAAGAGTTGTAGCGGCAAATTTGAGGAAAAGTTGGTAAACTATGTTTTTTGGTTTTTTTACATAATTTGAGGCTGCTGATTCTGAATATTCTGTTTACCGAGCTGAATTCTGAGTTTTACGCCTTCTAATTTGCATATTAAAATGAGAAACTATTTTTTCATTTTTAAATGATTATTATTATTATTATTATTATTATTATTATTATTATTTCTTAACTAATCAGTTAAACATCATAGTATCAGGGTCAAGTTTCATATTGCTATAAAAGTGCATGAGTCATAGCAAAATGATTGGCATAGTATTGACAAAGCAAAAGGCATTTCTGAGATCTTTGTCTAGACTAGACTACTACAATTTTCCACGAGTGTCAAATATGAGGAAACGTTGGTAAACCATCTTTTTAACAGGATGATGCTTCTCAATATTGTGTTTACCAAGCTGGATGTTAAGAGCCAAGCCTTGTAATTTGCACATTAATATGGGACTATTAATATAGGACTTGATTGTCAGCATTTTTTTTTTTTACACATCTGCCATCTTTAAATAATCGGTTTCTGAAATCTAGACAATTCATGTACACATGTTAGAGCAGCAGCATACATGATTTGGTGACAATCCATCAAACCTTTCAAAAGTTATCACTCCAATAGCCTAGTATGACTGCTATGCTATTATGATAATTATAATTAGCAGGCTTAAAACGCAAAATTCAGCTTGGTAAACAAAATATTTGGAATCAACACCCTCAAATTATGGGAAATACCATGTTTACAGACTTTTCCTCAAATTTGCCACGAGAGCCTTTTTCTGAAGAACTTTCTGAGATTTTTGCCCAGTCTATAATAACTGCACAGATGCTCATTAAAAAAAGAGAATGCAAGATGGCACACTTAAAAAGGTCCAAATGTGGAGGTTACTGGGCTATATACATATGTCAGTCACTCACATTTATTTTGGTCTCCTGTAAAAAGGTTTGGGAGAGGGTTATTTGGACATTTGAGGACATTCCTAACACCCACCAATGATGAAAAAGAAAATGTGGGCCAATCATCTATTTAAATTTTGACTCTAGCATGTCAAAAAAAGTCATCATGAGAATTGGCTGAGATGAGACAATGGCTGAACTTTGTGGAGGAAATACACCAGAGGAAAAGAAATAGGGGGGGGGGGACACAACATTGAACAACGTTGAAAGAAATAGACTTCATTCAAGGATGGGTATTATCCTCCTTACATTGATGGTAAAAACAGACTTGTAAACACAGCGGACACTGTCAGTTTTCTAATTACTGCTTTTAAAATTGCTTAAGCCAAAAAACATAAAAAAAGGGGCTCATCAAACAATAGGAAAACAAGTCAAAAATACTGATTGAAACATGACATTTAAAGTACAGGGGTTTCTACTGTATTCAAATTATCGTTGTCCAGTGCCACACTAAAATAAAAGCCGCCATGCCTTGAGAACTAGGATATTTTTTTTTTCAAATTTTACAGATGTAAATTATAATGTAGGAACAGATCCTTATAAACATAAGGTCTGTAGTTGTGCACATTCAGACTATAATAAATGTGTGAAATTGTACTCATGAAATGTGACACTGCTTTGGAAATAACCTAATTTTTTAAAACCTAACACTCAACTTCCTGTCCAGCTCAACTGCGGCTTCCTCAAGTGGCACCAAAGAAGCAAGTAAAGAGTAAAGGGAGGGAAAAGGTGGAGATAAATGTCACAAGAATTAGTTGAATGAATATTTTGCTCAATCCTGTGAAAATGAACCTAATAATAATGCAATAATTAAGGTTGCACCAATCCTATATTAGTAGGGCTATAACGATACACCAACTCACGATATACACCCCATATTTTTTACATTTAGAAAGCATTTTATTTAACACTTAAATAACAATTACCTTAATATAATATTTAATCACAAATCATTTGGAACACTGAACAGATTTGAACAGAATGAATAATACTAAGTATAGCAAAAATGAGCAAATAATCAAATATTTCTATTTTCTGCAGCAAAATAATGCTGAAAAACAAATGGAATTTATTTAATTTTGTAAAGGATTCATAACATCATATACAGTAATTCCTATACATTTAAATAGCTCCCCTTTCATTCTGAGGTAACAGGCTTGAACTTACAAAAATAAGATATTATTATAAATAATATTCTGTATTATAAATACAGAATATTTCTGTATTTTCTGTAACAAAATGATACTACATTGAGTAAATTAAAAATCCCCTTTTTATTCTGAGGTACCAGACTTGCACTAGTGCTATAAATCACTAATTAAGTTTAAAAATAAACACATTCCTTCACCAAACCTGATGAGCTGATTTGAGAGATTTTGAAATTCTTTTTCAAAAACATCATGTCCACATTGTCTAATGAGAGGCTTTTGATTTTCCAATGTTCTGTGACGAAATGTACAGTTATGGTTGAATAACTGTCCATGGCACGGGACGTCCATCCATCAGTGGGATATCCACTCATCAATGGTGACTGTGATGGAGTCAGTGCTTCTCAATTCTTCCTCTACCCCCAGATTTAATTTCTTTGAAGAGTTTCAGAAGCACATTGTGAGCATAAGCATGGATGTCATGACAGGGATCCAGAGCTATTAGTACATTTGGGAACCCTTTGTTCTGGACCACAGCAAAGGAACGCATACCTTGTGCCATATTCCAATTGTCCTCATTATTTTTTCTGCATAGTCTGAATTCATTGGCAACTTTACTCAGGATAAATTTGTCAAGTGTTCCCTATCACTTAAGGAAGTGTTTTACAATAGTTATGGTAAATGATACGGGTCTAGTCCACAACATGGTTGTATCCTTATCATCCAGTTAACCGAAAAGCTGCCGTATCGCTGCCATAAATGTGCTCGGAGGGTCTGCAATTTCAGCGCTACTTGAAGTAGCCATTATTCATCAGTCTCATTCACGTTGTTGAGCAAGCTAAACTTTTTGCAAGCGTCACATCAGTCAAAGATCGTCACATGATATGCAGTTGGAGGATGGTTGCAGATAGGTGTGTGTGTGTGTGTGTGTGTGGGGGGGGGGGGTCAACTAGTTTTGTGGTTTAGGAAAAAACATTTTAAAAGAGGCTACACGTGTCAAAAATAATAGTAATTTGGAAAGTTCGGTAGCACAAATAGCTCGTATCATGTGACTGGATCTAGACTAAAGGAAAACTGTGGAGGAGGGAACTGTGCCTGGTGGAGACTGTGATCTGCGACGTTACATCCCTTCACTTAACAGCCTCACACCTGCCAATGCTAGCCAAAAAAATTGGTACGAAGGTCATTAAAAGAGCGTGTTGCAATTCTGCATTCTTACACTGCGAGACAAGTTTGTGGCTCTGAGTGTCATGGTTTCAGTTTTGATACTCATATCATTACAGGCCTAGATATTAGGATAGGACATGGGCCCCAATATGAACATCTTAGCTGGATCAGGGATGTGTAAAAGCGACCGATCTGTAAAACCCAATCTTTTCCCCTTAAAAACTTTTGTAGCACAAGCTACATCATGCATGCCAAGAGGTTGTAGGGTAGTTGGAGTTTGGTCATTTAATGAACAGAAGGTCTATTTTTCCTCAAACAGCATTTATTATAAAACATACGACAACTTATAGAACACGAACAGGTAACTGGCACTCCACATCTGCAAAGCGTAAGGTTTTCTTTCCTTCGTACTTCTTGTTTCAACAGATGACCAAATATAAGCACTTCATGAAATTAATTAAAGTGTTTTCTCTTAATTATCAGCTTTGTTATGACTTTCTTTACCTAATAATCAACTGAAATCTGAAAATAAATAAATAATGCATCATATATATATATATATATATATATATATATATATATATATATATATATATATATATATATATATATATATATATATATATATGATGATATATATAATATAAACTTAAGGCAATGTGAAATATCCTGGTTTTCTCTAAGGTCAGATTAGTCACAGAACTATGTCAACCAAACACAGAATCTGGCTGGAACCCAGGCCTGGTTGTAAAATGTGTCATTAGATAAGGCTACAACACTTCCTATTTTAAATAAAATTATCTATTTATATTGGGGGGGGGGGGGGGGGTCAAAGTCCTCCCTCAGTTTGAAAAAATTCTGGAGGCCACTCTGATTTGCATGGGCTACACTTTGATACAGTCATTCACTTAAACAGAAACAGCTGTATCAGTTATGTAAAATGATGGCAGCCAGGTAAAATGTCATTCTGTGATAGAACCCAGAGTTAATACTGCTGTCTTGATTTTTCTTCTTCCATGACTTGCACCAATTTGTCTAAGGAATAGTTATCAAAAGAAGGCACCTTTGAAAAGACAAAAGGAGTCACTGTAGGCATCCTTGGGCTGACTAAGACAGAAGGACTGTGGAGTGAACATTCGGGCGCTCATCACCAGTGAGTAACAGGGAGGAAGTGGCATTCCACGCAAACCTGGCATTCTTCTGCACTGCGCCGCCCTGCATGACAGCTAAATTAAAGAAGCAGGAGGCGGAGGGGACTTCTAGCTGGTGCCTCTGGTGTCTTAATGGCCGTGAGTAAGACTCAGCAGGCCCATCTTCCCAGTATGAAGCCATTCGTCACCACTGAGCGCTCAAGCAGGAAACGGGGTCAGGGTGCCTCTCTGGACTTACAGGAGAACCTAGGACCATCCATCTCTCTGTCAATGCTGCCATGCATGGCTATGCCCCCCACAACACCTTCACGCAACCGTAGCAAGCAGGCTCTCAGAACCAGACTCACGTGCTCGCACTCATTTCTGAAGCAAATATATAACCATCCACAAAGAAGCCCATGTTGCCTAAATTAATAAAGAAATACAATTTAAACTCTGAATGCTCTAAAGAAAAAAAAATTCAATCAGAGTTATAATAGAGTCTGTGCAGATCTGTCAATTAGTAACCGTGTTTTTAGTAAGTTACCCGATAAATAGCAACTGTAGAATTCAGAGGATAAAATAATATTGCAAAAATTCCTGAAGGCATTCCTGAGATACTATGTTAAAGTTGACCTTTAACCTTTTGGATAGAAACTGTCATAATATAATTCCCCTATGCCATGTCATTGCTTTTTTGTTCATAAATTGCAAATAAATGCTTAATCTATTCATTTTTGAGTAACTGAATATCTGTATCAAATCTAAAGAAATTCCTTTGAGATATTATTGAGATACTCATTTTATAAGAATAAACAAAGAAACATGAGGTCACAGCATCTTGACCTTTGGGCAAACAAATCTATTGACTTTATTCTTGCGTTCAAGTTTAAAATTTTTGATAAAGCAGCTCCTAAAGTATCCCGTTTAAAAGCGTGATGGCAGCCTCAGGGAACAACAAACCCATCTTAGAGAGATATGTGGACTGCTTTAAAAGACACCTCTCAATGCTTCTAGTCCAGTAAACTCAACAAGAGCAAAACAAGACTCTACTGGTCCAAATTGGAGAACGCTACGGTCTCTAGGAAACATTGTGATGTCAAACAGCAGGATGCCTCACTCTTTACAACACAACAGTGCCAACCAATTGAGCCCCTGCTGACCCTGAGGACGAGGTAATTTGTAACAAATAGACACATGCATCCCAGCACTTCAGCTGTATTACCCTCAATATGTATGATGACGTGATAGCGGTACATTTCATGCTTGTGTTAGCAGCTCCTGAAAATCAGTCACTGTCATCATGGCAGGACATGTGCATCAGGAAGAACACGGGACTTAGTGGTTGAGTGCTTAAGGGGCTTTCAGAGAAAAAGTAAATAGCAAGACTAGGAACGCTTCCCATATTTTAAACAAAGATGAGCATAGGAGCAGTGATGCAGATGGCAGAGTCTTTGAAAAAGAGTAGCAACTCCTTACAAAAGAGGAAAATGACTGAACCGCTCTGTTGAGTTGGTGTAATCCCAGTTTCTTGTTCAACAACATGTCGTATGAAGAAATCCTGAAGTTACAGCTCCACAGAAAAAGGCTTGTATTAGTGTTAAAAAATATATATGTTTAAAGATATGATACAGTATCATACTGGCAGTGAAACAGAAGTGTTCTTTGTAAAGGAAAAGCTTAGTTTATCATCAGCCTCTTAACACTATCTTAAGAGTCGAAGCTTCCTCAAGAAGTGTAAGGACAATCATGTCAAAATATCATGTTAAAATATGTTAGTATGAGGATTGTCAGAGCCTTCCTGTTAATAACATACACATGCAAAAACAAACTCCTCTATTCATTAAATATGTACTAATTTTATTTTTCAAAAGATTTGGAAAATATAATACTTCATCTACAACTGAAATACTTAAAATGTACAAAGACAACTATCATCTGCTCTATTATGTATTACGCACATCATGTTTTTGTATGGGACAGATGTGTAGTGCACTGAGATATCCATTATATACACAATGGTTAAACCTAATAAATGAGTATTCAAGCTGACTGATAAACAGATACACAATATCAAAGCAGGTCACAACATTACCATTTTTTAAACCCATGTTCACTATACACAGTGATATACCAATGTGATTGTCCTGGTTACTCTGATTCCCAGTCTATTTGACAATATGATAAATTATTTCAGTATCACAGTCAGTTTTTGTCATGTGGCCAGTGGGTTTACAGCCTCCTCTATTGACCTTCAGTCTGCATGAGAACAAAACGAAGATAATCCAGTGACAAGATGAGACAACCACAGACTGACACCAGTATGCTGATACTGGCAGTGACAAGAGATATATATATGAATAGAAAAAAGGAGAATGCGTCACAGAGTAGACTGAACATATACGGTTAGAAAAGACTCTTAGAAAATGGTAGATTACTGCTTGCTAGCTTCTTTGCTGAAGTAAAACTTTTGGCAGTTGTGTTCTTAAGACTTTGCAATATCAGTGAGTAATAGATGAGTTTTATTTTCTGTTCATTTTTACACAGCATATATTTACACCACATCATGTGAACAGCTGATCTATCAGAAGGGGCCCTGTATATATGGGCTATCAGCTAACCTCAAATTATCACCATAGGTTTCACCACACATGCCTTACACTTGATTTGTTTAATTTAGTGCTCAATGATAAGACCAATTGCTTTCCCTCTTTCACATAGCTGACATTCCTCAACAGTAACCTCATGCATATTTTAGATGCTTTGGCTTTGCGTGATGACACCTAATGATTGGCAAAAGTTGCAGTATTTGCGAGGTGTGTCACACAGTCAGTGGGAGCTTCAGAGGGCCTGGCTGAGGTGACTTGCACTACACGTTTTTCAAGTCTTGGCTGAACTCCAATCACCTGCTGCATCCAACAAAGACAGTGGGGCAAGGAGTGTCATGGAAACAACTTCAGTAGTTTCCATTCACATCCAAATGCAAAATTAAAAACATCTGAGCTGCCTTTGTTGTGATGGAGGGAAACCATAAACGCCCATTTAATAGGAATAACTAACAGCACTGGTATCTTCTTTTTCAATTCATCACTATTCACCAACCAGCAGTATTTTTTTATGTATATAATGGTTTACTTGTGTTCTATCCAAGTTGCTGTCATTTTGAATGGTGTTTACCCGAGTAAAGGGTTTCAGACCATGAGATGAACACTTGAACAATTAGTTCAAAAGCAGAAAGTAAGCCCACAACCAAATTAGTCATCTCTTAGTTATCAAATTGTATAAGGAAGCAAAAGAGGTCCTCTTTGCAAGGTGTTGCCTGAGTCATCACTTGCTTTTCTCTCTCTAATGTATCCATAATTTAGGAGTGATGGTCAGACAAATACAAAACTATTTTAATACTCCTACTGGGATTTTGACCATTACTGATCCAAAAGCAATAAACAGTCAATACTATAAATTTCAGGCCAAGGTTAGATTAAGGTTGGATCAAATACTTCGGAGGAAAGTTGAGATTGAGGTCAACCATGAGTAAAATGCAACACGGACAGAAGACATTTTAAAATAATGTGTACTATGTAAAATTCTACATTAAATAGATAAGTATACAAAGATAAAACGTGTATTTTTGCAGGGTTCGAGTGCGTTCAACACCTACACACCACGTCTAAATGTTATCATTGCACTGATGTTAATAAAATGGCATATTATTGTTGTCAAATAGACATCCCTAAAGGGCATAAAAATTAATCGGAAAGGGAGAATCATCTATGAATGCCAACTGGAAAGGAATCTTAGCCAGTAGCAACAGAATAGTAGGTGAGTTGCACTAGTTATCAAACAGCTGTTATCATTAAATGAGCATCTTGTGGTGACAGAAACTGTTAGCAACCCTTAGCTAGCTGAGCTATAACAGGGTCGCTCTAAAGCTTTCAAACTATGTCAATGCTCAAGCATTTAGCAACATCGATAACAAACTTGGACTAAATTCTCAGACTTTGGCAACTTCGCGGCTCAAATGACAGGTCGTTAATAAGACAGAGAAAAAGCCTAAAGATTGACAAAGTGCTTGGACTGTTTCACCTGTCTAGTTCCCTTGTCAAGTTTACCTAAACCTGAGTACTCAACATTAGCAAGCCGTTAGCCTAGTTAGCTAGCGCTAGCCTACTGATTAGCCATAGTTCTCAGTTTAAACCAGTGACTCCTTAGCTTTAGGAGTTTACTGACTATGCCGTTAGAAACGGCGATTCCTTACCCTTTATAATAAGCTTTCACCCGGACTTGGTGGGAATTCTCGCCGGGGTGGGACATGGTGCTGTCCCGCAACGTCGGCATCATAAGCTCAGCCGCGGTCAGTCCGAGTCACCGATACCTTCCTTCCTTCTTTGGCTTTCAAGTTATGTACCACGCCCAGAAGACTTTATTCTACGGTCCGTCGACACCCAGTGTAATCAGTGAGACGAGTGATGCCAAAAACTATAAAATTACGTGTCTTTAGTGGAACAAAAATAACATATAAAGTAAAGAAAAACTTAAGAGGTCCGCCAAGCAACTCCCTACTGCAAAGGCCTAACGATGGACGAGTCCATTGTCGGAATGTTTGTAGTGGCGCACAACTTAGCATCATAAAGACACACACATATAAATAGAAATATAAATATATATTCACCCTGCATATTTATTGAGCTCGTGCTGTTAGTGAATGGTTAGTTATACTGTTGTGTAATTCCAAAATATAAAAGCATTTATTTCTTTTTTGTTAGCAAAAATATAAACATATCTTTCCAGCATTCCGACTGTACCAACTCAGGCTTTTTAGGTGGGTACCGTGATGCATTCACTGTTCCTCATAAAATCTCTTTTAGAGACAAACTATGCCTTCGAGTCTTTTAGTCCCGAAACAAATATGAGTTTTAAAACTAGTGCAAGAACTACATTTAGTCAAATTATTTGGAATAAAAACCCCTACACATACAATTATACAATTATATACTTCACTGCAGTGATAGTTTAAGTATACAATAAACTACTAAAAATATAGCCTGCTGCTGTCAGTGACTATGATAGATTTCCACTACGCACATACAAGTATTTTTCAAATATTTCTAACACATTATCAGTTATTTCTTAATTTCTGTGTTTAAAACATTTGACGAATGATTAACGTTGGTCAGTAGTAGTAGATTAGTATTTCCAATAGTACTTGAACGCCACATGTATAAGCGTTCCTCGTCTGTCAGGATGAAACTTCTGATAAGGTGTGGTGACCAGTCCCAGAGAAACCCGGCACAAACGTATCGCCTGTGATTGAATGAGTATTTATTGGTACATTGGCCTGTTATTTGTTACCTGCTTAAGGTTAATTTAAAGCGCTATAATCCTGTCATTAATCATTAGTCACTTTCAAAGAAGCTGAACATGGAATATTTATATACAAACTAAAGTATCATCATTTATTAAATTACTTCTGTGTAAAAATAATTGACTTTGCTGTCACTTGTTTGGTAGGGTAGCTGTTTAAGGTCCATTTAGAGATATATGAGCCTATTGTTAACCATTAGTCAGTTTCAAAGACCGTGTGTTAACATAGAATTTATTGACAAACTAAACCATGGCAATTTATTAAGCAATTTCTGTGTGATCATAATCGACTTGCTTTTTTTGTTTCATATCATTAGTACAACAAACTAGAACAAGGGACACAGTCGCGGATAAAAAATGATACCACCATTGTTTCTTCAATGTTTTATTCATTTTAATGTCAGGTACAACTAAGGGTACATTTGTTTGGACAAATACAACAACACAATAGCTGATAAGGGTGGAATATAAGAGCTGGTATTTTTTTTTTTTTTAAATCCATGGTTTTCTGGTTAATAACCAAAATTACTTAAATACTTATGTCGATCGTTATGGCTTTTAGGAATTCTATGTTTTGTTTTCTTTCTTTCTGTTTTAGTCACATGATACACGCAGGAGTTCGTACTTGATGACATAACCGTTGTGTTTGATGACTTTTAGTGACATAATAATACCAAAAAAAATGCGGTTTTGTTCCGCGTCTGCAGTTGCGCACGTGTTAAAATTCATCTCCAGTGACTTGTCAATCGTTATAATAAGCACTATATTACAATGTAGAGGGATATACTCCCAAATGAAAGAAATGCAAAGGTATATAAATGTGTTTTTATCCCACCAGACATCTTCGGGACTCTCCGTGGACTATATGCTTCTGCAGAGTCCCCAGCTGTGGAAGGTCCTCCCGCACTGCAAGCGGTGCTGTGTCAATGCTTTTTTTTTTATAGCCTGCTGAATACCGACTAATTTTTTTTAATCTCCATTTTAGTCAGTACATTGACGCATCATAAAGCATCATGACCGGGACAATGTACCGGGGTACGGTCAGCTCCTGATGACCCGTGTGTCTTTCAATTCCAGGCAGGTAACGCCGACAAGAGGTGAATGATTGTGCATGCATAACGCGCTGTCTGAGAGGATGGGGGGCACAGCGAACCGATGGGGAATGACAAAACGTCCAAATGTGCTCCAGATATATTATCCGAAGGTTCCTTAATTTCAAGCAGGCAGTTTCATATATGGTTGGTTTTGCGATCGTTTGGTAAATATTTATGAAGAAAACCCGGTTTGAACTGTAAATGGACAAAACACTGGCTCTGCAGCAAAAAGCAATCAATATCTAGCTATTATAAGATGTGGATCAGACTTACATGTTTGTCCCTTTGGTATACTTAATAAAACAAAACCCCTTCAATGTGCTTTTTTTTTACATTTATTTGAATCATGTATTATAGTCGCTATGTGGTATAATAGAAAAATATACCATCCTTTGTCTCCACACAGACGTGAGCTACACATCCACTTCAGTCATTTCCTCCACATTTAAGCGTTTATAACTGGATTTTCACTATTTAAGGTTTCCCTGAAATTATAAACAGATGTGATCAAGAAATATTTAATGTAATGCAATGAAATAACCAAGACATAACATCAGCTTTTACCAGATAAAAATAACCAACCCATGTTCTAAATGTAAGGAATTGGAACAATAAAGTTGTAGGCTATGTCCCAGTGGAATACAATTGTATTTATTTATTTATTTACTTTTTGTTGAAAAATAACATTTGCTGTTTTTTTTTTTTAATTAATGTAATGTAATTTAATGTTGCACTGAACACTTGTTTTTTTTATTTGCAATTATGTGAGATTTTCTTTTTACTGTATAATGGACATGACATTTCATTTAGAGAAATATGGCAGTTTTTTTCCTCTTATTTAAATGACATTAAAAAACACAATTAATTATATAAATATTAATTTTGGCTATTATAGGTTTTTATCATATATGTGGTTAAAAATCAGGATATAATTTTATGTTGCCATAAAAGTTGATGAATTACTTCCTTCTTTGGTTTAAAAATTACAATGACAGGCCTCTTAAAAATATAAAATTAATTTAGGGCACAGTTAAAGCATGTTTGTTCCAAGATCTACATGCAGATATGGTTTTACTGGACAGTGAATGTAATACAACTACTAGTAGAAATTACTTTTGATCATGTATTAGCAGTTTATGTGTAGATTCGCATTGCAGAAGCTGTTCGTCATTGCATAATATCAATAAATCAGCCATAATAGTGAGCTTTTATCATACAGAAAATGGCTAAACCTTACAGTCTCATGAGGCAGATTAAGCTAAAGTCAGAGCCGTTTTATTTAAAGACCGCTTTTTAATTAAAATCTTTCTTATCCCAGTTTTCCCAGCACTGTATCTGAGTGTGACCCAGGAGATGGATCGGCAGAGCCCAGGAGAGAAGCAGGCGGAGACTAACAGGAATGTAACCACCTCCACTACATCAGTTGCTGTCACCATGGCAACAACCAGCTCCAGCAACACCACGTGCACCCAGGCGCCCTCTACTTCACTCAGCATCATTCCACCCGACAGAAAAGCAGTCCAGGTAATAGATAGTATTCAGGGTCTACGTACGCCTACTTTCATCAGAGTCCTGGTAGTAAACAGCATCAGACCTTCTGCACAATTCACAGTTAGCTGCAATTTTGCTCAATTACTAAGGTGCACTTAGTGAAATTGTGATTCACTTGGTCTTCATTGACACCATCTTTGCAGAGCAGAAAATGTTCTTTATTGGTTTTATGTAGTTTTGAGGCCCTTTTTCAAAACAATTCTATAAATCTCACAGAAAGACCTTCCATTAAACAAAAAGAAAACATCTGCAGTATTCACAGCTAATAGGAAATTATTATAGTGGTTGATCATTATTATGGTTGTGCAAATCATAGTTCAGCCATTTGTCCTTATGCTGTTATTTATATATATATATATATATATATATATATATATATATATATATATATATATATATATATATATATATATATATATATATATATATATAAAATGTTTTAACACTGATCTTTACATTGACCAATTGTGGAAATAAGACATGGATAATTCAGAGAATGACAGAAAAAAAGCAGTATAAGGGTTTTTTTGCCTTTTTGGTGTTGCTGAAATTGTAGGATAAGTTTTATTGGTTACTTGTTGAATACAGAATGTAATACAAGAGCTGTGCCTTAATAATGTTTCATATAGGGTAAGGTACAGTATTTTATATGTCAGAAATAGGTATCATAAAGATGTTAACACAAGACTACACGTCTTTTTTTCACATATTTTTTAAAGGCATCTTGGAGAATCATCTTTGCACAAAAGAATACAAGTCATGGTGTGATTTGCTCACTTGCGGTGTCAGATATAATTTTGTATTTATGATCAAAAGATGTTTGTTATGTGTGTTGTTTGATGGAAATGCTTTGGTGTTTTTTCATATTTTGCAAGTACTGGAGCATTTTTTCACAAATTGTGTTTTTTTTTTTGTAAGATGCTCCTTTGTGTCAGTAGTGTGTAGATTCTGAATGGAAAATTGTGCACAAATATGAAATACTGTAAAAAGGCAATCTTCTCTACTGGGACTGCTACCCGTCTTGTTTAGCTGAGCCATAAAGATAGTAGTTGTGGCCATTAATAGCTATAGTGAATAAGTATTGAATTAGTTTAATAGTCAGTGTTTGGAAGCTAGCTCTGTCTCTGGTAACATTACAGGCTGAAAAAAGTCAATGGATTTGAGATGTTGGTAAAGCAGAAGTCAAGCTACACATGCTGTTAACCATAGGAAGGGGCTTTTCCTAACCTTTTGGGGGTTATTTGTACAGTGTTTTCCTGTGGTCCTGTAGGTGATCCAGCAGGCCATTCACAGGCCTCAGAGCATGGCAGCCCAATATCTGCATCAGATGTATGCAGCTCAGCAGCAGCACATCATGCTGCAGACAGCAGCCCTGCAGCAACACCAGCACACACCCCATCTGCAAAGTCTGGCCACCATACAGCAGGTCAGCTGGTGTGTGTGTGGGTGTGTGTTTATGCTGTGACTGCATGTTAATAGAATGTGTGGTACATAATGTGATGTGTTTCCACTGTATTTCAGGCTTCAGTCTGCCAAAGGCAAACACCTTCTTCATCCAGTGGCAGTTTGGGTCAACCTCCAGCTGTTTCCCACAACTCAGTGAGTCCTCTTCATGGTCTTTCTCTCATTTGCCTTATAGGGGACCAGATGACAACAAAACCAAATATGGGTCAGAGAGAGCATTTCTGTGGGACACATTACCATGGCTGAGAGTCGACTTATGTTTTGATTTTGGATGTCTATCCATCTAAGAATATATACATCTATTCACAATAATATGAAGTATAAAATAATATCCTTTATTATCCATAGTCGTACTTATCATCTTCTGCTTATTCGGGTCCAGGTCACAAGGGCAGCCACTGCAGCAAAGCAGCCCAGACTTCCCTCTCCCCAAACACTTCCACTAGCTCCTCTAGGGGAATCCCAGGTATTCCCAGAGAGATATAATCCCTCCAGCATGTCCTGGGCTGGCCCTGAGGTCTCCTCCTGGATGGACATGCCTGGAACACCTACCCAGTGAGGCATCCAGGAAGGATCCTCACGAGATGCCAGAGCTGCCTCAACAGGCTCCTCTCAACATGGAGGAGCAACGGCTCTACTCTGAGTCCCTCCTGGATGTTCAAACTCCTCACCCTATCCCTGAGCCTTGGCCACCCTGCAAAGGAAACACATTTTGGCCACTTGTTCTGGTCATTGTGCAAAGCTCATGACCATAGATGAGAGCTGGAACGTAGTTCAACCAGTGAATCAAGAGCTTCACCTTTTGGCTCAGCTCTTTCACCACAGCAGACTGGTTTACATTACTGCAGACACTGCCCCATCCCACCTGTTGACATTCTGCTCCATCCTTCCCTCACTCATGAATAAGATCTTGAGATAGTTGCTGTGGCAGGATTTCCCCTCCTACCTGGAGCAGACACTCATTTCCAGTTGAGGACCATGGCCTCAGACTTGGAGGTGTTTGTCTTCATTCCAGCTGATTCACACTCAGTTACAAACCACCCTAATGAGATCTGGAGGTCACTGTTCAATGAAACTAAGATGACCACATCATCTGCAAAAAGCAGAGACAAGATACTCCCACCTCCGAACTCGACCGCCTCCCCTAAGCAGCTACACCTAGAAATTCTGTCCATAAAAGTTATGAACAGAACCGGTGACACAGGACAGCCCTGACAGAATCCAATCCTCACTGGAAACAGGTCCGACTTATTACCAGCTATGCGGACTAGATTTTACCTCCTTTGGTACAAGGACAAAATGGCCACCAGCAGGAGGTCATCCACCCCATACTCTTGGAGTAACCCCCCACAGGATAATTTATTAAGATATACTTGTTTTATTCCTGCATTATAACCTTTAAAATTACATCAATATATTGCTAAGTTAAAACATTTTGACACGATAAAAGATAGTTTATACAACATTAAATATAAACAAATAGCCATTACTGTAAATTAAAAATGTTTTCCTTTTGAAATAAAAAAAATAACCCTGACATCACTATACAGTGTTGGTTTACATTTATGGTTCATGACTTATCAGTTTTATTGTTATTTTATCAAGTTTAATGCATTTGTCAGTTAGAGTAACTAGTCATCTGTAATCATTCCTATTTAAAAAGGAGCCTCAGCACTGCTCCTGGTAGGATGTTTATATCCTCCTGGATGGAAACTCCTGGATGGAAACTTCCATAGACATTTTATTTTAGAAATAAATTCAAATGGAAACCTCAGTTTAATACCCCAATCAAAATTCTGAATATATGACAAAGGACATGTGGGACAACTTTAAATTAATCTGTTTTGCTATGAACCTCAGCATCCCAATTTTGAACTCCTTTATCTTGCCCCCTCTGAATCCAGATAACGTTACCAGCTTCACCTGTGACAGCCCAGCTGATTGGGCGAACACAGGCAGCGTCCAACTCCACTGCTGCAGCGTCCACTATATCCCAGCAGGCCATGCTTCTGGGAAATAGACCAGCCAACTGTAACCAGGCTCAGATGTACCTCCACACTCAGATGGTTGGTACATTTCAGTTTTTATTCTTAAAATTGGACAAACCTGACACATTTGTTCTCCTTTTAACAGCATTTATTTATTTATTTCAAAACAACTTTACTTCTCTCTTGTCATCAATTTGTTTGCTTTTGCTCTGTTAGCTTATTTTAACTCCTGCAGCTACAGTGGCTGCAGTTCAGTCAGACCTCCCTGCTGTCACATCCTGCTCCTCTTTGACTACCTCCTCCTCTCAGGTACTATAACTATCAGACTCTATCACTGTGTACCTCAGGATTGTTTAACATACATTAAACAAGTAAAAAATAAAGCTTGTGATAGTGTTTTAGGTTTGTTGATAGGACTATTAATACAGATGAGTTGCATGGTCTTAATGATCTTCATAAAAGCTCTGTCTCTGGTAACATTACACCATAAATGAATGAATATTTTTGTATCAGATGCAGAATTTGGCTCTTCGTGCCCATTTGCCTGGAGCTTTGGGTACAGCCCACAGTGTCATCTTAAAACCATCCGGCCATTCTCACACTCTGGCTCCAGCTGCATCTCTGTCCAAGACCTCAATCTGTGCCCTGAAGACCAACCAGATGACGGAAACCTCCACAGAGACAGGACAGACGGACGTCACCCGGCTGACCTCAGGAACACAGATTATAGCTCCAGGTGAGTTACAAATGGGTTTTAAGTTTGCAGCTCATTGTGTTCAGGCTTGGATGTAATGTAACCTCAGGGAGTCAAATGCATGAGCGCAGGTGTCAAAAGGAAAAATCATGTTCTCAGTGATACTATTTATCACAGAATAATCTTTTCCATGAATGACTTTATTTGATTGAAAATCATTTATGGACACAATTTGTCAAAAAAACCCCCATCTTTTTAGTCTTTGACTTGTTTCTATTTTTCCTTTTACATATACTGAAATGGAAAATATAAAGTACAAAGGAGAAGCCGTTATCAGAATAAAATATTCTTATTTTATTTTTCTGCACATTTGTGAGCTAAAAACATAACGATGACAGAAGATGGTTGTTAAACCACTTTTCATAGTCAATATTTTTTTGTTCAATTTATCACGGTGAGGATTTGGTTAGCATTAGGAAACATGTCAGGGCTTGATTTAAGACAGTCTACAGAATGATTAGGGAAAATGGCAAATTACATTGATTATACACTGCAGGGCCAACAAAAATAAACACATGCAATATTTGACTGTATCACCACTGGTGTTGATGCTAGGAGCCATTCACTGTGACATCTTTTTTTTTTTTTTTTTTTTACCATATAATGCTTATGTAGGGGCAATAATAATGTTCATACATTTTCTTTCATTTATAGTTACATTATTTTTTGATTATTGGTGATGGAAAATTGAACCACTGCAAAAAGCCTGTATCACATCCCAAAATTAGATCCTGGAGTTTATGGTTGCTAATCCATGTGCGAAAATGAAAGTGATGGTAAATGAACTGCACTTCTATAGCACTTTTCCATATTCATTGGCCTCAAAGTGCTTTACAAAGCCACACACACACACACACACACACACACACACACACGCACGCCAGTAGGCTACTCCTGCCATGGAAGGTGATGCCAGACCTATTGGTAGCAATTTAGGTTTTAGTGCCTTGCCCAAAGACACTTCGAGATGTGGACAGTAGGAGCGAGGATTCAAACCGCTCACTCTTCAGTCATTGGACGACCTGTTCTACCAACTGAGCCACATCCACATATGTTCATTCTCTTCTCTTGTGCCACAAGACTGATGATATTAATCAGTCTTGGCATTGTCCAATGTTTTTGACATTAAAGAAATGAGAGTCTATTGACTGCATCAGCTCTAGTCAAATAACCAGTTACAGCTGAAACATTATTTACCACTGCAATGTTTACTCATGGAAGGATATGAACTATTTGCCTAGTTCATGGGAGTAATTATGATGTTGACATTGGTGGGGACATAATTTGATGACTTCCTCTGAGAGAAACAATAAAATAAATAAATAAGAGCACAGCTAAAATAATTAAAATAACGTCTCATTTTGTTTTTGTCAACAAAAATTAAAAGACATTTTAGGAATGTTTTTATTTCTTAAGCCACATTTTGTCTTTTAGTAGTCATCTATAACTGCATTATATATTTAATTATAGTCGTCATCACAACACCGACATTTACATTTAGTTTTGTCTCGTTTTTGTCACATGATAAGGGTTTGTTGATGACAATATTTAGTCACTATAAGGCATACTGTCTATGAATAGTTTATTTTTTAGGTTCTTTATATATAAGGCGCACTGTATTATAAAGCGAATATTAAGTGAAGTCAAAATCATTAGATAAAAAGTCAAAATCATTCAATAAAAAGTCTTAATTATTAGATAAAAAGTGAAAATTATGAGAAAGCATTCAAAATCATTAAACAAAAAGTCTAAATTATAAGACAAAAAAATCAAAAATCCCAGTCACTAAGTACAACCAGATGAATCCATATATAAGGTACACTGTGGTTTTTGGAGGAAATTAAAGTCTAGTTTAAGTGTCACCTTATAGTCCAGGAAATACAGTAACCTTTTTTTTTCTAAATGTCATGTAATTTCCTATCCAAATATTGGTATGGACACGTCCATAGCGTCCATACACAATTTTTACGTCCACGGCTTAGTTATAATCCAGTGAATGTCTCCTTTAATCAAAACCAAATGTTGTGCAGTGAAATATTGGATGTTTTAGGCCAATGTATATTTATGGGGTTTACAAAAATCCTGCAACAGCAGTGTTTTATTGTGGTGATTGTTTTGTGATGCGCATCAGTGATTGATTGATTGATTGATCGATTGAGTTTATTTCGGTTAATTATAAGCAAAAGAAAAGATCAATTAAAGCAACAAAATTTGAGCCACAAGTAACAGAAAAAACACAGAGAATAAATAAAGCACAATTAAAAACAAGGACTGACTGAAAAGGTGTAGGCTGAAGCCAAACATATAATGCCTACCCTTATTACAAATAGACTGTTTACATTCAATATGGTTATTACATTACTGGTGTATTTCCAGCTGTAATACTACATTTCATTCAACAAACATGAAAATACACTGTGTATTGCATACTTAAGATATTTTTATCATTTATTTTTTTTATTTTGACTGGCCAATGTATTAGAGGTTTTAATATTTTCAGCAGAACTGTTCTACAAGTTCATCCCCTGAGCAGATGGGCAGTGAGTTTTGATATTTGTACGGATCTTTGGTTTATAAAAAATTACTGCCATAATACATGTTTTATGCATTAGTCATAATGGATCTCTGTTTTCCTCATACTTTGACCTTTAAAGATATTTTCTTTTACTATGAAAATCCTATGAATTTATCTTGTAAATGTTTATATTTTACATTTTAATGTTTAGATTTTACAAGCTCATTCATAAGCAGAAATGGCAAAAATATTAAGCCCATCTTTAATGTTTTTATTTCAGAAATTACCTCTCTTTTCAACTGTTTAAAATCTGTACATAATAAGAAGAACACTAAACTTCTAAATATTCTTTGAGTTGTATTCCTCTTGTCCTATTTTTGTTTGTTCTCTTTTTTTTCTTCCTAGTTATTGTTGATAACTGAACTCTTATTACTTATTAACTTGTATCAGTCACCTGTTCTCATCTGTCCTAACTGTCACATGACCATATAATTGTTTGTTTTATTGCAATTAAAAAATGTAAAAAATTAGCTAGCTGGCTAAAGGAATACACAGGACTTAGCTATTTCATTTATCAATAATACTTTTTATTCATCATGCTTTCGTGCCAACACCGTCAGCAGCCAGGAAAGGGAGAAGCAGGATGTGCATGTGTGTGTGTGCATGTGTGTGTGTGTGTGTGTGTGTGTGTGTGTGTGATTAAACAATAAATTAATAAAGTTAATGTGAATGTAAAAAAAATTAAATAAAAATCTCTCTTTTCTTAAAGCCTACTCTCCAGTGCAGCCTCATGCTCTGATTGGACAGCGACTCTCTGGTACACCAGGACAACGGGTCGCACAACATCAACTCATTCTCCAGCAGACCACAGCTGGAGCTCCACCCCATAGACATCTTCACCCTATCGCCCTACGAGTGACACCCCAAGACACCAGCTCCACCCCTCTTCCTCTTTCAGTAAGAAGACTGACCACCCCTGGCCCTCAGTCCCAACCAGGAAATGATCCCCCAGGGGTATCTTCCTCTTCCTCTTCCTCCTCCTCCTCGTCTCCATCTATCACCAGCATATTATCATCATCAGCCAACACCTCGGTCCCAGCTTCCACCGTCCAACCTCAACCTCCTCCTTTGGTAGCAGCCCCGCAGAGACGGACCTCATTCCCACAAGTGCAAAACCATCCGCCGCCTCCTCCTCCACCGCTTGTACTCCCTCGACTGCCCCAGAATCCTCCGACCTCTCTCCAAAGGTTGTCCCTGCATTCGGTCCAGGCTTTGGCTGTGCAGTCGGGCCGGATGCTGCTGACAGAGCGGGAGTTACCTGTAGCAGAGGCCTTGGTCCAGATGCCCTACCAGAACCTCCCTCCACCTCAGACTGTGGCTGTTGATCTGAAAATACATCCAACAAGAGACAAAGAAAGTCCTTCAGTGAGTCACAGTTTATTAGAGTCGAACTGATTATAATTGATTTTTTTTTTTTTTTTGGTGTTTATTTAATCTTTTTTTTTTTTTTTTTTTTTCATGTGGATTTCAGCCTGGACAGACGTGCAAAGTGAATGGACTGAATTCAGTGGAAAGGAAAGAGGAAATTTCTCAAACTCCACAGAAAGACAGATCCACAACACCTGTCATCACACCCCCTAAACAGAACGGTGAAGGTAGGATATAAATATTAACCCATAAAGACCCAAACATCCACCACTGTCCATAAGCAGCTATTGATTTACAAAGTTTAACCCTTTAACTCCTGAGACTTTAACAGTTCCAGTCAAAAATTAATAAAATAAGTAACAAAATGGACAATAACAGCCAAAAATGTCTAATAAACCAACAAAATAACAAGCAACATGAACAAATAAGATACAAATGGCACAAAAGTGAAGAAAAATAATAAAATACAATATTACATGTAGAAATATAAAGTAAAATAAGAAACAAAATGAACAAAAACTAATAAACATTCACAAAATACTAACTTAACTTAGTTAAAATAAATTAAAATGAAGTATAGATAAATAAATAAATAAATAATTTTGTAATTTGATTCCAGTAGTTTTAGTTTTTCTTTCTTTTTTTTCTTCTTTTTTTTTTTAAATCAGTTGCTTTTTGGCACCTGCTTATTTCCATATATCAGACCCATGAACAAAACTCAGTAAAATCGTAGTAAAAAACTGTAATTTTTTTCTGAATATTGAAACTAAACCACCCTTTCAGAATGCATCATAGCTAAATCATCAGGGGTTAAAGGGTTAATACCTACTGATCCACTAATACTATCAGTACATAGAAATAACATATATAAAATGCAGTTTGTCATCTTTTCATGGTCATCAGATATGACCCATTTGGACATTCAGAGGCTTTGTCGTTACCGTGGAAACACCGTCATCTTCTACAACGTTAATTGACCAGTAAAACCCATATGTAGTTGGATCAATGACAGTGGATGGACACACTGGGTTTCATGTTCAGTTAATGATATGTTTTGCTGAAAAAGTACATTTCTCTTCTGTTTCTGATATAATAATTTAAATTTAATCTGATCTTTTTTGGAACATCTCCATGATCAGTAAATTGAATATTTTATATTACATGATTTTCACTAAAAGAACACGAAATAAAGAGGAAACAATTATAATAAATGTTAATAAATTACTTTAAAAATTCATGTGGGAACTGCTACAAAAGCACCACTGGGTTTTTGTTATTGGTTAAAGCAGGAAAAAACACAAGATCTACATTTCCAACTTTTCACTTTATTCTTTATCCTCCAGCAGTGATACAGTCAAATACTCCTTCAGTGATCAGGTCTCCAGGGAGAGAAGAGTCCTCTCAACTTAGCACCAGTAGCAACAATACCAACAATACCAACCCTGTACCACCTCCATCTCTACCTCCACCCATCCTGCCTGCTGCAGTAAGCGGCCCCAGCCAGCTGCCCTCCACCCCGTCCAGCCTGCCAGGGAGCCCCAACAGGATCCTCAGAAGCCAAGTCCTCACCCACCTCATAGAGGGTTTTGTGATCCAGGAGGGTCTGGAGCCATTCCCGGTATGGTGGTCACACTCTGTAGTGAAAGTCTGAGTAAGAATATACTCTGTCCATGCTTTTATCTGGATTGTAGACACCAGTGATTGAAAGTATTTTAATGTTCTTTAAAATACTCATACTATTTTATTTTTTAGAAAGTATCCGCTTCAGACATTAAATGTGCTAAATCTTACATACTTTAATAAGATTAATTGGAAAATAAATGACAAAAATGTTGGTTAGTTCATGTTTTTAATATATATGATGGTGTGTTATTCAACATATATGGTGGTTTACGTACATGTATACAATGGATTAGTAAATATTCCACTAGAAAGAACCTGTAAAAGTACTTCATTATTGTACTTAAGTAGATTTTTTCGGTATCTGTACTTTACTTGAGTATTTATTTTTCTGGCAACTTTTTACTTTTACTCTCTACATTTTTGCATAAATATCTGTACTTTATACTCATTACATTCTCAGAATAGACTTGTTACTTTTACAAACTACATAAACTACATAAGTGGCTTCAGAGAGAAAATCCGTGATTATATATATTAATGTTATATGACTTTTTATCTTACAATTTGTCTTTTTATCTCACAATTATTTTATCTTAAAATTCAACAATTTTATGTTATATTTTATGACTATGTTTGATGGAATATGGTTCCTCTGTGGATAATTATGTAGACATAAAGGTACGGATCTGCTGTGTGACATTTGTATTTTGAACAAATGAGTGAATGTACCTGCTGTAGATATTTTATCTGAAGGTGGCTTATATCTTCTGATGTGTGAGAATCTCCGTTGTCAAACTACATTAGGTCATGTGACATTTGGGACAGGTTTGGATGGTTTGCTTAACATTTTTCAGCGACTACTTCCGGCCTATAAGTGGACCCTCAGAAGTTTAAAGGGTTAAAGTCTGTAATATTTAGCACATTTAATGTCTGAAGCAGATACTTTCTAAAAAAAAATTTGTAGAGCAGTGTTATATTTTACATTTTTAAATAAATGCACGTTTTCAGGTGGGTCCGTCATCCCTGTTGGCAAACCAACATGCGTCCCTTCCTGAATCCCAGGACATACAGACCAATGGTGACACAGTGGCTGAGGACAGTCCACTGGATGCTGATCAGTCAGATTCCAGTGACTCTGAGATGGAGAACGACAGTCCTGCAGCAGATGGTGAGGACTCTGCATCACTGTGTCTGTATCTGTGGATCTGTGTGTGTGTGTGTGTGTGTGTGTGTGCGTGTGTGTGTGACTAACATCCAGTCTGTGTAAAACTGCAGAGCTGGAAGAGAAAGTAGCAGGTGTGCTACAGTGTGAGTTCTGCGGGAGTGAAGGTTACGCTCACACCTTTCTGCGCTCCAAACGCTTCTGCTCCATGCTGTGTGTCAGAAGGTAAATGAATCAGTCACACATCAAGAGGTGATTAACATGTTGGTGGTTTTTCACATGGTTCATTAACAAGTTCATTTTGTACTGTATGTATCTATGTAATAGGGGATGAAAAGGTTGATAAAAAGTGCCATTGCGATTACATTTAGATTTGATTTGAACCCTTTGATGCATAAATTATGAGAACCTTTGTCAATATTTTGTCTTTTATTCCTCTTTAGGCCTTAAAAACGTCTAATTAAATATTTAATGTGATTTAAATATTTTTTTAATGAACCTTTTTTTTATGGATCTACAAAAATGTCCACTCAGCTGGACAACATGTGTTTAAGTTTTGAACCAAAGAAACATGTATTTACAAAGCAATATCAGAACACTATGAAACAAAAAATTTTTAATGTATTTTTTACTTAAGAAGATTGTTAATTACAGTCTAATAACAACAAGAAATTGATTTACACATAAACATATTAGTGCAGATCAGCTATTAACAACAGACCAGTTACAGTAATGATATAAACTTACTGATATGGAACTAAAACAATAAAACCCATGAATATACAAGAGAACAACTGTAGAAGAACTGTCCACTGTAGTGACCAGTATGTTTCAGAGGGTTAATATATTTTATTTAGTAACAATGAGCTCAAACAGAAATTTACAAAGTCAACATTACTTTTTCACAGTTTTTACAGATCAAAATGCTGTTCATTTAGGGACCTTCTTTTATATTTAACATGTCTTCAACTAATTTTCTCAGACAAAATGACATTTACTACACTAATCCTGCACTGTTTTTCACTAGCTTTCATCCAACACATCAGATACTCCATATTGTTAGGGCACCTTTTTATCAGGTGAATAAAGATTACATTAAACATATAGTGGATTGAAAAAAATATTCACCTTCTTCATATTTTCTTCGTTTTGTTACATTACAACAAGAAAATTACATGCATTTTTAAAAATTTTTTTAAATACATTATATATTAAACTATACATGGAGTTAAAGATTTTTTATTGTATTTTTTACAAATAGAAATCTCAAAAGAATGAATACTTTTCCAAGGCGCTGTATGTGTAGTATTTTCTTGTTACTTAATAAATGTGATCCTCCAGCACAAAACCAGTCACTTGGGTCAAATTTTATATTTATCTGAAAGTTTATTAAAAATGCTCGCATGTCACCAATTCAACCAATCAGAGCCCGTTTTTCAACATCACCCTAGCAACAAGGGATCTTGTTTACTGAAGAAGGCTTTTTGCTCTGAGGCCTCCCATTGGTTCAAATATATAATTAGGTAGTTTGTGCTGGAGGGTCACATATGGACTTGTCAATGAATATGTCAGTGATAATATCCATGCAAAAACAAGGTTAAAGGTGGCTGAGGATTTGTGCATGTTACTGTATGTTAAATATATAAAACATCTCCATTTTTTTTTCCTCACAATTTTTTGGATAATTTCAAAATAGGTTTTCCTGAAAATATGAGTATTTATCTACCCCCCCCCCAAAAAAAAAATATAAGTTTGGTGTAGATAATTACTTCACCAAGTAGTAGCGGAGTTATGTTTTTAGTGGAGTTTATTTGTCTGTCTGACTTTTAGCAAGATAACTCAAAAAAGTTATGGATGGATTTGGTTGAAATTTTCAGAAAATGTTGATACTGGCACAAGGAAGAAATGAATAAATGTTGGTGGTGACTGGTAATAAGTATGTGTGTGCATGTGTGTGTGTGTGTGTTTCATTCGGTTGATCAGGGAAGTGAAAGTGAAGCGTATCACTCACTATCAATTAATATTAGGGGGGGGGGGGTCTGCCTTGGCGGAGTCTATGCTCTCCTAGTGCTTTTCTAGTTGTAATTAATTATTTGTTTCCCCCCCTGATGTTAACCTTTCTTTGACCTCGCCCACATGTTTGTAGTGTCCCTATGCTGTCCAAACACGGTAACGTCAGCTTGTCATGACTACATGTGTGTTATCAGTCAGTCCTATGGGGACCTACAGAGTGTTTAGTAGCTGTAAATAATCCCCTAAAAAGTAAAGAGAAAAATAATGACTATGCTTGAGTCAATAATTTCCCATATTCAGTAAGTGTTTTCATTTAGGTTCAGTCTCAGCTGCACAAAACGTGTCACAGCGGTGAAAGCAGGCCGCTGGGGCCACAGACCAATGGGCAGGAGGGGACGACCTCCCAGCAGAATCAATGGAGCCTCCAGAGAGCACTTTCGGAGACAGGTCAGTAAGCATCATTGACCTGATACATAAAAGATAATACAAAGGTGCTGATGGGATGGCTGAATGGGCTGATCTCAGGGGAGTGGAGCATCAAAAAGAGCACTGCAGGAGATACAGATGGGTGATAAATAGCAGAAAAAGCCTGATGGGAGTGGTTTCTCCCTAAGGTGTAAATTCTTCCATCCATAAAACATCCAAGGCTTCAGTGAATAGTATGAAAATATGCAGTATTTTGAAAGATAGTACTTTATTATCCAGCTGTCAAAACACAAAATGAAAGATCGTGTAGTGTTATTAAGGTGTTGAATATTACAGTTGAGTTTATAGACATGTAGAATCAATACAAATGAACTCTGAGATTGTTTTTCATGCAACACCTCATGAAAACAATTAGGGAAAAGTAGTTTGGTTTTTTTTTTAATTTCATTGTGTCACTCATTTATATATAATTTTTAGATTTTAATACTCATGAACAAACCAAATGAAATTGACTACTTCTCCCTCGGTGGCCCTGAACTTAAATGAAAAAAAGGATCTATTTATCTGTCTTGATGACCAGATAGATTTTATTGATCTCAAACTGGGAGAATTGCACCAGTCAAAAAATAGAACAAGAGTAAACGCACTATGCATAATAAATTAGAAGTAATTAAAAATAAAAAAAACTGCATAATTAAACTGTAATTTGCAGAGTAATACAGTAATGTTAAATATGATGAAGGTACAAAATGATGTGGTATTGCAAATTTGAGTTTATATATCAGTCAATTCAGATTTTTGTGAATAAAAATCTTCACAATTGACATGGTTTCAGGATTTAGGTAAAAGTTAATACAATATTGTATCACAGTAGATGTTTTTTTCCCCTCTATAAAATTTAAAAATCTCAAAAATAAAATAAAATAAAAAAAACTGTCAGAGAGACTGTTCATATATTATAATGGGTACACATTTGGTAAAGGCATGTAAAAAATAGATCTATAGTAAAATACTATAAAAGTGTAGAAAATGTATTGTATATAACAGTTAAAAGACAAGAGAACATGGTGCTTTTTCAGGAATTTCTCATGATTCACATTTTTCCAAACTTTATCAGCCTGCTGTAGTGTGAACCCGATTTCTTATATATGTACCCAGTAAGTATTGTATAAATATTGAGAATTTTTGTAACATAATGGAACAAAAATTAGCTACACCTAAGAAGAGGTTAAAAAATTCCTATGACTTACACTGTAGTGGGTGTAAAAAAATATTGCTATGCTTTGTCAATAATATTCATAGTAGATGGTCCCACATGTAATTCCTATCAGATATATAGAAGTTGTCAAGTTTCATAAAGATCAATGTATCTGCTCATGAGTTGTTTTGGTCACTGGTATTATATTACCACTGTTTTAATCACTGTTTTAATCATTGTAATTTCTAAATGCATCAGTTGAGTAATGTTTTTAACCCAAAAAGTCCCAGGGCTACTTATGTGGTAGCTCCAAAACATCTTCTTAAGTGATTTATCACTATTTTTTATGACATTATCCTCTATATTTTGTGTCTTTTTCACTAAACATCTGGTATTTTCCTATATTTAATTCAATGATCATGTAGATGTTCATAAAGTAGAGTGTTATTGTATTTTTATTCATGGAAAACTGAAGAAAAAGTGATATTTATAGCAAATCTCTCACTAACTGAACATAAACCCCATGTCTCCATTCATTCACATTGATCCAACTCCATGGGTTTTACTGGTGAATCAATATTATAGAAGATGACACTGTTTCCTATGGACTCCCTGGAGTTTAATAACACTGACCTACAAGTAAAATGTTTCTGGAAAAAAAATTAATGAAATTTTACTACATGTGTTATTGATAAAAAAAATAAATAAAAAAAAAAAAATTAAATTAAAAACTCTTAAATGCTGGTTGGCTCAAGTTTCCAGGATAAGTCTTGGGTCAAAATGTGAAAAATATTAGAATTAAGAAAATCAAGAGAATAGGTTTTATTCAAAAGGAATATTGATCTCAGATCTACTTCAAAACACTGTCTGCACATTATGATCCATTCACTTTACACGTTCATGTTTAGGTAATGATATATTTAACTGAAAAAGTCACTGTATCTACAGTTTTGTCATTTTTGATATAGTCACCCTCAACTTTAATGTGAGGTTTCATTAACCTTTACATAATCAGTGAATTAAATGCAGAAAAATACCTGATTTTCACTTAAACATGCACAATACAGAGGATAATAGAAAAACAAATGGTGATAAATTGCTAAGAAAGATGAAAGAAAGAAAGAAAGAAAGAAAGAAAGAAAGAAAGAAAGAAAGAAAGAAAGAAAGAAAGAAAGAAAGAAAGAAAGAAAGAAAGAAAGAAAGAAAGAAAGAAAGAAAGAAAGAAAGAAAGAAAGAAAGAAAGAAAGAAAGAAAGAAAGAAAAATTCATTTTGGAACTGTCAGAAAATTAGCTCTGGGTCTTTATGGTTAAGATACAGCTGCTCAAAAAATTAGATATTTAAACATTGCTTTGGTAATAATCTGAAATGTTATGAGATTATCCCCTTAATGCCTACTGTCGCGATTATACAACATACCAAAAAAAAATCTACCTATCGTATGTGCAATAGTCAATGTCAAATCAAATCAAAATAAATGATTAAACATTTTTTAATCAAATTAGTCACAGGGTGGCTTTGGGTTAATTTTGATTAATCATGATTAAAACACTTAATGGCAGTCGACAGTTCTGTCTCAGGTTTTCTTTATTTATTCTCAAATTTCCTGCAAAACACCTAAAAATAAACAAAGAAACAAAACAGAGGAGAAAAATATATAAACATATTAAAATCCAGTAAAATTTATATAAAAAAGTGTTAAAAAAATCCAAAACATATTCAAAAGCTCTTCTAAAAACACCAAGAAATTTGACAAAATATCCAAATCATATGCAAAAATATAAATATATAACATATTTATTCAACACCTTCAACAATTTCAATAAAACAACTGTTCCATTTAATTCCATTAATATTTTAATCAGATTAATCATGATGATGGATTAATCCATGTTAATGTATTCATTTGACAGCCCTACTTTATTTATATACTTATATTTAAATTCCGGCATTAAAGGGTTTTTATAACCAACTGCTGAGCCAATGTTGGAAGAAGATATTTTCAACATTTGTGTGAAAATCCAGATTCTTTCATAACACTGAAGAGCAGCCAACTGTGGCCAACAGTCCAGTCATGTTTGTTTCTTCACAGACTCGTGGGTTGTTTGGGTCAGAGGAAACTCGACAACATTCACAGAGAGATGAAGAGGAGGTCCAACAGCAGCAGCAGCAGCAAGAACGAGGGGAGGAGGAGGAGGAGGAAGAGGAGGAGGAGGAAGAGGAAGAGGAAGAGGAGGAAGAGGAGGAGGAAGACACGCCCCCCTGCTCCCATGACAACGCGGCTACGGAAGCAGGCGGAGAGAAAGCGAGAGAGGGAGAGAGAGGAGCAGGAGCAGGTACAGGAGCAGGAGGAGGTGCAGGAGGAGGAGCAGGAGCAAGAGGAGGAGCAGGAGCAAGAGGAGGAGCAGGAGGAGGAGCAAGAGCAAGAGGAGGAGCAGAGGACAGAAACCATCAGCGTGTCTGATACAGAAGAAGACGTCAGCTGTCCGGCTCGGTGGAACGTAGAGCAGGTGTTCTCCTACATCACTCACTGCCAGGTATGAGGATGGTTTTGGAAAGTTCAACTACAAAACCTCCACCAAGGCACACCTCCCCCCTCTGAATGAAGAAAGGCTCGCCAAGGAGGTTATGTTTTTGCCACAGTTTGTCTGTTTGTCTGTCTGTTAGTTAGCAAGATAACTAAAAACGATATGGACGGATCTTGATGAAAATTTCATGACGTGTTGTTTTGGGGTGGGGGTGGGGGTGTGTGTGTGTGTGTGGGGGGGGGGTGATGACAAATGATTAGATTTTGATGATGATCCGGAAGAGATCCTGGATTCTGGATCACTTTGAAATTTTACATTGTGGTTAATGGAGAATACATTTCAAAGTGATCCAGAATCCAGGATCTCTTCCGGATTATCACCAAAATCTAATCATAACACGTCATAACAGACAGACAGACAGACAGACAGACAAAAACATTACCTCCTTGGCAGAGGTAATAAATAAATAAATAACATGTTTTAAATTAAAACATACAGATGTGTAGATACTTCGCAACACTGGTCAATATTGGAGTTTTTAAATGACAAGTAGAGGTGGTAAAAGTACTCACATTCTGTACTTAAGTAAAAGTACAGCTAAAAATACTGGGGTAAAAGTACAATTTCTCTATTGTAATAAAGTAAAAAGTAAAACAATTGTTTTTGTCATTGATGAAATAACAATTATTTAACCAGGAAAAATCTGAAAAGTTAAAAAAATACCTCAAAATAAAGCTCCTAAAAGTGAGTTACTGTGTAGAAAATGTGTTTAATCAGGTCACAATTAATCAGGTCACAATTAATCAGGTGGGTGCCCACACCCACAATTGTGGGTGTGGGCAAGAAAATTAGGAATTTAAAAAAAAAGGTCATCATTATGAGATTTAAAACAGCATAAATATGATATAAAAAATTTATAATTATGAGATACGAAGTAAAAATGATAAGATAAAAATTCAGAAACACGAGATAAATAGTGTTTAATTATGATAAAAGAAGTCGTAATTCTAAGATAAAATGTTGCAATTGAGTTAAAAAGTCATAATCCTGAGATAAATGCATAATTATGAGATAAAGTTACAGTCATGAGATAAAAGTCATAATTATTATGATATAGAAAATCACATTTTCTCTCCTCCACCGATTTTCCCTTTGAAGCCATTTATTATTCATCCTGCCACATCTGTTTAGTTTGAAAAAAGTAAGGAGTCTATTCTGGGAATGTAATGAGTATAAAGTACAGATAATTATGAACAAATGTAGGCAATAAAACTAAAAAGTTGCCAGAAAAATAAATACTCAAGAAAAGTACAAATACCTAAAAAAAATCTACTTATGTACAGTAAGTACTTTTACTTAATTACTTTCCAACTCTGACAAAAAATGTACAACGAAAATGATAAAATTAAGAAAAATATCACACAATAAAAGTATAATAAAAGAAAATAGAGAAATTAATCAGGTAAGTGTTTCCTCTTTGCAATGATAACAGGTAAAACTTTTGTGAGGGACAGGATATATTGTGCCTGGCACCATTTGTTTGGTTTATTGTGTCACATGTCCATGGTATAAACATGCAGGAACTGTCCACAAGGCTGCGCTATAGAAATTAGACCCACCTACATTTCAATTTGTGGTGTTTTTGTGGATTTGTTTTGTGCGTAAATAAAGTTACAGTAGTATTCTTTCCTAAAACAAAGACAGCGTATGTTCAGAATGCTCTAATGAAGCTGCCTTCAGGGACATCCCATCCATCACAGTAATGTATCTAGATTATACCAGTGGCTTTTATTGACCTTTTAACCCCTGGGACATTACTCCAGGTAAATGTGCTGCTGTGAATTTGCATCTGTTTTAGGGTCATAAAAGTGAGTATGTGCTTTTCTTCAGTGCTTTTGTTTTACTGTGTGTTTTAAGGGGGAAAAAATGGGTAAAATAATAGAAAAAGACAAAGAGAGGAACTAAAGTTGGACAGGTTTTCACTAAATAAGACACTGAGAATGAACATCCATCTATCTATCTATCTATCTATCTATCTATCTATCTATCTATCTATCTATCTATCTATCTATCTATCTATCTATCTATCTATCTATCTATCTATCTATCTATCTATCTATCTATCTATCTATCTATCTATCCATGCATCCATCCATCCATCCATCCATCCATCCATCCATCCATCCATCCATCCATCCATCCATCCATCCATCCATCCATCCATCCATCCATCTATCTATCTATCTATCTATCTATCTATCTATCTATCTATCTATCTATCTATCTATCTATCTATCTATCTATCTATCTATCTATCTATCTATCTATCTATCTATCTATCTATCTATCTATCTATCTATCTATCTATCTATCTATCTATCTATCTATCTACACTCAGAATGCTCACCACAGATACCCCAGGAGCTAAAGGGTTAAATTAAATGGTAATACCAGCTTTACATGTGAAATTACTCCTATGCTTTACATAGTGTCATAAATTCATTCACATGATCCAATTAGATACTGTTTTAGCATAAACATGTCATCTTGTCGTCTGCAGGCGGTCAGGACATCGCCCAGGAGTTTCGCTCCCAGGAAATAGACGGACAGGCTCTGCTTCTGCTCACTGAGGACCATCTGGTCAGCGCCATGAACCTTAAACTGGGACCTGCGCTCAAACTTTGTGCCCACATTAATTCTCTGAAGGACGCATGAATAGTAAAAATTCCAGAGGTGGTAAAAGTACTCACATTCTGTACTTAAGTAGAAGTACAACTACTTGTATGAAAAAATACTGTGGTAAAAGTAGAAGTACTGATTCAACTCCTTTACTGAAGTAAAAGTAAAAATGTTCTACTTCCCTATTGTAATAAAGTAAAAAGTAAAACTGCATTTCTTTGCCATTGATGAAATAATACTTATTTAACTATCAAAAGTATCTAAAAAATAAAGTTACTGTGTAGATAATGATCAGATCACAGCACTCAGTTTTGTGGGTATGGGTAAGAAATTTAGGAAAAATGGGGGAAATAAATTAATTTAGATTAAACGTCATCATTATGACATTTAAAAAAAAAAAAGGTCATATGTGAGGTTAAAAAATACATAATTATGACATAAACAGTCAAATTTGTGAGATAAAATGTAAAAAATTATGAAATACAGTTAAATATATGAGATAAGAAATGCATAGAGTTAAAATTATGAGCTAAAAAGTCACAATCAGGAGCTAAAAGTCATAATTATAATATAGAAAGTCACAATTTTATCTCCACCTTTTCCGCCTGAAGTCACTTTTTTTTTTTTAACACTGTTTAGTTTGAAAAAGTAACGAGTATATTCTGAGAATGTAAGGAATATAAAGTACAAATGCAAAAATATAGGGAGTAAAAGTAAAAAGTTGCAATAAATCTAAATACTCAAGTCAAGTACAGATACCTAAAAAGTCTACTTAAGTACAGTAATCTAGTACTTTTACTTAGTTACTTCCCACCTCTGAAAAATTCCCACTCAGCTCGACTACATGAATGCGTTTGAACAGACACTGAACTCTGAGCATCTGCACAGGAACATCTGAATCATTTCTAAAATGTCTGAGTGGTTTGATAGTGGTTTGAACAGACTGCTGGTGTATTATCCCAAAACCACTGCCAGGGATTTCACTGTGGAGTCATCAAAGCCCACTTCACACACTGTCTCAGCTGAACTCCACAACAACTTTAATGTCCATTTGTTTCAAAATGGTTTTAAAATAATGTTTTGTATGATTTGTATGAAAAGGAGAACAGCTGAACACTGGACACACATCTTGGATGCTGTACAGTCTCGAAGTTTACAAAACACATTAGACTATGCCTAAATAATGTTGGAAAATAAATTTAATACACTTTATCAACAAAAACAAAACAGTTGTAATATATATAATGTAATGTGTACTGATTAAAATGCTTTATTATTTATTACTCCTATAATTAATATACAGTAAAACATGACAAAATAATGTGTCTTGTCTGAGTTTATTGCAGTTTTTCTGAAAAGGTAGCATTTTTTTCAAGAGTGATCTGGTAATTAACATTGAATATTACTATGAAAAACTATTATATTAAAAATATATAGTTTCATAGAACAGGGAGGTGTTTCTGATGAACATACCACAGATTATTCAAGACATTCCCTGAAAATAGACTCAAATTTACCCATACACATAATTAAATAACTGCAGAAATTGGGGGAAAAAAACTGTTTTTTTTATTTTTAATTTTTACACTTCCTCTGCTAATTCTGTACTTTGTTTATTTTCCACTAGAGGGCACATTCACCTCAGACTAAAAGTCCTTTATACTAGAACAGACTACAGCTTCCAAAACATTTCCAAAGACCAGTAGTGTAACTACCATGACTCTTCCATTAATGATTAATACATTGTTTAAAAAAAAAAAAAAAAACTATTATTGAGTCAAATCTAATACTATAATGACAACTTAAAACGGTAGGGAATGTATACTGGAAATGAAGGAAGAACGACACAGAACACTTTCTTTTACACATGGTGCTAGAGTGGAGGTTTTCGGTGCAGGAAAGGTGCAAATAGATTTATTTATGTATTTATTAATTCACCAGTATGAACATTTTCTAGTTTCTAGTTTTTTAGTTTGTATGCACATGAAAACCCTGGAAAACAATAAAATGTCAATTTTCAAGTTAGCAAAAGTAATTAAATTAGGTATAATTGTCAAAAGATATCTTGACAACATATCTAATTTGCAAGAAACCTGACTAAAACGTACAGTCATGTCTGACTAATTTCAGGAATTTCAGGGTTCAACAAAAATATTGTATCAATTTAGGAATTACAACCATTTTAAACAAAAGCTCTTTATTTCCAGAATCTTAGAATTGTGTCCAAATACTGATAGACCTAACTGTATAAATTTACATATATCTGCCCAAAACATACTAACACACAGGCCATATTAAATACAATTTTAAAATGATTTTGCAAGCAAAATAACATACTGCATACTTTAATGCCATTTTTGCTCAGGAAAATCTCTCTCTCTTATATATATATATATATATATATATATATATATATATATATATATATATATATATATATATATATATATATATATATATATATATATATATATATAAGCGAAAGGAAGGGGGCCGAGGACTAGTAAGTGTCAGAACTACTGTCCAGGGGGAAACGGCAAACCTCCAGGAATACATCAAGAAAATGGCCCCCAATGACCAACTGCTAAGTGAATGCCTCAGGCAACAAAAGCCCAGTAAGGTCGAGGAACCAGAGGGGCTATCATGATGGAAGGACAAACCCTTGCATGGCGTGTACCATCGGCAAATTGAGGAAGTGGCTGATATGGAAAAGACATACCAGTGGCTGGAAAAGGCTGGACTAAAGGACAGCACAGAGGCACTACTCATGGCTGCACAAGAACAAGCCCTGAACACCAGAGCAATAGAGGCCGGGGTCTACCACATCAGACAGGACCCCAGGTGTAGGCTGTGTAGAGAAGCCCCTGAAACAGTCCAGCACATCACAGCAGGGTGTAAGATGCTGGCAGGCAAGGCATACATGGAGGGGCATAACCAGGTAGCGGGCATACTGTACAGGAACATCTGTAAAGAGTATGGACTGGAGGTCCCAGGGTCAAGATGGGAGAACCCCCCAAAGGTGACAGAGAACAAACAGGCCAAGATCCTGTGGGACTTCCAGATCCAGACTGACAAAATGGTGATGGCCAATCAGCCTGACATAGTGGTGGTGGATAAACATGAGAAGACAGTGGTGGTGATAGATGTAGCAGTCCCCAGTGATAGCAACATCAGAAAGAAAGAACATGAGAAGCTTGAGAAATACCAAGGGCTGAAAGAGGAGTTAGAGAAAATGTGGAGTGTGAAGGGAACAGTGGTACCAGTAGTGATCGGAGCACTAGGGGCAGTGACCCCCAAGCTGGGAGAATGGCTCCAGCAGATACCAGGAACAACATCAGAGATCTCTGTACAAAAGAGCGCATTGCTAGGAACAGCTAAGATCCTGCGCAGAACCCTCAGGCTCCCAGGTCTCTGGTAGAGGACCCGAGTCTGAAGGAGACACCGCCCACGTGAGGCGAGGGGAACATTTATATATATATATATATATATATATATATATATATATATATATATATATATATATATATATACACACACACACACACACAAGTTTATTTACAGAACCAGTGCCTCTGAATTTTCCCCAAAATAGAAGAACACAAATCAACGTTCGCAATCAGTGTTTTGTCGGAAACAAAAATACACAAAAAAAAAGTCAAATGTGCAACGTTGACTGTTTGTTTCCTTATTATGTGCATGTATAAACCTAACTTGGAAAAAGATGTTTTAACAAGATTTAACAGAAGAAATCAGATTTTCTTCAATAGAAAATATTATTTGGCCTGCAGTGAAAAGGATGATAAATGTTCAGTCAAACTGTGTAATAATTGGTGAAAAAAAAACAGAAAAAAAAGAATGCATCATACACAGTTACATATAAGTTTGTTTATTTGAAAAGAGCTGAGACCTTTACAACTCTTCTTTACATCTCAGAGACAGATTAAAATATAGATTGGAACACTGCTATAATCATTTAAGTGCAAATGAGTACATGTCTCTATTACATACATATACTCTAAGCTAAACATGGGGAATGTGTTGCCTAGATGTAAAAGTTCATGATGGAATGTTTAAAGAGTATGGCAATGGTCAAAATGAAACAGAATGTACAGTAACATAAAGAAGTTTCCATGCACACAATTTGGTATTCAAGGCTGCTGTGCAAAGGTTATTTAAGAGATATATCAATGTGATAGAACTGTTATTAACTCCATGACAGATGAGCAGATGCAGAGGCAATAAGATTAAATAGTTTACAGGCACTGCAAAGATGAGTTTATACATGACTTTCAAGGTTTACATTTATTGCATCAATTTACTAGACATTCATTTTGGATGCGTACACTAAATACCTCTGAGTTTTGCGCAAACTGGAAACTGAAAAGATGCAGATTGTTTAACAGAACGCTTTATGGCATAACTAAAAAACCTGAAGCCGCAACACATGACAAGCGGATACCTACGTTTACTAAAATAACCTGACATGAAATGATAACCATGCTAAGAAAAAAATAGATATATAATGCCAGCTACACCCCCCCCTAAGAAAACCAAAATATAACGGCATTGTTTGCAAACCATGTGGATAACTTGCAGCTGAACTACAGTACATAAAATCTGTAAAATCATAAATTAACGTATAAAACAGGAATGAGACTTTGTAAAGAGGAATGGTTCAATGTATCACCTGTCTGCTTCATGCTGGTTCTCTCAACTGGCTTGAAAAAAAGTGGAGCATTTTTTTTTTTCTCCCGATGGGCAGCGGCGTAGCTTATGATGACGACTGACCCGCTCAGACTCCACCGTGCAGCTCGCCGGTTGGAGGGCGCGGGCCGGACCAGACTTGAGCGTGAAAATGTCTGTTGGCTGTGGCACGCCGGCTCAGGGCATGCTCCCCGAGCCCGGGCCGACTTTCTCCGTGGATATGGACTTGACCAGCTCCTCCACCCAGCGCACCTCGGACGCTACCTGCTCGGCCAGGACGTCGTAGCGGGTCTCCAGGCGGCCGAACTTGCGCTTGAGGATGTTGGCGGACTGCATGGTGAACCGCGCCTCCTCCTGGCTCTTCTTCCTCTGAGCCTGGGCACGTTGCAGCTCCTGCCGGATGTGGTTCAGGTCACTGGAGATACTCTGGTTCTCCTCTTTGTACCAGCCCTCCTTCTCTTCGTATATAGACAGGAGCGCGGCCACGTCCTCTCTGCAAGACCGCTGGTTACGCTCCAGATCCCTCAGTCCTTCCTCGGCAGCTGCGATCTCCTCCAGCACCTGAGAGAAGCGCTCGAAATTGACGTAGGTGTTGTTGGGAGGCATGCTGGAGTGGGATTTGATGGTGTACTCCTTCAGACGGGTGGTCTTCAGTCGCCTGCGCTCGGTCTTGTGGTCGCGCTCCTCTTGGCGCACATTCCTCCTCTTAATCACCTGAAGAGCAAAAAAAACAAAAAAACATTAAGTTACACATGAGAATGTTTAATCAAACAATAAGAGAACAAACCAAGACTTTTTTTTATCTTTAAGCCATTTTCTGTTTTACCAAACATTTCACTTAAAGCTGCATAAAATGATAATATACATTATGTATTATCACATAATGAAAACCAGACAGTCTTATAATTATTCTATTCTATTTAATTTTTTTTATTTTGTTGTGCCACAAATCACAGTCCGAACAATGCTTGTTGTGAATTGGCTGATACTTCCACACAGCACAGATAAGAACACTGTGTTGTTGACTTGTTACATTTTATTTACTATATATTGTGGGGGATTTAAAAAAAAAAAAAATTGTAAACAGTCCACAACTGAATAATGTTGGCCCTTAAATATAGAGTTCCGAAACAACTAAATGGATAAAATTGTGCCTGTCATGTAATAAGCTGCCAGCACAATACATACTTCTACAAGTTTTCATTTAATTCATACATCATTATCAACTCCCCGTCGTCCTAAATCATTCACCACAAGTATTACAGTTAAGTTTTAGTCACTGCAGATTTGTTATACTCTGTCAGCAAACCTGTTATTTGAGGAGAATTACAAGTACAACAATAAGACAATATGAACAGATAATATTCACTAAACTGGGAGAAGGCTTTGATTTTAAAATGGCTTTGAAAATGTCGTGTTTGTAGATAAGCAAACTGCAGTGAGGAGTGGATCAAAATTATTATTAATATTAGTATTTTTCAATTACAGCCATTTCCATAAAGGACTGGTCCACTGTTTGAGGTATTGTTATTGTGAGTTTGGTTCTCTGCTTATTTATTTACAACTACAATTCAGTTTACAGTATTATATGTTTGGTTTTTGCATTCTTTTTTAATTTTAGGATTATTGCCATTTCTAACAGGAACTGAAAAAGGTGTTCTCTTTATACACTTTGATGTTTTATACATTAAGTCTTACTGGAACAAACCAGTTCTAAATAAATATATATACCGTACACACATATATAAAATTCTACTTTTCAAATGTATAATGTGAATAACACTTTTTTGTAATGTATTTGTATTGTCAACTCAATATGGAGTGACCAATATCATGATAACATTTTGGTCATGTTGCCTTAAATTCACGTGTCAGCAGAAATATTACATTAGATCAGATAAAAATGTTAAATAAAGTAAAGATCACTACCTTAATCCATGGGTGCTCGAGGCTGTCATCTATTGTCATTCTCTTCCTACAAAACAAACAGTACAATATTGAGAAAAACTAAACATTTCTTTTACAGACTAGAGCCATCGCTCCTTTTTTCCCCCAGCATTGAAATGTAAAATTCTCCGTACTTGGGGTCCTTGACCAGTAGACGGCGGATGAAGTCTTTAGCCAGTTCGCTGGTGTTGCTGAAATACTCCTCGTCGAAATCATAATTGACAGCTGAGATGTTGGTCAGGGTCTCCTGCTTGGTCTCGCCCAGGAACGGTGAAGCTCCACTCAACCTGACAGAAATAGAGGGGCTTGATTTAGAAAAGTGCCTGAAGGATGAGAGAAGCGAGGTTTCCACAAATAACAATAGGTCAGATCTGAGTCGTTACTCACAGGATATATGTGATCACACCGATGCTCCTGCAGAGACAAGAACACCCGTACATGAATAGAGACAGTCACATGGGTCAGTACACAACTTCAGTGGAATAAATAACACGCTGACATCTTACCACATATCTGCTTCCAGCCCCAGAGGCTCATAGTTGACTATTTCTGGGGCTGTAAAACACAGAGGAATGAGCACTTTAATACAAACCAGATGTGGAGATCTGAAAGCACTGCATTATCAACTTAAAGAGTTTCACTTCATCGACACAATGGGCACACACTCACACAGTTCATTGGAAACATGGAAATGATTTTCAACAGCGGCAACAAGATCTCACCGACAAATTCTGGTGTTCCAAAAATGTTCTTGAACTCATTTCCAGCTTTGATCTGATGAGCAATCCCAAAGTCAATCAGTTTGATCCTGGGGTTTGGGACGTTTTTATCCAGCAGCATGATGTTCTCAGGCTACAATGTTAGAATAAAATTTAAAAAAAAAAAAAACTCAATGTGAGAAGGAAGAAAATTTTGGATACTGAGATATAGAGACATGTTAAGTTAAAAAGCTAACAGAGGAGTCGTTCAACCAAAGTCCTGACATTTTCATCTTTTACTTCTTACTCATATGATTTAAGGAAAAACAACTTCCACCTGCATTTTACAGTCAGACCCGTGATTACAATTTGACAAATAAAATAACACATACATAGGATTCTAGCAAATTACCTACCTCTAATGTATGACAATAAATTATAAAATCTCAATTGACATCTACTGAAACTGATTTGAAATGGAAACAAAAAGTTTTTTGGGTAAAGTCTCTGTGCATTCTATAAAATTACAGACATTTATGTCATTACACACAATGATGACAATCTTCATTTAGCAACTAATACAACTACCTGTAACAACATCCTTTGAAAAAAGTTGATAAAACAGTGTTGAGGTGGGAAACAATGTATTTTTAAAAAATGATAACCATTAGTATGAAGTTATGAATTGAAATATATGAACTCCAGTGGAACGGAAGCAATTACTCTGATTGTAAATGGATTTTGTGAGTTATATTAATCATTCCTAAGATGTCTTTGCTAACATAAATACTGACACATAAATATCCTGCCTGTATCATTCACATCTTTATATGCATATATGTTTTTAACAGAATGTGAACAGACCTTTCCTTCCTTCAGATGTGTTTAACAATTTCAACTTTCACCACTTTCACGCTTAAATATTATAAGTGATGATATTTGCTCCAGTTTCCAGAGTTCCAACTCACCTTCAGGTCAAAGTGTGCGATGCGTTTGGAGTGAAGGTACTGAACACCATCCAGGATCTGCTTCAGAAACTGGGTGGCCTCTTCCTCTGTCAGAGACTCCTTCTCAGCCAGGAAGTCAAACAGCTCTCCTCCAGACACCAGCTCCAAGATCAGGATCACGTCTGTTTTGTTTTCAAAGATGTCATGCAATGTGATGATGTTGCTATGCTGGATCTCCCGCAGGATATTGACTTCACGTTCAATCTCCTCACGACTCACTCCCCGCCGACTGGACGACAGCCGCCGCTTCTTGATGAACTTGGCAGCATATTCAATGCCTGTGGTCTTCTCTTTACACTTACGAACTATGGCAAACTGTCCACTGCAGAGAGTAAGCACCAGACAATTAGGGAAAAATATGAAAACTCTTGCGCTGACAATGTTTAAACAAGCCTCAAAATATTTAGTAATGTGTTGTAACATCTTGGAGGAACTTCTCACTTCAGTTAAAAGGTTCAGTACAATAGTTTTTGGTGTCATTGGACAGAATTCTATTACTACCTTTCAACTAAAATTCAACGAAGCCTGAGTTGTCCTCCTCTTTGCTTTGGTTTCATGCTGTAAATATTCTACATTGTGAAGGGTTTGAAAATCACAGGGATTTTCAGAAAGGTAGGTAGTTAAGTATTTGAGTGAAGACAGAGGAAATAACTGCAGAAGGAAGAAGCTATTTCAAATTGGATTACTACTGTACTGCTAGCAGTGCAAATGCTATGTGATGCAAACAGTTACCTTAAGAAATATGTGCAGTCTTTTTATTGATTTGAAAACTGACGGATATTGTTGTTGAGAACATATTTCACTGCGTATGTATGCAGAGGAGCAATGCCCTCTACCTACTACTTTCATTTCCCTGAAAACACGCACACTTTGGGGAACACTGCATTAACGTACTTTATGTTCATGAAGGTATACAATAAAATTAGCCTTAAAATGTAATGACAAGGATTTCATCCCCTAAAGGGAGCAGAGGCTCCATATGGGACAATGTCACAGATTCATGTCCCAGTACCATAAATAATACTAGTCACGCAGACACTGGCCTCTGCTTTAGAGGCATCACACTACAGCAGAGGTGGAAAGGCACATTGAGAGGCAGTGATGTCATATTTTTTGCTGCATTACTGCAGAGAAAGCCACCTTAGAGTAAGTAAGGGTTAATCCACTAAAATATGATGAGTCAGTGCTGATGTGACAAGCATTATATGGGAAGAAGGGACCATTTAATATGCTGCTGCTGACAAAAAACATACTTGCCTTAATGAGAAAAGTTGTAGTTCAACCCTTACATTGCAAATATCACTCCAGTAATGAGTTGCAATCTCATTACGTCTCATATTTGCATAGTGGAAGTTGCAAAGAACTGCAACTATTTATGTACATAAAGTAATTCAGGTTTCAGAATAAGATTCATTTGCAATGCACACACTAACTTATTAAATGGGATCAGGTAGACAATGTTATTGATAGAAAACCATAAAAATATATACATAATGCACCTGAAGACATATATACATACATACATACATACATACATGCATACATGTGTTTTGGGTTCATTTTCTGTTGTATTAAGAGGTTTTCTCCAACTGTTAACAGTATGTTGACATCACTGGTTAAACATGATAAGAAATCTGGAGAACATACCTTCCCAGCTCTTCTCCCATCTCATAGTACAACTCAACATCCTCTTGCCTGAAGCCAGCCATGACTAGCTGACTGGAATAATGATGGGAACCTTGAGTTTCACTGCAGTGATGAAAATAGACAAACATAAACTCAATCAAGTCTGGTAGTGACAGAGGAAAACCTACGAAATGTTGACAGAACTAGTCAGTAATAAAAGTCTGAGAAATTCACTTTTCAACAACCCGAGCTTCTTTCCTCCTTATTTGGCCTGAGTCAACACAGCTTAGTTTTTTTTTCTTAAACAGACTGATGTCAGACCTCCGCATACCAGTCCTACTTACATCATCTGCTCACTGAACCAGCTATCTCAGCCTCAATTAAAGGGACTGGGATGCAAGTTAGCTGCGACGCCATGTATTCAGCAAGTTATACAGTCTGGTTTAATATCAGTGATGTTTTACAACATAAAAAAGAAGGTGGATTTTGACTATGTGACAATGCAGGGTCAGCATGTTGACCTTAACACTGTAGCTAGTTTAGATTGCTGAGCAGCGAATCTGCCGCTGTCTTTAATAATTCAAGCGTTTATCCTCCAAATACCTCAACAAGTATATATAGAAGAGAAATTACTCTTATATCAATAGTACACCTTGTTCATTTATTCAATAAAAAGACGGAGAAATCATTTTAAAGAAAAGGCTGAAACATCCTCTAACGACGGAAAACACAGCTAGCTTAGCTAGTCCATTAAACTAACATTAGCAAAGGTAAACGTACCGGAGTAAAGTCAGTAAGGAAGCTGTACTACTACATTTACTAATACGATGTCAAAAAGGTACACACTTAACTAAGTGAAAGAAATATTAGTTGTAGTTGATACTTACCGTGTGGCTGGCTATGACTGCTGCATTCCTCCGTAAAGAGCTGAGTGAATCACATAGCCGATCATGTCAAGACAATCATTTAACACGTCACACTTCCGGTACAAAATAAAAGAATCACTAACGCAACAGAAAAAGTGCGAAATAATAAGAATAAGAATAAGAATAAGAATAAGAATAAGAATAAGAATAAGAATAAGAATAAGAATAAGAATAAGAATAAGAATAAGAATAAGAATAAGAATAAAATTATTATTATTATTATTATTATTATTATTATTATTATTATTATTATTATTATTATTATTATTATTATTATTATTATTATTATTATTATTATTATTATTATTATTATGATGCTTATTATTATTATTATTATTATTATTATTATTATTAGTAGTAGTAGTAGTAGTAGTAGTAGTAGTAGTAGTAGTAGTAGTAGTAGTAGTAGTAGTAGTAGTAGTAGTAGTAGTACCATGAATACTATGCACATTGCTTTTCTTTTCTTTCTTTTCATTTTCTAAATAAAAATACAAGAAGATACAGGGAATATGTGCACCGGGCTAAAAAAAAAAAAACGTCTATAACTTCTACAACACAAAGTTAATATTTTTGTTTTAATGATGTCCATATTTTCTGTATATCCTAGCTGTATCTTAATAAACAGACTGAGAACGGCACATGTAATTATTGTAGCTTTGATAAAATATCCTAATAGCGGTACGAACTTGTGTTATAGTATTTGTTTAATAAATTATACAGAGGCGTGGCCTATCTGTTAAGGTCAGAAACATGGCAGTTTTATCATTGATTAACATGTCATGCTTATTAAGCTATTAATCGGACCTGCATATTCCAGCGGTCATTTTGTTAAAATATGTGTTACATAACATAATTGAAGTGTTATTATTATTATTATTATTATTATTATTATTATTATTATTATTATTATTATTATTATTATTATTATTATTATTATTATTATTATTATTATTATTATTATTATTATTATTATATCTGAGCCCTGAGTTGTAATGTTATTTTCTAGCAGGAAAACACGTTTTTACAGAGTCTTTTATTTAACAGACGTCTGGGAATTATACAAAATTCTTTTAATTTGAAGTATGCAAATTGGTGTCGTTCCGGTATTGATGTGCATTGATTCAGGAAAACGTTCATCTGGCAGAAGGGCAGACATATGGAATGACATCATGTGGCGTGAATCAGGATCATCTGTCGTACGTCAGTGATAACAAGATAGAGCATGAAGAGGAAAAGGGTAAACAGGTGGTTTACAACCATCCACATAACAACAGACTATAAACAAAGTGGAGTAAACACGCTCATGTTAGACTACGTTTATCAGCACAGGCCTTGCTCCCTGTAATTCACACAAATTACTTGCGAAATAACAAATACTGACCTAATTCATCAAGAATTCTTATCTCTTAAGTAGTTCAGAAAAGTGTTAATCGACTTAGAATTCACTACAGTTGATTCGTTCGAACAGACTTAGAATTCACTACAGTTGATTCGTTCGAACAGAATAAGACACAGATGCGAAAACGAAAAGTGTGTTCCCTGACCGGGAATCGAACCCGGGCCGCGGCGGTGAGAGCGCCGAATCCTAACCACTAGACCACCAGGGACTCTATTGAGCTTGGATTTAACTATTGTAATCAATCTCAGATAGTAAATGTACATTGTCAACTATGTTAGATTGATTTTAGTTAGCCTACAGAAGAGAAATTGATATGGACTTTTACTTTTACAAAAAGTAATGTGCTTTTAAGGTAAACATGAAACCTTTGTATCTACCTCTTTGAATGATCATAAAATATTATGTCTATTCTGAAAAGAGAAAAGGAAATAATTTCATCTTTTCTTCAGGATACAGTTATGTACTGCTTTCAGTAATGACAAAGATAAATAAAAAAAACATAAAATACTGCAAATGCAATTCCAAATCTAACCAACAGATGTCACACTGTGTTACAATCTATCAGTTTGTTCAAAGTCATGAAGGAGTTGGGTCTTCAGATGTTGGCTCTTAAACTCATGTTAAAACCTCTAAAAGCTCTACACTAGTGTTCTGCAACTGTATCCCTCTGAAAAAAAGCACCATTTAGGTGCTTTTTGTCTGGAGCTCCTAACATGTCCATTTATGGTTGTGCTGAACTGTATAGACCCATTAAACTGTCAGGAGAACATATAACGTGGCTTTAGTGTCTTTTTCTAATGTAGCTGCATTCTTCATGTTGTCCATTTGTGGGGTTATTTCCCCAGAGGTCAAACACTTCTGACTGTCACTTCACAGGCGCACACTTTTTAGTGAAAGTAATAACAATTGAAAGCAAGATACATTAAGTTTTACACCAAAACCAGAAATATCTCAGACAGCTGGTGGATTAGGTTTGTTGCAGCAGGTTACTCCCCCCAGGTGGAGCTATTGTTGAAGACAAACTTGATCCGCTTTAAGGGGATCTAAACCTATTCCTCATAGGAAGCTTTCAAACAGCTTAAACAGTCACAGACTGGTCACATCATCACTTCACAAGTTCAGAAATATCCCTTCTCTCAGAACTTCACCATCATCTACTTCATTTACAGAGACAGAGTCATTCATAAACCTGCTTTCCTTCTTTGTTAACAGCTACTTTGGTTACTATTTATACTGAGAGTGTATTTCATTACATTGCATCGCAGAAAATCTACAACAGCTTCTGTTTTTTGGATCCTAAATGTCATCAATATTACTTGGAAAACTCCTACATCCAGTGCCTGAGTAAATTATCTTACGTTCATATGTTTATAACTTTGTACTCATAATTCTTCTGGTTCAATCTTAAATACAGACACTTTCAGGACATAAAACTCATATGTTTTCTCAGCACAAAGTTCAGGATGCATGTATACTATAAACATGTAAAATAATATTATAATAAACAAAATGTTTTTCCAGAGTATTCACACCAGTTCTGTTTTTTGCAATTATGAGACATGACTCAAGGAGTTTCATTTATAATTTATATTGCAAACATTAAAAACATTAGCCTTGCTTTATAAAACGACATCAGTCACCTGTGATCGTCGTTACACCTGTCCCTGTTCCCCTGTCAGTGTCACATGTAACTGGAACAATGCATCTTAAAACCAAGTGCATTAGATATAAAATGATGCTGACAATCGAACAGGGCAATGAGCTGCTCCCATTTCAGTTTGGCTGGTTGTCCATCTGCGAGGCTGACTGGTAAGACTGGATGTCCTCCCCGATCAATTCTGTCACTGTGAAACAAAAAAAATCACAGAAGAAAATCGATCAGTACAACCTTTTTACTTGTCCATCTACATCAAACACCAACATCCCATTGCTTTTTATTCAGATTTTGAGATATACAAAGTGAATATTGGCTACAGGTAGAAGTAAATAATAGTACTAAATCATCGTGAGGGACTCCCCACTGAAGTACCAACATTTGTTGGAACACTGAAGTTAATAAATATTTAGAGAAATAATTCTAAAGTAATACATATTGCAGTAATACTCAAGGCATAGTGTATAATGCTTTCCATTTTTCACTAATATCTATTCATATGTTTCCCCATATTACATGGAACAAGTAGCTTCACGGGTTAACTTAAGGTTAAAAATGGGAAATGCTGATAAATATATACATTTTTATGTAAGATGTCTGTGTAGATTTGGTTCTTTTTCAATATTACTTTCCAAAAACCTTCTATCTCTGTCCTGTCTCAGACCAGCCTCATTAGTTTAAGAAAATAGAAGCTAACCAAGCAGAGTTTATTCCTCTTTATTCTAGAATTTAACCAGACATACTTCCCAGCAGTGGCACAGCACTAAGAAAATGTGGAGATGAGTCTGACCACATCAGTCTAAAAATAGCACATCATTAAACAGCCTTCTCATTCACAATTACCAAATTTAGATACATGTTCTGTACATAAGTCATTCAATAAATTCACAAGTGAACATTTTTATTATCTAATTTTTCAACATGTTGGGCAAATTTAGAACACGTAATGTGATAAAAAAGTTGGAATCATTCATTTTGTGATCTGAAGCAGTAGTTGGTCAAAGGTATCATTTGTCCAAAAGCAGTAACAAGTAAAGTTGTAGCTATAGAGCAAAGGAGAGTGGTGGTTCATTCATTTTTATCTCGAATGTGATAAAAATACAGAATGTTAAAAAACAAAAAACAAAAAGAAAGTGGTGTCTGGCACATTAAACCCTGACCCTTTGCACACATTTCACCTGATTTGCCCTATCTCTTACCATAGCAAAAATACATTTTAGGTGACTGTGACCTTTGACCTACATTCACCAACTTTGAATGGGATCTATTCTGGACCACCTTGCACCTGTCCTGAAAATTTGATAGAAACTGGTACAGTAGTTTTTGTGTAAAGCTGCTTACAAACAGACAGACAAATACACAAACCGACTCAGAAACAATACCCCTGTCCCCTTTGGGAGGCGAAGTAACAATGTTTACCTTTAAGGAATCTGGACGAATTTCTAAGGTTAAAGGTCTAAAGTCGAAGCTGATAAAAAAGAACCACATGAACCCACGACTACCTTAGCAGACTTTTGTCAGCACTACAAAATGTAGTTACAGACAAAAGCAGAAAAACTGCAACTACAGAGAAACAATCTTGTGTGAGTAACATTTATCTACTTTTTTCTTTTTTTTTAGAAAGTATCTGCCTCAGACATTAAATGTGCTAAATCTTACATACTTTAATAAGGTGAATCAGAAAACCACTGAGAAAAGTGCTAGTGTTAGCTCATGTTTTTAATATATATGATGGTGTGTTATTCCACATATATGGTGGTTTATGTACATGTATACAACGGATTAGTAAATATTCCACTAGAAAGAACCTGTAAAGTGAATGGATCATAATGTGTAGAAAGTGTTTTGAAGTAGATCTGGTAGATCTGAGACCAATATTCCTTTGGATTAAAACCTATTCTCTTGTTAAAGGTGTCATTCCACTTTTTCACGCTCCTTTTGGAATCTGATGGGTCACCCCGAGGTTACCAACACATGCTGCCTTTGAGAGTGTTTTGTCACCTCCACTGGCTGCATACTGCATTGACAGAAAACAATGAGAGGAACAAGGGACCCAGAAAAATCTGGTCCATCTGAGGTCACATGGACTTTAGCATCACCCACGTGGGGTTAAGTCCATCCCCCATTGCAGCGAATCTGAAGTAGCATTAACATTAGCATCTACAAGAGAAGACAGTGCCACAGTAGCTGCTGCACAAACATGAAAAAAAATGTGCTCTCTGTGGAAATAAAGCCTTGTGCTTTTCCCTACATGTTTTCAGAACAAGCAACAGTGTGAAACCAAGCTGGATGCTACTCTAGTAAAGGTAAACACACATACAGAGTGAGAGGGGAGGGGGAGAGTGTTCCTTCATGGATTCTGAGCCAATCAGAGACCCCTCGTCACTGCGTCATGGACATGTAAGCACCGGTAAACTTCACCTCATGTCATTTTTCTATCATTCAATCTTGAAACAACTTTAAACAAAGCAATCCAGAGGTTTTGTTAAATAGAACCAACACACAATGTATTCAATAACAATGGAGAATGCAGCAATATTAATGAAAAAAACGATGGAATGACAGCTTTAATTCTAAGAATTTCACATTTTGACCCAAGACTTATCTTGGAAAGTTGAGCCAACCAGCATTTAAAACTTGAGTTTTCTTTATCAGGAACACACAAATGGTCAAATTTCATTAGTTTTATTCTGGAAGTATTTTATTTGTAGACCAGTGTTGCTTACATGTTTTGACAGGATTAGTGGATGAGAAGTTTTGGTGTTAGTTTGGGTTTTCATGGGTTCATTTAAACCCATCATCTTTTTTTGATTCCTTGTAACATATCATTTCAGTCAAAGATCATGGAACTCACCTTCTTCAAATGTGATATGGTGCATGGAGACAGAGCTGCTAAACTCCAGGGGACACTCCTGAATCTTTGCATCCCTCTCTCCCCCATGTCCTGGACCCAGTACCCTTCCCTGGGGGTCCCAGCCCTCATAGTGGGAATAAGGTGCTGTGCACATGTCCTGGTAGTGAGGGTTGGAGGGAGGGGAGGGACACACCTCCTGAGGATAAACAGAGTACTGGGGGTAAGGGGAGGTGGGCATGGGGGGTAGAGGGGAGGACGAGATGGGACTGCCGGCGGGGAACGGGCTCAGAGAAGAGGAATGGGAAGGAGAAGGTGAGGAAGACAAGTAAGGAGAGTCCAGCCAAGGGGAAGGGGAAGGGGAGGGGGGCTGTGGGCCCCGGGGGTACAATGGAGGAAGGAGCTCAGTGAAACCCAGCTCCAGGTTCTCAAAGCTGGGGTGACGCTCAGAGAGGGCAGCCCTCGACCCGCAGGGCTCCTCCACTACAGCGTCAGGCTTTGTGCAGTAATCGTCATGGTAACCAATGGACGGGCAGGGAGGGGAGTAGGTGGAGGGGTAGGGGGGCAGGTGGAAGCCCAGACCGTGCTCGTCAGCCATGGTGTCCCCTCGCACATGGAGACCCCTGTCCATCCCGGTTTGACATACAGTCCCTCCATCCAGGGGCAGGACAGAGGGGCGGGACATGAGTGGGTCCTCCTCTTTAAACATAACTGAGGACAAAAATAAATAAATAATCAACTGATATTATATTTATATTCAGTATCATCTTGTTGCAGTCTCCAAATGTTGCTAGGTTAAGGTCAAGTTTATTTCTACAGCACATTTCCAACAATGCAAAGTGCCCAAAGACATACAAAGACATAGGTAAAAAATACAAGATATGATAAACTCATTAATATATAGAGAGAAAAAAAAGATAAGATATGCTAACACTGATAAAGCAGACACACAATACAAGGATAAATAGTACATAGAAACACAACTACAAAATTAAACAAACAACAAACAATGAAAAACATGAGCTAACCAGCACTTTTTTAATTTGTTTTCTGATTAACCTTATTAAATGTATTGTGTAAAATTATGTAAGATTTAACACAATTAGTGTCTAAACTGGATACTTTCTTAAAAAAACAAAAAAAACATGTAGAGTAGTGATATCAAAGGTGAGTACAACAGTATCAAACACTCACTGGGAAGATATTTGAAGGAATGAGTGCTACTTCGTTTTCTTTTTCCATTGGAGACATAAAGACTGACGGACACAGGCCGGCTGACGGACAGATCACTGTAGGCAGGAACCCTCACACACAGCAAACACTAAAAGGAAACAAAAGCAATTATTGTGGACACGTTACTATTCACTTCTAGTGCATGATGTTGTCTACTGTAGGCTGAGATGGTAAAAATACTCACATTCTGTACTTAAGTAGAAGTACAGAAACTTGGGTGAAAAAATACCCAGGTAAAAGTAGAAGTAGTGATTCAACTCTTTTACTGAAGTAAAAGTAAAAAAAAAAGTACATATGTGTTTTCTACCACAGATGAAATAATAATGATTTAAACAGGAAACATCTGAAAAGTTTCTAAAGTATCCAAAAATAAAGCTTTTAAAAGTGAGTTACTGTGTAGACAATGTGTTTGATCAGGTCACACAGTAAATTTTGCAGTGTTAAATCAACACTTAGAGAGTTTATTTAACTTCTTCTAGAGTGTATTTTGTCCCATTGTCTCCAAATTAACACTGCAAAATCTACAGTGCAGTACTGTGTTTTGTGGGTATGGGCAGGACATTTGGGAATAATGGGGAAAAAAAAGTCACAATTGAGATAAGTTATCATTTTTATGAGATAAAAAGTCACAATTATGAGATGAAAGTCATATAATAATACATAGAAATATAATATAGAAAGTCACAAATTCTCTCCATTGATTTTTCCTCTGAAGTGTTTTTGTAATGTCACATCTGTTTAGTTTGAAAGAATGTGAGAATGTAATGAGCATAAAGTACAGATATTTATGAACAAATGTAGAGAGTAAAAGTAAAAAGTTTTTAGAAAAAAAAGTACTCAAGTAAAGTACAGATATCTAAAAAAACAAAAAACAAAAAACCTTTACTCAAGTATAGTAAGAAAGTACTTCTACTTAGTTATTTATCACCTCTATCAGTAGTTGCACAGTCTTCAATATAATAGAAATGTAAAAGTGTACATAAAATTACCTCACTGCTGTTGTCACGATCAACATGAGCCTCCTCCTCCCACTGCAGTTTACCATCTAAGAAACAACAAGGTACAATAATCTACTATTTAGACACAAAATGGAGGTTTTAACTATACATACGTGTCATTTAATGAAAATCTTGTCAAAGCAAAACTCACAAAATTCTATCTATCAAAATCCCAAAATTATTCAGAAAGGGTTTTTTTTTTTTTACTTTTTGTATCTTATGTCACATGTGGGTATTTTTTTTAAGTTATTGTTGTATGTTAAAAAGAAAACAATTGATTTAAAATGTCATTTTATAATATCAACATATAACAAAAATCTCCGCTCAAATTTAAGATAGGTTTTTACTTGTATTCAGTCTGTATCTTGTCTATTTAAATAGTTCTACTAGCTGTGGTTATTATCATTTTGGGGCATTTTGTGATTCATTTTAGACAGTTACGGTGCAGACAGACAGGAAAAGTCTGGTTTGGATTCAACAGTTGTGTGTCCTGGTTTTTAATGGGGTCTTTTTTTGAGTGATTTTATGAAACAGAGAAAACTTCCTGGTGATACATTCCGTTATGCAATGTGCTGATATACAATAAAGCAAAGTAATATATATTTCTCTATATTTCACACATGAAATTAAATGTACACTGTTGTATTTGATAGAATCAGTACCTAAGTCTGTATGCATTAAAAAGCTTTACTAAGTTCTGTAATGTTCCTTGTTTCTGATGATAGGTTACTCAGCCAGTGTGTGTTGTCAGGGCTGTCTCTTGTCACACCCATTTAGGTAAATTAGGGTGTGGGGGGGAGTGGAGCTGATCTTCCTTGGTGGAGTCTGTGCTCTGCAAGTGCTTTTCTAGTTATGTTTGAAGTGAAGTCTATATGTGTAATACAGACAGATTTTATTTTGATGTGTCAAATACTGTCATGAAATGGATCATTTATTTTTGACATGTATAATAATTTAGCATTTTGTGTAGGATTGTCTCGTCTCGTTTAGAATTAATTTTGACATGTGTAAGATTAATCTTGTTATTTAAAAGACTTTGTGATTAGTAGACAAAGATGGTGTAAGGGGGCAGGAGTATATAAGTTGCACTTCATCCTGCTCCTTTTCAAATGTTTTTTTTTTTTTTTTTTTTACTTTTTTCCCCCAATTTTTGGTTTTCTCTCTCTATCATCATCTGAACCCACTTTACTAGGGTCATGGGGGGCCTAGTCCAGCTACAATGGGTGAAGGCGGGGTACATTCTGTACGAGACGCCCGTTCATCTCAAGGCTGAAAATATATAGACAAACAATCACTCTCACATTTACACCTATGGGTAATTTAGATTAACCAATTAACCTATCAGTGCATGTGATCAGACAAAGGGAGAACATGCAAACTCCACACAGAAAGGTCTGGTGTGGGAATCGAACCAGGATCCTTCTTGCTGAGAGGCACGAGTGCTAACCATTGCACCACCAATGTACTGTTTTTGGTTTTGTTTTTTCTATTACAAATAAATAAATAAATAAATAACTCTGGATGTTAACCTGTTCCTCTCTCCATGAAAAGGACTCTGGAAATAGGTAAGAAGTTGGTGCCGCTCAGGAGTAGTTCCTCTCCACCCTCCACAGAGCAGGAAGTTAGACTGACCGACTCGATGACAGGCAGCTCCTGGGCTGAACGCTGGGCTGGGGTCAGGAGAAAGGAGACTGCATTAATAAAAAAAATCTGGGACATGTTTTGTACCCCTCCCCCTCCTCTCACCCCGCCATATTTGTAAATGAAATATTTGTAAATAAGTTGGAAAATCCCCTATGTACTGTCAATATATCCACTGAAAACATCCAGTGAATGTGTTCCCATTGTTATATCGAGTTCATAAATTCACCACTTACAGCACTCGATGGGCAGAGAGGCGACCTGCAGAGCTAGGACGCGGCCCGGGGGGGCCACGGGTGGTGCTAGATGCAGGTGAGTACGAAACACCAAACGGACACGAGTGTTCTTCCTTCCAACATCTGTTTCTCCTTTCCTCAGCTCAATGTCCGAGTTCCTCAGCTTCAGGATCCCAGCACAGTCGATGCTAAGGCACAAAAAGTTCTGTAATTATAACTGCACAGAAAAGCTTTTCTATTTAATGTATAACACTGGTCTACAGGTAAAATACTTCCAGAATAAAAGTAATGATATTTTACCACATATAATAAAGAAAGAAAGAAAGAAAGAAAGAAATAAATAAAGCCTTTATTGTCATTATATATCAGTATAATGAAATTATGGGTGCTGCTCCACTGAATAAAAAAAACTCAAGTCTTAAATGCAGGTTGTTTCAAGTTTCCAAGATAAGTTTTGGGTCAAAATTTGAAATTCTTAGAATTAACAGCAGAATAGGTTTTAGTCCAAAGGGATATTGGTCTCAGATCTACTTCAAAACACTGTCTGTACATTATGATCCATTGACTTTTCAGGTTCTTTCTAGTGGAATATTTACAAATCCATTGTATACATGTACATAAACCATCATATATGTGGAATAACACACCGTCATATATATTAAAAACATGAACTAACCAACACTTTTGTTATTTGTTTTGTGATTCATCTTATTAATAATAATGGATTACATTTCTATAGTGCTTTTCAAGGCACCCAAAGTGCTTTACATTATTCATTCACTCTCACATGCTCCCTCTGGTGGTGGTAAATTGCATATGTACCCACAGTTGCCCTGGGGCAGACTGACAGAAGCATGGCTATCATTTTGCACCTACAGTCCCTCAGACCACTACCAAATATTCATACACTGGAGACAAGGGGGGTGAAGTGCCTTGCCCAAGGACACAGCAGACTGACCGGGAATTGAACTGCCAACCCTTCAGGTAATGGACAACACACTCTCCCAACTGAGCCATGGCCACCCTTAAATTCTCACTATTCTTATATTCTTGTTAAAGTATGTAAGATTTAGCACATTTAATGTCTGAAGCAAATACTTTCTAAAAGATTAAAGACCAGAGAAATGTATATAATCTATACAATTTATGCAATACTGTACTGGTGTTCATAACTCTGTACTGGTGTTTAATCTTTAGTGGAATCTAGTGGTCATTATGCAGACAAGAACCCCCACTTTTTCCTGTCCTACAGTGGGGAAATACCCTTTAATTTATCTACTCTGGAACATTTTAGCTAATGGGAAAACAACTTGGATCCACATTCAAACATAGTAAGTGACAGGAATGCAAGACAAAAAAAAGGTGAAAATAATATACTCTGTTCTATGCTACTGTAAGAACACAGAAGGCTCAGGAAAAGGTGACCCCTCATTCTAAGGTAACAAAAACATAATATTTCTTAGTTTTATGTGATTATACACCAAGGAAAACACTTCCTTATGTCCCCCTCCCCCAGTCTCCTTCTCTCTCTCTTTTTCTTCCTCTAACTAACCCTTCTCTCTTTAACCCAAACTGGTCAAGGCAGACGACCGTCTTCCAGAGTCAGGGTCTGCTCCTGGTTTCTACCTGTTAAAGGCAGTTTTTGTTTCCACTGTCACCAAGTGTTTACTCCTGGAGGATTCTGTTAATGATGTGAACTAAGAACCTGGTTTAGCAACAAAGGTTTATTTGTGGAGCACAATTCCTACACAGTACTTTATAAAAAATAGAAAACATTTAGACCTGCTCTAAATGTCAAGTGTCATGAGGTAACTTTTGTTATGTAATGCTATATAAATAAAATATGACTGAATATTTGATTGATTGTGTCGCTGCATTGGTTTAATAAACGGCCATGTTTTATACTGATGCTTTTATGATGATTTATTTTCTCTCAATGTTAGACAAATTTCAAAGTATTTAAAAAAAGAACAAAAAAAACACAGTGACAACTGTGCTTATAATCCTCCTCACATAGAACTTCCCCTCTCTATGTTTCTTTTTATATTTTTTTTATATTTTTTAAATCAGTAATTTTATTATTCTGTGGATATTTTATATAATTTATATTTTACATTATACATATTGTTTCTACATGCATGTTTGCACTGAACAATGAGGTCCTCTTATCTCACTGTATGTGTATAATGTAAATTGCACATGTGTATAGTGACAATAAAGGCATTCTATTCTGACATTAACACCATAAACTAAAATAAAGAAATTTTTGTTCTTCACACAAAGTCCGTAAGTTGTCTGCATCTTCTTGCGGGCATTTCACAGAAATCTCTTGTCATGACCTTTACATAAAATGTATATTCTTTTTAAACATACATGAGGCATTTTTAAAGCACAAACTAGAATACACTTTTAAACAAAATAAAAATCATGAATTCAACATTTAATACTCTGTTAACACATAACACTCTACTCTAATGGCCATACTGTCTCTCAAACAGTTACAGATAGATTGATTGATTGATTAATTGATGATAATTGTAAACACTAAATACAATTTTTGCAACTATAGCAATTGTATTTCTATTGTGTGTTACTTTATGTTTGGTTTCTGACAGTAATACTATCTATTTATTGTTTTCTCACTTTTCACCAAAAATGGAAGGAAAAAGGTTCAAGAACTGAAAACAGATTTCTGCATGTTTCTGTTGTTCAAACTATCACAAGTAGCTACACCACTGATGCTTCAACATTAATGTAATGATGTCATATATAATAACACATCAGTCAGAGGGATCAAAACAGCTCATAGCTTTCAATTTTTTGAAGTTAATACTTCTTAAGAGGGATTTCTCATACAGGACTTTTACGTTTCACATTTGGATATTTCCACTCAAACAACAACAACAAAAAGTCTGGATCCTTCTTCCCCTGGTCAAGATAGATGAAACAACTTACAGTGCAGTCATGTTGTTTTCAGGGGTCAGGGGGATGTCAAGTAGCTTGGTACCAGCCTGAACGCTCTCATGACTGGCAGTGCCCACCATCTTCCCTGTCACCCTGTAGGAAGAGGAACTGTTTTTATGCGAAACCTAAATCCATCAGTACACTGGTAATTTGTCCAAAGCCTACACTGACATTCACAAATGTTCAGGCCATTCTAGTCTGTCTGTCTGTCTGTCTATCTATCTATCTATCTATCTATCTATCTATCTATCTATCTATCTATCTATCTATCTATCTATCTATCTATCTATCTATCTATCTATCTATCTATCTATCTATCTATCTATCTATCTATCTATCTATCTATCTATCTACCTACCAAAATACCTACCTACCATCCATCCATCCTTGAATATAAATAATCCCATAAATATGTTTTAAACTATAAATCTACACAGATAATGTAAACAGACAGCAACATACCGATGTATCTGATAAAAAGGATGTGGCCTGATAGATCGGTCATCAGCTGTTCCAACGAAAACCTGTAGGGAGAGCGGCTTCCTCTCTGTGTATCCACACAGCTGCACCGAGAAACACAGTGTGAGGGAAAGAATCAAAGTGAGAAGAGGTCAACAGTGGTGGGACGCAGCATGTGTCCTGAGATTTTTTGTTCTAGTATTATGGACACACAAGTTTTACACTAAATTTAAACCACATATTATACAACATATAAAGTCGTTAATTACGGTCACCCTAAAAACAGAAAATCTGAGCAAACAGAAAATTTGTTTCAGCTTCTGTTTCAGTCTGCCAGATGACATGTCACCTTGACAACAGGGTGTCCTGTTGGTGCCGCCTTCACCGCTCCCCTGCTGCCCTCCGTCTCATAGTGGGCCCTGTGGTGTGGGCGGGGCTGCACCTCTATACGCAGCTCATACTGGTCAAACTGGGATGGCAGCGGCCAATCGAGTGGCGGTAGAGCATTAGACCTGAAAGTGCAGTGGATCAGAAAGATAATAATGGATTAGATTTATATAGTGCTTCTCTATGTACACAAATACTCAAAGCACAGTGTGGATCCATTATTCATTCACTCTCACATGTTCCTCTGGTGGTGGTAAACTACATATGTTGTCACAGTTGTCCTGGGGTAGACTGACAGAAGCGTGGCTGACATTTTTTACCTACAGCCTCTCTGAACAAAAAAAATTCATATGCATTCATACACCAGTGTGAACAGCAGCACTGGAGGCAAGGAGGGTGAAGTGTCTTGCCCAAGGACACAACAGCAAACAACTAGGACAGAGCAGGATTCAAACCACCAGCCCTTCAGTTATTGGACGACTCACTTTACCAACTGAGCCCCGGGCCGCCCTGTCAACATGTAGACTTTACTCTGCAATCACAACATTGAGCACATGGATACATGACAGGGGGAGAGGAGTAGGCTGAGAAATAATGTCCTTTGTGGTTTACAGTTAAAACCCCATGTCTATGTATGATGACATTTCATTTTGGATTTCATTGTGTCATCGTTTCAAACTCATTTTAGTTCAGGCACCACATTCAGCCCAATTTGATCTTTAGTGTTCTGGACCAGTAAAATAACAACATGACCTATAAATAATGTAAACTTTTAACTTTTCTCTATGTTTTAGGGAGAAAAAGTGAAATTATATAATGAAGATATTCACATTTACAAACTATCTCTTCACAAAATGTGATGAAATTTCCACTTTTAACACTATCATGCCTTAATTTCTCATTTACACATGTACATTAGAATGTACAGATCACAGAGTAGATCTACAAATACACAAAACATTTAATAAAAGGAAAATCCTTTTTTTTTTTTTTTTTTTTTTGGAGTCATGCATGTTTTGACCTGACTGCTAATATCTTCAGTTCAATTTTGGCATTTCACATATTTGTTCTGTAGGATAAATTGGAACCTTAGGTGGGCCAGTTTTGGCCCTTGAGCCACATATTTGACAACAGTGTTCTAGACATAACAGAAACACAATAAATAAATCAGAGTAAACAAAGATTTTGTCAAACTCAGTTAAATTATTTTCAGGCCAAATATTATAATTAAGTGAACACAACCTCAGATCTTATGGTTAAAACTTTTATAGACATTTATAGACTCTTCTAATTAGAATATTCTTGCTTGAGGCAGCTATCTTTTTTAGTTATGAGATGTAACAGTTAACATGAAAAACTCTGAGAATAAGTAAATCTGTGATCACTTGTGTTCTGTGTGTGTTGCCTTTTTGCTCAGCCTTCCTCTGACACAACACGTCTGTACTTTGTTACACTTATCAGGTCCTCCTGATCTATAATCTATAAACTGTAGTGTTTATTATTATGATGATGATGATTAGTCATCGTAATAACAATAAAAGTAGTAGCAGTAGTAGTATTTTCCACATAGCGGATTGTCCCTATTTTGTGCCATAGTGTAACAAAACAATATAAAAACAGTACTATTTAACCAGCAACACTGTACAGGTAACAGATACTTCTGTCTCTTCAAGTGTTTCCTATTGTCATTTTACAATTCATAACAATAATATAATGACTAATGACTTTTATCAGAGGATTGGCCTTCTTAAGGATGTTTGTATAATGCATATCACCTTGTTTTAACAGGTAACTGTATTTACAGATAGAAATAAAAGTGACCAGGACTTGAACCTGGGACCTATAATATTTAATACAGGTTTTGTGTGCCATTCACATTCATGGACATGCTACGTGCTGTGTTCGTAAGAGCAGAGCCTTAACAGTGTTAACATTGTTAAGTGGATCTGTAACTGACATCATTTATTTGTGTGTTATTGCTGAACAGCCTGGTATTGACGTCTTGGAGGTTATACAGTGGATATTCTTGTTGCTATGGACCGATTCATTTACAGCAACAAATACTGAACTCTACTGGATGGAGGAGGGTTCAATAAAATGGATGTGTGTGGTCATTGTAAAATATTCAGCAATAATGACTGTGAAAAGGGTGTGTTGATTTCCAGGAAACACGAAGGCAAAAGGATCAGCCTGACCAAACTGTGGTTTATTAGTAAATACTTGAAAGCCATGTTGGACTCTACTTCTTTACTCAACGGGGAGGATTTCTAAGATTATTTGTAACTGTTAACAGCACACATTTTTATTATTCATTACTGACCAAACGTTTATCAACATTGGCAATTTGACTGAAATTAACTGTGTTCCAGTTATTGGACAATTTAGTTTCAATAATAGTTTCAGCTCCAGACCAACAGTGAGGATAAAAACGTGAGACAGCCACTTCAAAAAAATGTCTATCACCTTCTGTAATGAACATGAATTAAATCACTTTTCCTTCCAGACCTCATTTGCAGTTACAGCTACATATGAATGGATCTGTTCCAGTGGCAATAAGGGAACAGGCATTTTACAAAATGCAGTTCAAAATGCTCCTAAAAAATTGGTAAATTAATAATTAGAGATGATAATTTTAGAAATGTTTTATTCCTGTTTATGTTGTGTTTTTAATATGCCTAAATAACAAGTGATATTTAATATTTTTTTAATCTATTTTATCTAAAGTGTTATTAATTGCAAATGTATTGCAAAATTTGTATTATGCTTGTCTACGTTTAGGTATTTTCAAATGAATGTCTTGAAAACTGCATGTTTATAACCTTGAGCTACCTTTTAGCCTGATAATTTAACATCTGCCCAAGGCTTGCAGATAAAAAAACGGTCATAAGGCTAACTGGTGTATTTAAAGCAATGTATATTAATGCACAATATTAAGTAAACCAATTAATAAATAAATATTTACTTTTCAAATGGCCATTTCCATATGGTTTGTCTGTCTTCCCCCAATACATTTAATATGTAATAACTCAAAAAATATTTGAAAGAATGTCTTTAAATGTGGCATAAATGTTCACTGAGACTCAAAGATCGATTTTAGTGGTTCAAAGGTCAACGGTACTGGTCAAAATCCTTGGGGCAATTCATGTCTCAGTCCATTTTTTCCCTCTGTTTCTACTTTTCTTGCCATTTTCTTTTATAATCATATCCTTTGTATTTAGCCTTTTTAAACTATATATAAATAATGTATTTTCCTATATTTCATGTGGTACTAGGCACAACAAACCCCCTCCTCACACATATTGTAGCTTCTTTTGGCATGGCCATAATGTCTATGCCTGTAGTGTTATGCATATGAACTGACTCTATATACACCCCTCATCAAACTTTTAAGATCTGTTGAAAAATTGCAAGACTTTGCACTATTGTCACTGGCAATCAATAAAACCAATTTAACATGAATTCAACTAACAGTTTTACAGCTAAAGTGGTAACAAACAAAGAAACAAACCAAACCAATACCCCTTGTCTCCCCTTTGGAACAAACAAATGTGTCCAACCACTGTCATTGATTCAACTTTATGGGTTTTTACTGATGAATCAATCATGTAGAAGATGACAGTGTTTCCTTGGTAACTACAGAGCCTCTGAATGTCCAAATGGTTCATATCTGAAAAGCATGAAAAGATAGCAAACTGCATTTTACACCAATTACACTGGTCTATAAGTAAAATGTTTCCAAAATAAAACTAATGAAATGCTACCACATGTGTTACTGATAAAGAAAATTCAAGTCTTAAATGTTGGTTGGCTCAAGTTTCCAAGATAAGTCTTGGGTCAAAATGTGAAATTCTTAGAATTAACAAGAGAATAGGTTTTAGTCCAAAGGAATATTGGTCTCAGATCTACTTCAAAACACTGTCTGCACATTATGATCCATTCACTTTACAGGTTCTTTCTAGTGGAATATTTACTAATCCATTGTATACATGTACATAAACCACCATATATGTAGAATAACACACCATCATATATATTAAAAACATTAACTAACCAGCACTTTTATCATTTGTTTTCTGATTCATCTTATTAAAGTATGTAAAATTGAACACATTTAATATCTGAAGCAGATACTTTCTAAAAAAAACTGCAGAGCAGAGTTTTGGATCAACAGATATTAAACAGTTGGCTGTTTGGGTCACTATAGGTTAAGTAACCTTTGACCCACTGTAATGTTAAAATCATAAACTAAGCTACACATGTGTGTTGCCATTTTCATCTGTTTATATACATCACCCTATTTCATATATTTTCTAAAGACCCTGAATCTGTATATAATGTGATCAGATAAAGTCAGGGGTTCTTTTTACTCTTTGTAATTTGTGTTTCTACATTTAATGTTGTTATGTTGCATCCAAATGTTGTTGTGCTTCACTGTAAGATGACAATAAAGGAATCCAATTAAATACTGTGAACTTATTTCTGTTCATTCCTATGACACAAATATTTTCTTGGATTCAGAGATGAAGTGATTAGAATTTAGTGGCTAAAAGTTGAAGACCATAGCTCAATATTTCAGGCTATAATGCAGTGATAGTAAATGTATGTGATTGAAGTTATACTCCTTGTTATAAGTTTTGGATCTTTTGAGTTTTTCTTTAATCAAAAAAAAAAAAAAAAAGACACTTGTATATATTCACATTGTGTCACCTGCCTAGAATTAATTTTCTTAGTTTTCAGAGTTTTCAGGAAACATTAAAAAAAAAATCAACCAGTAATTGAATACTTGATGATTTAGGTGATAAATGAATTTTGTCAATAAATTATGTAGGCAATTATTTTACGAAGGTTCCAATATGTATTCAACCCAGATTCAAGGGTCCTTAATGGTCACTATCTTTTTATTTGTTTGTCCTTGCCTGAACAGGGGACTGTGAGCACTGGCCCGGGTCCTGCCCCAGGCCAGGGCAGGGGGCACAGAGAGGTAGTCCATGCCCAGGGATGGGGGCTCTCTCCTGGTCTGCTGAGTCTCTGTCAGTGGACAGGGGGTGCTGTGGCCTGGAGCCTGCTCCTGATCCACCTCCCTGGACGACAGCTGGAAATCAAAAAGAGACCTTGACCACTGCAGAATAGTCTTAGTTTGGACAAATTCACACATTTATTTTAAAAAATGATGCCATATTCAGATTGTGATTCCTATTCTGTTACTCGATCAGAGGTCTGTCAACCACTGTCCTGCATGTTTTGCATGTCACCTTACTCCAGGGGTGTCCAAAACCAGTCCTCAAGGGCCGGTGTGTCCTACATGTTTTACATATTTCCCTCTTCCATGTGATTCAGTTTAACCCTTTAACTCCTGAAACTTTAGCAGTTCCACAGTAAAAAGTATTAAAATAAGGAACAAAAACTAAACAAAAATGGCCAATGTCATCAATAAAATGAACAAAAATGAATAATAAACTGACAAAATAATTAGTAACACGAAGAAAGTAAGACACAAATGGAGCAAATTTAAAGAAAAAATACTAAAATAAAAAGTAAAATGTAGAAAAATAAACAATGAGCAACAAAATGAACAAAAACGTTGTGTCTTACTTTGTTCATGTTACTAATTATTTTTGTCAGTTTATTATTCATTTTTGTTCATTTTGTTGCTTATTTTTAATTCTTTTTATGGTGAAACTGCTAAAGTCTCAGGAGTTAAAGGGTTAAACTGAATAATGTGGAAAAGGAAAATATCTCAAACATGTAGGACACCGGCCCTCGAGGACTGAATTTGGACACCCCTGCTCTCCTCCCAACACACCTGATTCACAGCAGTAGGTCGTTATCAGGCTTCAGCAGGGCTCGATAACGAGCTGATCATTTGAATCAGGTGTGTTGGAGCAGGGTTGCATCTAAAACATGCAGGACAATGGACCCTGAGGACCAGGGTTGAAGACTTTTGCTGTAGTTTTTCCACAAATAAATGGTTTACCTGCTCCAGTGACGTCTTCCTGGTTTTCTGTGGGATGCTAAGCTCACAACTGTTGGGTGGAGCTTGTGTCTGAGAGGCGGAGTCTCCACCTTCAAGGTTACATCCATGCAAATCCTCAGAATAACTGCCCCTCCGTGAGGAGCAAGGGGAAGCCAGGGGGGAGTTTCTGCGCTTTTTCCCTCCGGGTGAAGTTGGCCTTGATGAGGACGAGAGGCCAAAATTGATCGTGGCCTCATTTAGCTCCTCCTCCTCCACCAACAGGGAGTCACAACTGGAGGCGGGGCTTAACCAACCACGAGATGAAGGGCTGGAAGCAGGACTCGGGCTGAGGGAGCCGGGACATCGGTCTCTGTAGGTAAATGGGTCGAGCAGAGGGAGGTAGAGGCGTTCTCGATCCCACCCCCCACCGCCACCGCCACCACCCATGTCCCAGTAGCTGGGGACAGAAGAAGGAGGGTCGTCCTCAGGGGAGATGGTGGTTATCTGGATGCTGGGACACTCTACTACACGGGACTCTGACACCTGAAAAAGATGAGAGAACATTTAAAATAGAACATAGAAGACAACTACACCTACTGATGGATTAGTCACATTGTTTCTAACACATCATTAATTTGGTCACATCAAAGAATCATCAGTACAAGCCATGTTTTGCAGATGTGGAATTTTGAAGCACTATATCTCTACTTTACTCTATTACTTCTCAAGATAGCGAAGGAAAATATGTTTTAAAATCCATTACATTTGTTGGACAGTTTTGATGAGTATTAACATCAAGATTTGAAACAATATAAAGTGTAATAAACTTGTAATATACATCATATTGTTGATTATTAACCCTTTAAGTCAAGTTAAGTTGCATTATTGCGACAATAACCATAAATGTATGGTAGTTGTATTCTTACCATTGTTAGTATATAATTATTGTAATGTAGGTTAGCTGTTGGATGTATGTTGTTTCTATATTCCATTCACATTTTGATTCCATAATGTAAATACTGTTGAATGAGTTTATTGTAAATATGTTTAGGCCTGTTTTGCTCATTTATTCTGGTTTGAAGTCGAAGGTATTTAAAACTTTAATATTGATGACAATGGGTTTGGGATTAAATATGTTTTTTCTTCTTCCCACTTCTTTTTGGGTGTAAATTAATTAAATTTTTCTTTTTGACTTGCAAGTACACTATGAATACTCGAAATAAACAACTCAATCAATCAGTCAACTGAATGAAACAAACAGCTTTTTGAAATCTTGATATCAAAATTAAATCATTTTTGAATAAATGAATAAATTCAGGGGCCTAAAGGGTTGAACTAACAAGCAGTGCTTTCCAATCTTTTTGGCTACTAATGTCTTACAGAAAATTGACTGCATATGGCTTCATATTTCAGGTATGTATGATTCAAACAAATACAAATTTTTCAGTCAAATCTTTTGTCATGATATGATTTGTTAGCCACGTACAACAAAATTAAACCAATTTTGTGCAACTTTTAGGCTTTAATGTCTCACATAAAGCAAACCAGATCCCCCAGTTTCATACCACGAGTCAAATATCACAGAAAAATCCCCAAAATTTAAAACAGATCAATGTATAACAACTTTCGTTCCCCTTTTTCCCCCCTGTACATCTAAATATAAAATAAATCAAACTAGAAAGAAACTTAAACAGTTATACTCAGTGATGAGCACAGCTGGTGGCTGAGGTGCAAACGCTCAATAAACTGACCTCAATTATTAAAATCCCATCACACCCACTTCATTATCTTGGGGTGTTTCGACAGAGCACCTTCAGCCACAGACTGATCACCCCAAAATATAAGAATGCTGCCGATAGTCTTTTTTTTCTGCTGCTGTAACAAAACCAATTTCCTTGAAAAAAGGATTAATAAAGTATCTGTCTGTCTGTTTGTAACACAGACAGATAAGATATTTCACCCTCCTTGTCTCCAGTACCACTCACACTGGTGTATGAATGCATGTGAATGTTCGGTGGTGGTCAGAGGGGTCATAAGCACAAAATGGCTGCCACACGTCTGTCACCAGAGAGTGCATGTGAGAGTGAATGAATAATGGGTCACTAATGTGAAGTGCTTTGAGTGGCCAAAAAAGCACTATATAAATCCAATCCATTATAACCAGGACTCAGCTCAAAACCATGAGCAACTGGGCCTTTGTGGTCGCTGCCCACGGTCTGTGGAAGACCCTCCCAGACCATCTCAGAGGTCCATAGATAGGAGTCCCTTTTAAAAAGAGACTTAAAACCTTCCTATTCAGGAAAGCTTTTACTGTTTGATTTTAATCTGTTGATTTTAAGTGCTGCTTTTATCTTTTAGGTTTTATAATTCACTGTGCACTTTCAAATTTGAATTCAAATGTAAAGTGCATTACAAATAAAATGTATTATTATTATTATTATTTTTATTTTATTTTATTTTTTATTTTTTTTGTTAGAGGCCATATCGTGCAGCCCTAGTGGAGACTCTTATCATTCATCAGCACAGGTGTAAAGTAACTAAGTAAAAGTTCTTCATTACTGTACTTAAGTAGTTTTTTTTTTTGTATCTGTACTTTATTTGAGTATTTATTTTTCTGGCAATTTTTTAGTTTTACTCCCTACATTTGTGCATAATTATCTGTACTTTATATACTTCATATTCTCAAACTAAATAGATGTGACAGTACAAAAATGAATCACTTCAGAGGAAAATCATTGTAGGAGACAAACTGTGACATTATATATTATAGTTATATGAGTATTATCTCAAAATTTTGAGTTTTTATCTCACAATTTTAACATTTTATTTTTAAATTATATTTTAAAAATATCTCATATTTATATATTTTTTTCCAATCTCATGATGACTCTTTACTTTTGTACTTTATTACAATTGAGAAATTATACTTTTTACTTTTACTTAAGTTGAGGAGTTTAATCAATACTTTTTTTCACATAAGTAGCTGTACTTCTACCTAAGTACAGAATGTGAGTACTTTTAACACGTCTGTTCATCAGTTTGATTCAAATCTATAATAACTAATAATGAATGTTATGCCTGCTGATGTTTGTGACGATACAGAGAAAGTCAAGTAATGGACCCATCGTAAAACTGAAAGATACTTTTTATTTACAGGCCAAACATATACAAAGGCTCATGCATTAGGTTCACAGTTTTCAGTCTCACCTGTACAGACCGGGCAGGGAGACTCTCATAGGTCCCACTGAACTCCCTGACCGGGGCCCTTCGTGGAGGCGGCGAATGCATCCCAGCGCGCTGATTGGCTGAGGGTGGCGGGCTGGGGATGCTGACTGAGTGGCCTGCATGTGTCGTAGTGAGGTGGTTGTCTGTAACTGAAAAAAAAATTAAAATGCTTTCAGACAGAATATAACATATGGGATGTCTTCATCTACAGAGAGCATGCCACTGTCGACTAGTGTCAAAACAGTGGATAAAATTCTCTAAAATCAAACATTTACAGCTGTTTTCCTATTATTCACCTTTGTTTTCACATGGCAAGAATTTCTTACTGGGTTATCCTTAAAAATTGACCTTTTCCCCTCATGTTAAAAGCCACTTTCTCTTTGTTTCATAAGTTGTGGCTTCTGAAGTTCAAGTGACTACACATTGACAGCTGCAAAAACCTGCTTTTTTTTTTGCATCTACCATGAGAAAGAGTCGTTAGATGTCAATCATAATATTGTAAACACAATTTGCGGGAAGAAAATATCCATTTTTTATCATCAGCATGCCAATGTCATTCATTACACATCAATTTTCCTTGATTTACTGAACTGTAATAGCTGCCATATGGAAAACTCATGCAACTTTCCTCACAAATGCACCGTGTCTTTTATCAAACACATGTAGCATTTCATTTATACTAAACGTCTACTGAATGAAAACATCCCTTAATGTGTTTAAGCTGTTTACAGTGTCTAATTGTGCTCTGAGTAGAGTATGTTTTTTCCTCAGCATTGTATAGTAGTAATAAGTAATAGTAATAATACTTCACTACTGTAGTAAAGTATGATTTGGGCAGAGGTGGTAAAAGTACTGACATTCAGTACCTAAGTAGAAGTACAGCTACTTGTTTGGGGAAAAAAAACATCTGGTAAAAGTAGAAGTACTGATTCAACTCCTTTACTTAAGTAAAGTAAAAAATAAAATACAATTTAAAAAGTACAACTTCTCAAGTGTAATAAAGTAAGAAAAAAAAAACTGCATTATATTTGCCATGAAAGAAATAATATTTATTTAACCATCCAAAAACAGAAAAGTTTCCAAACTATCCAAAAATAAAGCCTTTAAAAGTAAGTTACTGTGTAGATAATGTGTTTGATTGGGTCAAGGTACTCAGTTTTGTGGGTACGATCAGGAAATTTAGGAAAAATTGTCAAAACAAAATTCTCAATTGCAATAAAGTCATCATTTTGAGGTTTAAAAATGCAAAATTATGAGACAAAGAGTCAAAATTCTGAGATAAAAAGTCACAAGCATGAGATAAAAGTCTTAATTATATATGTTACTTGCCTTCTTATTTTCCTTATTTATTATTTATTATGTTATCAATTATTGGCTTTTGAAAGATCAAATGTTTTTGTGCTTGACATATTCAAAATAAAATGACTAAACTAAGCTAATTATGATAAATAAAATCACAATTTCTCTCCTCCAGTGATTTTTCCTCTGAAACCAATTATTTTCCATATACTGTCACATCTGTTTAGTTTGGAAAAGTAACGAGTCTCTTCTAAGAATGTAAGGAGTATAAAGTACAGATATTCATTAACAAATGAAGGGAGGAAAAGTCCAAAGTTTCCAGAAAAATAAATAGTCAAGTAAAGTACAGATACATGAAAAATCTACTGAAGTACAGTAATGAAGTACTTCTACTCCATCTCTGGTTTTGGAAGATTTTATTTTCACATTTACTCCACTATATTTCCTCACTCAATTGCATACTTCTTCTCCAGTACACTTTTAATACACAGTACCATTACTCATTGTGAAAAATAAATGAAAATAAATGTGATGTTTTCACCGCTGAGATCACTGGCAATAAAGTCAGGAAGCTGAATTGTCATTGGGCTGAATATCATAATGCAAAAAAAAATAATTTAAGGAAATCAATTGCCTCAATTATTTTAAGGTGATGAAACTTTAAAAAAAATACAAGTTTCCAGAAGATAAAATGTGGATGCTCATTAAAGCACGATTAAATTAAAACATTACTTATTAACTTAGTATTCTGAGGTTCTGTCAGTCCTACTGGAAAACTAGGATTCTGTGTCTTTGTCCCAAGACACTTGGACATGTGGACAGACAAGACCCGGGACGTGAACTTCTGACCCTTCAGTCATTGGACGACCCGCTCTACCAACTGAACCACAGCCGCCCCTGAAAAAAATTACTGTTTTGTGACTGTAATTTTTTTGAGTGATAGATATTGGTGGTTATTTGCAGTGCTCTGAAATTGCATTCCATCATCTACTACATCAGTTAAGTTTTTTTTTTTTTCAATCCTCCTTATTTGAAACAATAAAAATAACAGAGCAATATCATTCTCAGCATTTAATGATTTAATTCCTTTAAGTTGTACCTCATATGTTGTTAAGTTATGTTCCCTTATATCCACAATAGTTCCTGTTAATAAAAAAAAAATTGTTGGAAGTACTTAAAAAGAAGAACATGTTAGAGCAACTTAATACATTTGAGTTAGTAGTATTATTTCTGAATATATTTAATTATTCTGAACATTCAGGTTTACAGTGTACAGTAAATGACACCAGGATGTGGTTTTATATTTATAGTTATGCAGGAAAAAACATGGTCCAGTACATATAATACTCAAGAATAAAAGGTTTACTGTGTAATATTACTAACATTTAATAATGAACCTACATATTGAAACACCCCCCACCGCCTCCATCCTCCTTTGCTAATATTTGTTTTGTTTGTTCTGGGTTTTAAGTTAACGGGATATTAACTCTGGTTCACGATCATAGCATAGGCACATAAGAGGTGATGCTAATGTACCTTAACGTCACAAACCACCCACTACAAAGTAAAAAAAAAAGAAGAAAAAAGAAGTCTAGTCTAAGCTGCCGTGGAAACAAGGCAGCACAACATGGTGAAAGGCAACCAACTCCCTCTCTGTAGATGTAAACCGCTCATGTTAAGATAAGGAAAACATAACATTTCTGATTTCCATGTGATTATACACTAACAAAAACATACTTATGAATATTATTATAGATTCCTGCAATTCCATCCTCATACATCCCCCCAGACTCTTAGAAACAGACTTAAAATGTTATATTTTTGTTGTTATTTACATAGTTGCAGAGGAAATATTTGCTTTTATCATCGACTATAGAGTGATTAGAGGAAAGTACTGAACAGAGTAAGATGGGGAATGACCCACACCACAAGTCAAACTGGAGACATGGTGGTTCATGGTCTGAAATGTGCATTTAAACCACATCAAGAGGCTTACATCACTCATATACCACTAGAATTACAAATATATGGCACACATGATGATTTTTTGGATAGATTAGGCTTTCCTATATTTTTTTTTTCTTTTAAATTACAGAAAAAAAAATCTCATGAAAACATCTCAAAGCCACGGTCAACACATCATTTCCCTATGATGATGTGGTCGGCCACTGGGATCAGCCTCCCAGAGCCAAACAGTAGTTTGTCTGTAATGAGCGAGGCTCCGACAGATCACTCCAATGCAGTGGCGGCAGGCCATATATGCAATTTTTGGGCAAACGTGGACATACAACTGCAACTGCCAACAAATTAAGACTTGGGGTGAAAAATCTCTTCAAATGTTTCCTGGCAACAAAAATATTTCCAAGTGATTAAAGCTGTAGCACTGAGGCAATGCTCAGTTGGTGGATATTTCACATAAAACAATGATTTACATGTTTGTGTTCAGACCAGCAGAGTTTATGAGGCACAAAAACAGTACCGTTTGTCAATTTGTTTTTAGGTAACATAATGTCAAATTTAACAGATCTATTAGACTCTCAGACTTCATACTAAAAAGTGATGTTAAGATGAATGGTTTCCAACCTTTAAGGAAAGAAAAAAAAAAAAAACCACACAAGTTGCAAAATTAATCGTTAGAAAAATCATGAGATGTCAAACAGTGAAGGAAAACAGAATGGAAATGTTATCGTTGTGGTATTTTATAAGTCTTTTAACTCAACCTGAGTCAGAATTACCTGATGGAAAGTGAACAATATCTCACTTTCTGCCTTGGTGAACTTCATCTAACTGATCTGAGCTAATGCATTATTTTTATCCTCAGTTGAACTTCTATCAGAAAGGAATGTTTTGCTCACCTGGGGGTCTGAAACCCCACAGGAACTCGCAAAACAAGTCTGTGGTGCCAGAATATGATGAGCACATTTGAAAAAGATCATAAATGTTGGTGTTTTTCTTAACACATATCTCTAATCTTTTCTTTTTTTTTTCTGATGTTTGAGTGGATAGTTGTACTTTTTTTTTTTTTGCACATCTATAAGATGCAGAAGTGTGCAGAGGCATGGAGAACACATGGATGACAGCTGCATCCCACGCAAAACTCACATGAACTTATGATGAGGTGAATGCATGAAAAAGTGAGAAGAATTGCTGTCTTGTTTGTCCTATGGTTCACTTTCATGCATTGGGTGTGGTGATACAACTGTATGCCAGTGTGGGCGGGAAACAAATCAGAGACATGGATGTGAGATGCGTGTGTGTGTGTGTGTGTGTGTGTGTGTGTGTATAAGTGTGGAGTGAAAAATGGGGGAGATGAAGGTTGAGTGAAAGAGGGAGGGAGGTGTGTATGTGGTGCGTGTTCAGTACACAGAGGTTGAGGTTTCTTCCCAGATGGCAGCTGTTAACTCTACTCACACGCACAGCTGATTAGAAACACATTGAGTCTGGGGCTGCACGCACACATGCACAAACACACAAACAGGGGATACGGGCAAATATGGACACGCACATACATGCACCATGATGCACGCATGCAGATGCATAACACACACAAAACAAACACAAGAAAAATATACTCGTGCTCACATGCTTTCAGACTCTGGCACAAAGTTGACACACACACGCACGCACACATCCAAAGGCATGCATACAGGCCTCACTACACACACACACACACACACACACACACACACACACAGTTTGCGATTTCTTTGCAGTATCAGGCCGCTGCTATGTGGATATCTATGTATTCAACTAACCCAGGCTGCTGGTGGAGTCCAGGTGCAGGAGGGCGACCTCACTCTCGTCCCCGTGAATGGAGCTCTCCGGCTCGGCTGCGCACACCGGTGTTGGCCCCTGACTCTGGCGCGGCGGGTCCTCCTCAAACACCAACTTGAACTCGAACTCGCCCTCCTCCCAGCCTGAGCCCGGTGCGGCCCCCATCGCCCTCCGGCAGCAAAGGACAAGATAAGAAGAGACAGTGATCACAGTCTTTATCTGCGTCCCGAACTTCCTTGGTGTTTAAAAAAAAAAAAAAAAAAAAAAGTCAACTTTCCCAGAAATATTCCCCCAAAAAAACGTCTCCTAGCGCTGTGCCATTTTCCTAAAACCTTCCTCGTCTCTCTAAAAGTTTTGGTGTTAACTTTTCCACGCGATGATGACTGTTTCTTCTGCTCTGTTCGGTTACTTGCGACTTTTTTTTTTCCTGCCTTGATGTTTAATTCCACAGCAGATCTTCGTCACGCGGATACTCTCATAAACATGTTCCCCACATATCGTCGGCTCTTTCATTCTAGCTCCATCTCTATCCCTTCTTCCTCCCCTTTCAAGAGGAAAAAAAAAGTTTATCAAATATTTTTGTCGTCCTTTACCCTTAATTGCCTTTGGGTGGGTTTCCCAGCTCCAGTTGGTCCGTTACTCATTCCCAATAGGACCCTCCGCCTGTCTGTCATGAACTCCCCCACCCCCCCAAACCCCTACCCAACCTCCATCCTCCCTCCCCCTTTTTTTTTTTTTTTACAGTGGAAGTTTCTCTTTAAGTAACATTCACTTCACTTAATGGACTTAGATATGACATAATACTCTATAAAGAAGAGAGCACACATCTCACCTCTTTTATGATTGATTTTTCTGTAGAATAAAAGTGTACATCCATGCCATCCTCATGGGAAGGGGGGGGGGGGGGGTGGCATAAATTGAACAAACACATGTAAAACTACAAACATTAGATTATCATTCTGATCAGGATCTGGACTCATGGCAAAACCTCTAAAACCTGCCTTTGTAGACCCAGCTGCTCGGCCACCAGGGCTGTGATGTTAACTGTCACAGTGAACATAAGAGGGCCTATTTCCTGTGTGATGAACACCACAACCCCCCCCCCCCCCTTCTCTCTCTCTCTCTGTTTTTTTTTTTTTTTTTTTTTTTTGGCTGTCACTCTTCCTTCTCCTCCCCCTCTCCCTCTTCTTCTTCTTTTTTTCTCTTTTTACCCCCACTCTTTCCCCCTTCCTTTCCTTTCCTCTCATTCCCCACCAACTCCTTGTCCCTCCTTCTCTTGAGTCTTCCACCTCCCCCTCCCCCTCCCCCCTCCTTCCAAAGATCTGTTTCACATTATCCTCTGTAGTCTGCTCTCTGTCTGAGGCAGGAGACGAAAAACTTAAATAAACACTCTCTCTCTCTCTCTCTCTCTCTCTCTCTCTCTCTCTCTCTCTCTCTCTCTCTCTCTCTCTCTCATTGCCTCAACCCAGCTCCTTATTCACCCCTCCTCCTCCTCCTCCCCCTCTTCCTCCTGTCCGTCTCCCCTCTGTCCTCCTTCTTCACTCTCCTCCGGTTCTCACAATCATTAGGAGCATGTTATACTGGTGTGTAACTGGGGGCCTGTTTCACTCTCTCTGTCATCCTCTTGGGGTTGTGTGGGCAGGCCTTGGATCCTGGAGTGATCTCAAGATGCTGCTGGAGAAAATGAAAACGTGCTACCAGTAGAGGCAACACAACAATATTCCAGTTCGTATAATAAATATGTCTATCTTGAATTTTTCTCTCTCTCACAAATCTTTGGTTAATGTTTGGGTTTTTGTGGTCACCAGTGGAATGTAACTACATTTAAGTACTTAAATACAGACTTTAGTAGCTCACATTTTCCATTTTATGCAACTGAACATGTCTTCTTCTACTCCATCTCAAAACAAATAAACTGCATTTTTTTTTTTCAATTATATTTGTCTGACTGGTTTTGCGTCAAAACAAGTGAAAGGACAAAGTGTTTCTTTTGTTTAAAAAAAAATTGAAAAATAAAACAGGAGATACATAAACTACAAACTCTTCATTCATACAGAGCTGTTTTCTGAGTTCATAAAAATGGCATGAAATTGTAGACTGGAGCAAAATGATATGAGACAAAAGCATGCACATAAATGCAGAAGTAAGATGACTCAACATCCATCTGTCTGTCCATTCATCCATCATTCTGCTTATAAACATATAAACATCATATATATAATACCATTGCTCTCCAATTTGTTTTCAGAAAGTATCTGCTTCAGATATTAAATGTGCTAAATCTTACATACTTTAATAAGATAAATAAGAAAATAAATGACAAAGGTGCTGGTTAGTTCATGTTTTTAATATATATGATGGTGTGTTATTCCACATATATGGTGGTTTATGTACATGTATACAATGGATTTGTAAATATTCCACATGAAAGAACCTGTAAAGTGAATGGATCATAATGTGCAGACAGTGTTTTGAAGTAGATCTGGTAGATCTGAGACCAATATTCCTTTGGATTAAAACCTATTCTGTAATATTTTAGACTTTCAGTGTCTTGTTTTGTAGTTTTTCTGTTTGTCTTCCGGTTTTTATTGTCGTTGTTTGTGTTTGGGCTTTTATTTTGAAATATGGGTTCTTGTTCACACTGTCTGGTTTGACTTCCTTTTTTCACTAGTGTTTATCATGCCCCTTTTATTTTACCTGATGTGTCCCACCTGTGTTCTGTCCTTTATACGGCCTATCCCGTCATGTGTCAAACTGTGAGTTTGTCTGCCTTAGAAGGAGTGCTTTACTGTCTTGTCCTGGTTTTTCTGTGTATAACTTGGTTTGCTTCTCTGGCTTCTGTCTGTTGTTTTTCTCCTGTCTGTCTTGTCGTATGAATCCTGCCACCTGGTATCTAACCTTTCACTTGGTTTAGACTCTGAGACTGTCTTGTCTTTCCTTGTCTGCCTCATTTTGGACTCTGGACCCTCGTTGTGACCCCCGCCTGGACCTTAGAAAAGAGATTTGGATTTTGTTTTGGTATTTAGTTTTTTCTGGTGTTGACATGTGCTTGGAATTTTACCATTCTTCTGCCTTAACCCCCAGTTGCTCATCAGACCCTCCGCCATACAGCAACCGGGGTTCCTGAAATTGACTGTTTTAATAATAAACCTTTTAAAAACAACTTATTTTGTCTGAGTGCTGCTTCTGAGTTCATTGTGTTTCTGAATTCTTATCATATTCTCTTGTTAATTGTCACAATTTCACATTTTGACCAGTGGTGGGCCATCAGGGCCAGCAAGGCCTTCTCTGCTGACCTAAACAAGCTCTGAAAAGTAACTGTATTTTATTTTCATAAATATGTAAAAAAATAATAATAATAATAATAAAAAATTATTCTCTATTCTCTGTATTCTTTACATCATATTATTTCCACTTAGTCGAGTGGCTTCAAATGGTGTTTTTTATGGTAGAGTTTTTATATTTCAGCTAGCTTGTGTTGTCAGGTAAATTACATTTGCTTGAGACTTTCAGAATAAACCCAGCAGGCCCCTCTGTACTGTAAGTGAACGGGCAAATTCAGATTTTGATTCTGCATACCTATGGGGCCATTTCTAAATGATTTGTCCTTGTGTCATTCCCAACCTATCCTGACAGTTTCATGGAAATAATTTTGTGAGTTATGTTGAACAAAGTCAGACAGACAAACAGACAGACAGATAAACACTGGCAAAAACATAATGGTAAATATCTGAAAAATCTCACAATGTAAATGTGAATTAACAGAAACCAGTTTCCTTTGTCTGCCTCTGCAGCTGCTTTTCTGTCCAGTGTTTTGGATGAAATTCCAAGACAACTTCCAAATAATGTCAAAGGTCTTGGCTGTGAAATGGAGTGAAAGTGAAATGTGAAATGAATATGGAAATATAAAGGAAGGGGTAGGATTAAATAAGCTTATGCTTCATCCTACTCCTTTTCGGACATGTCATTGTGTATTATTATTATTATTATTATTATTATTATTATTATTATTATTATTATTATTATTATTATTATTATTATTATTATTATTATTATTATTATTATTATTATTATTATTATTATTATTATTGTTGGATTGATTATTGTTGCACTTTGCACATGTTCTAAATAAATCATTCAAATCAAAAATCAAATCAAAACAGTATTTCACAAACAATCACACTTCTAGGCTTTTATCAGTGAGCCGAGTTGATGGAAAAAAGCTACCAGAGTATTATGTAGTTCTCATAAAAGGTCATGTTTGTGTGGTAAAATGAATTTGTGCTTGTATTTAGGTTTGACTACCACATAAGTGGGTTGATATGTTCTAGGTGTGCTCCTGCTGTAGATGCTGTTGAATCTGTTCTGTTAGAGTATGTACATGTTTTGAAGGGACATGCATGTCAAGACCTTGTCGTCATCACAAATCCAGATGAATCATCTTACAGATACCAGCCTGCTCATGTTCATATAAACATAAACATAAAATATCACAGAATCAGTTCCAGATTTGTGGCTTAAATGCTGACATTGAGCAGATACAGATGTAAATAGCTCTGTACGCTAAAAACACCCATATATATGCAACTAAAATCTATCTATCTATCTATCTATCTATCTATCTATCTATCTATCTATCTATCTATCTATCTATCTATCTATCTATCTATCTATCTATCTATCTATCTATCTATCTATCTATCTACCTATCTATCTATCTATCTATCTATCTATCTATCTATCTATCTATCTATCTATCTATTAATTTATTTATTTATTACCAGTAAACAAAGTTACAAAAGACATACAAAAGTGAACATCATCTATCTCACAGTCAGAGTTGTTGTTTGACACTGTTGGGGTTCTTGGCAAAGGGGTTATTGGGGCCCTTGGGGTAACTAAATTATTTGGGAATTCCTCCAATCCAAAACAAATGTATGGTGATGATTATATACAGTAAGCAACATCGTTATTCATTTATGTTTTGTTATTAATGTGGAAATACAAATACAGTTAAATATTATCTAGGAAATGCAAAAACCCTAAACCCTAAAAGCCTATACACAATAACAGATATTCACTAAAAAAAAAAAAAGATAAGGAAATAATAAAACAAGACTGACAGTGCTAGAATATCTAGAAATGTTGGTGGATTTTAACCTGTGCAAATGGTGTGATCAATAAATAAAAATACAGCAATTCATGTTATTTAAGATATTGTTTTAGGTTCTTCCATGCACAATAACCACGACTGCTTTCACGTATGTCATCATGTCATTTTCTTTTATAAATCTCTTAGGGAGCATTTGTGAGTTTTGAGGAAACCCATACTTTGTGATTTGAACTGGTCCTTTTTATTTATTTATTTTTTTTACATGTTGACACAGAGTGCTGTGATCAGTCAGATGTGGCCACAGTGCAGGATGATCACCGACAACTGGAGGACCTTCCTTTGTTTATCACTCAGGTGCAGGTGAGGTGAAGTTGGTGGATTAACTGCAGTGCTCTCAGTTTTTTGGAAAAGTGTTGACTGGAACATCCTTGTGGGTTTCCCCAAAGGACTCTGAATAAGACCATAATGATCAGCCTAATAATTAGAGATTTAAACAAGTGGTGGAAACAACAACAAACCCCGCCCTTCACAAAAGTTTTAGCTCTTAATGAACATCTCACTTTCAAAACTTGAAACTACGAGTTTGACATTTTTAAGTCACTCAAAGTCAAAGGTCATGATACCATTTTGCAGCCTACATGTAGTTTCCTATCTGTCAAAAATATTAACCGACTACTTATCACCACTCTTTTTAGGGTTACAACCATTTAAAATTATTTGACCTTGATTTTGACCTTTGACCCATCCAAAACCCACCCGCTGGACAACAGTCTCATCAGGAGCATCCCATCCTGACCGCCCCTTTGCCCGAGCCAGGCCCCAGTCATGGGGACTGGGGTGACCGGCCAGCCGAAGTGCAAAAGGGGGGGGGGGGAGCCTGGGGTTAGGGGGAGAGGTGTGTGGAGTTAGAGAAAAGAATCCTCCCAGGAGTCCTGATACCTCTGGGATTTAAAATGATGCTGGAGCGAGCTGTCAGAACATGAGGATGTCAGAATAATGCTATTATCCCAAGTGTTACAACTCAACAAGGTCGGCAGTTATTGTGAATACACTCATTAATGTTTGAACAAAGGTGAGAGTTATTGTGAAGTCAGTTTGACTGACTGACCCACATGACTTTTGTTTCACTTAATGCACCTTACAGTCCAGTGCATCTTACATATGAAAACAAACATTGATGGTGAGCGATGCGCCTTATAGTGACGAACATACACTACTTTAGTTTACACTCTATCTGTATTTACACTTTACTGAGCTGTTACACCTTACTTTGTCTGAATGCTGCTGCTGTTACAAAGACATTTCCCAATTGTGGGATCAAAAAAGCATGTATTCTATTCTATTCTATTCTATTCTATTCTATTCTATTCTATTCTATTCTATTCTATTCTATTCTATTCTATTCTATGTGTGGGTGTTGCAATTCATACCTACAAAGGGTCAAGTTCTTTTTATCATATATATCTTTAACATTCATTGGGAGGTTTTGGATATAAAGACATATTTGGTAGTTTTTGTTTCACTTGAATGAATCAAATATGGGGATTATTTTGTTTTGTTTTAAATCAGTATACTCACTGCATATCTGATCACAGCATAAATGGTCAGTCGTAATTAACAAATAAAATATAGCCGACAGTTTTATTAGCTGTTTTTGAAGCATGTGATTGTTGCTCAATGATAGAAGATAACCAATAAACCTAATTAGACATATGCTGCATCTTTGTTTAATAGGTTATTTTTTATTTTATTACATTTTTTTTTGATTTGCAGCATCAGTCATCATTAGTTGGTTGTAGTATATGTGTAAAAGATCTTCTGTTAGTTTGATAACCCTTGACCAGAATATCCCTCCCTGAAAATCCTCTGTACAAATGGAACGTTTTCATTGGTTGTAAAACTGTACAGATGAGTGGTTGCAACATTATGGATGAGAGAAGCATGAGGCAAGTCTGGTTAAATGATTATTACAGCCCTACTGCCCTCATGTGGTTAACACAACAGCTTTGTTTCTAAAAAGGCAGCTGGGGTTTTCAGAGCCTCAGGACACAGACACTGGACTAAACAGGAAATGGACAGTGACAGTGTGAAGGTAATGACTAAAGTTGGTCATTCCTAGATATTGGTAACTTTTCTGTCCTCAGGATATAAGTGTCAATATCTTATTTAAAATAAATACAACTTCTATGATTAAAAAAATAAATAAATAAATTAAAAAAAAAAAAAAAAAAAAAAAAAAAATATATATATATATATATATATATATATATATATATATATAAATAATAATTATTATTATTATTATTATAGTTTGAAGTCTTTGGAATGGGATCAACACAAATGTATGGAAAATATATTTTACTTTTAATCACCTTTTTTGTTAATATACACTTATTTTTCCCATGTCCCCAAAGCAATGTTTCAGTTTCAATGAGACATATTTGCAATAAAAAATAATATATATATTAGACTTTATGATTTTAAAAACCAAATTAAAATCCATCCATCCATCCATCCATCCATTCATTCATTCATTTTCTAAGCCTGCTTTAACTTCACTATAGTCACAGGTGTTGCATGGAGCCTATCCCAGTCATTGAAGGATGATGGTGGGGTACACCCTGGACAACACTGTTGTTGTTTTTTAGAAATATCTGCTTCAGACATTAAATGTGCTAAAACTTACAGATTTTAATAAGATGAATCAGAAAACAAATGACAAAAGTTCTGGTTAGTTCATGTTTTTAATATATATGATGGTGTGTTATTCCACATATATTTAAACCAATTCAGTAGAATGGCCCTTATATGAGTATTAAATTGTAATTATGAGCTGACAGTGATACAATGACAGTCTGCTTAGACAATATAGAACAGAGGAATGTCAATTATGAAGAATGCAAGTGAAGAATGGATATATTAGACAACAGCCTTTGGGGATAATTTAACAATTTCATCTCAGAAGCTGTTTTTCTTCTATGTACCTTCTTCGATCTACACGTTCCTTCAGCATTTTGTACGAACCAGCATTCCTGTAAATATCTCAGGCCTGTATGAACCAGTGAATATAAGTTTTTTTCAAGTGAGTCTATTCTTTGTAAGCATGTTTATGCTTGTGCCTCCATGCATCGATGAAATAGGAAGCTTGAGTAAATGTCTTGAATCACCCTGTTACTTCATATTATGCAATAAATGACTCAGTGAAAATAGCCTCAGGACACACATATTTCTTAATCACCACATCTAGATGGAAAAATACTCACTATTTAATGAAGATTGCATGATACCAACGTGTATAATCCACAAGATATTCACATATGGAGAAGGAAATACAGTATAGTACTATGATTAAGTGAGATAGTGGGAGGAGGAGGAGGAGGAGGAGGACACGCCTCTAAATCAGCCATGTTTCAGCTTGTGCAGCAGGACAGCATGCACTTCACAGTAGACTGAGCTAAGAGAAACACTGACAGACGGACAGAGGAAACATCTGCATCTGATAAATATCACAGAAAGACATCAGGTTAGTTTTTTTTTTTTTTTTTTTTACCTGAAAGCATCTTTATTTGGTGGCTTTTATTGATAATATTCTCAACACTTTTGCTCATATCATCTATTCTACTCAGTCTTTCTACACTCTTTAGTTCTTATATTCTTTAAGATTTAACAAGAAACAAAAAGGTGACCAATGACTTACTATGAGAATTTTTATGGGTTCATATTTATAACAATAACAATGCCTGCCTTTATACATCTCATAGAAAATGTTTCATGGCATAAAATTGCCACAAATCATACATTTCCTGTACTTTACATCAAGACATGTAACCTTTTTTTCTGAGTGTTCTCCAATTTTTTGTCACATATAAGTTAAAAAAAAAAAAAAAGCTCAAAAAGTATCTAAACTATAAGTACTGCAATTTTGACAGATTTATGACAAACGCATTTTTCTTGTAAAATTATGTATTCTCTAGGAAACTATTACTTTCACCTCAAAACTTATTTTTTGTTTGTTTTTTTTACAGCTCACATGCTTGGCTTTGGTTCACTTGTGTGTTTACTCAATCAGTCCCATATAAAGATTCATTAGGGAAAATAAACAGTTGTTTTTTATTGGGACCAGAATGGAAATTTGTATTTAATGAGGAAATAAGTTCTTGACTTCATTTTCTTGCATAGGGAAATGTGGTTATTCAGAGATACAAACTGAGTCCAGTACAGCCAGTGGACATCTTTCTGAATAACTACTGATAAGGTTGAGTCAGGGACAGTAGGGAAGTTCTGAGCTGATGTATAACTGCACTAAAATGCTTTCGGAATAAAACTAATGAAATATTACCACCTTTGTGTTACTGATAAAGAAAACTCAAGTCTTAAATGCTGATTGGCTCAAGTTTCCAAGATAAGTCTGGAGTCAAAATGTGAAATTATTAGAATAAACAAGAGAATAGGTTTTAGTCCAAAGGAATATTGGTGTCAGATCTACTTCAAAACACTGTCTGCACATTATGATCCTTTCACTTTACAGGTTCTTTCTAGTGGAATATTTATAAATCCATTGTATACATGTACATTGATTGATTCATAGATACTTTCTTGATCCCTTACAGGAAATTACTGAAAAAAAAAACCATATATATGTAATAACACACCTTCATATATATTAAAAACATGAACTAACCAGCACTTTTGTCATTAGTTTTCTGATTCATCTTATCAAAGTATGTAAGATTTAGCACATTTAATGCGATATGATGAAATGATACTTTCTAATAAAAATTGTAGAGCATTATTATATTAGATATATATTGGATAAATGTAGTTTCTTAAAGGGTCAACAGTGTGTGACCTCTGCACTACATGCATTAGTGTCCGTGTGAAAGAGACCCAACTGAAGATGAAGGGGAAAAAAGAATCATTAAATAAAAGACTTTCGAAACACTGCTATTTTCTGACGTTGCAGTGATAATATTTGACATGTTTAAGCATGTTGTTTCTGAGTTTGAGCCCCAGCGCTGTCTACAACATCTGATGTGAATACTTGAATGGCCGTGTCAGGATGGTAACTATTGATAACTATGGTAACTATATAATAACAAGGCTTATGGATATTTTATGTCCAAATCAGTGATTTATTTAATTTATGAGGCTTATATTTGACAGATTCTAGCACAGTATTCCCTAATACCCCATAAACTGCCTGCACCTACTGTCTTGTCATAAATAAATGATGATTTCTGTCTGAAAATGAATGGACTTCATTGATAAAGTTGAAATGATGCGTCCTTCTGACCAGTTGAAATGGCTCCAAAGGTCTAATAGAACCAGATTTGGTTATTGGTTGCATTGGGTAAAGAGAACTGGGTGGGCTATAATTGATCAAATAAATCCTTCATAAATGAAACCCCTCAAAGCCAGTTTGAAGCAGAAACAGTCTTTCAGTCATGAGATTGGAGCAGCCATCCGTTTTTGGCAGAACAACAAAAAAAAAAAAATCATCCTTAGGCCTATTGCTTGTTTTCTCACCTGATATTTTCACTGGTAAAAAGGAGTGGATGAACTACAATCTGTCAAATATAAGCATAAATTAGATAGATGCTGCAATCACTTCTTGGCAAGTGGAAGTGCCTTTAGGTTTATTGGAGAATATTTTTTCAATTTTTAACCCTTTAACTCCTGAGACTTAAGCTATTCCACAGTAAAAAAAAAAAAAAAAAGATAAAATAAGCAACAAAATGAACAAAAACTGCCAAAGTGATCAGTAAAATGAACAAAGATGAATGTTAAACTAACAAAATTATATGTAACATCAACAAAGTTGCACTAACAGAACATATTTGAACAAAAGTAATAAAAATAAAATCAAATAAAAATGTAGAAAAAACTAAACAAAAATAAGCAACAACATCAACAGAAACTAATAAATATTCACAAAATAGCAAATAACATGAAAAAATGCACAAAAAAAGGAAGTTTAAAAAAAAAAGGAATATTTTACTTTGGACTTTTACTTTTTCTAAATCAGTTGCTTTTCGACACCTGTACAAAATTCTCAGTAAAATAACACAACAAACTAGAATTTTCTGAATATTTAAAATAAACATCCATTCAGAACACGTCAGCCCTAACGCATTAGTAGTTAAAGGATTTTTAAAAAAACACTGTATTGCTTATTATCCAGGCTGAAAAGCAGTTTAAATGATGCAGAGTCATATGGATGAAGCAAAAAAAATTGAAGACCCTGGTGTAAAATTACTGAAGTCACATTTTTGGATAATTCAAGTCGAGTATATACACGTGTTGTATTTGTTTATCTAAGTCCACCCTATAAATATTTTTAGCAGACTTTTTTTTGTGACTTCAGTATTTTTAGCACCAGGATTTTCACTTCACTACATATATAATGCATACATAAATCATGCTGTGAATAGACTACTTTATAAATATAAACATGGAAATACCAAATATAAAGGCTTAAACATTAGAAGTATTACTTTATGGTTGTCCCCAATAGCTATAGTGCACCAAACATCAACTACTTTCACAAACACACTTAAGGTCAATCACAACTAAAAACAAATAATTTATTTGTAGGCGTGTTGGATTGTCTAGTTGTAGTTTTGGATTCATATATGCATGATTTTCTCTTGTATACATTCCTAAAAACTGTGGATCTCAAGAAGACTAACAATCACTGTGGTCCAAATAAACAAATATATGATAAACAATTTATGTGACATTTTCTTATGTTTAACCATTAACATTGCATGAGACTTGGGAAGCCTGTGTTTAAGTCATGATGCAATGTTTTTTCCCACAGCAGAACTGTTAGCACAAGTAATAAACATGTGCAGGTCCTACATTTGTATATTTAATATTGTGTCTATTTATTTTCATGATCTACAGTGGAAGACAATTTCTTTCAGGAGCATATTAATTATTCCTGTCTGTTTTTGGGAACTTTAAAATGAGTGAGGGATAGAGGGAAATGAGCCTGAACCAAATGAAAAAACTTATATATATTTTTTTTTTCATTTCTCTGCTGAACCTCTTTTACATCAGTGTCTGGTTTGAAGTTAGTCACAGATCCAATGTGTGGTGACAAATATCCACATGTAAGCATAAAATACTTATTACACAGTAAATTTTGCAGTGTTAAATCAACACTTAGAGAGTTTATTTAACTTCTTCTAGAGTGTATTTGATCCCATTGTCTCCAAATTAACACTGCAAAATCTACAGTGTAGTATCAGGTAAATTGTCATTCTGTCCTTCAAATATTTTGTAGATATCTTTGAAATGAGGTGATATAGCAGAACAGATCCTTATCAACAATAATTTGTGACAAAACACAATAAGCAGCAAAGTTAAACATGTTCAGTACAAAGCACAGTCTAATATAAACTCTTACTTTTATACTTATGCATCATGCACTTAGGTGAATAAATTTGGCACCTATAACACTGCTCTACAATGGACTGTTGTTGTTTTTTTAGAAAGTATCTGCTTCAGATAATAAATGTGCTAAATCTTACAAACTTTAGGATGCATCAGAAAACAAATGACAAAATTGATGGTTACCTCATGTGAAATTCTTAGAATTAACAAGAGAACAGGTTTTAATCCAAAGGAATATTGGTCTCAGATCTACTTCAAAACACTGTCTGCACATTATGATCCATTCACTTTACAGGTTCTTTCTAGTGGAATATTTACAACTACATTGTATACATGTACATAAACAACCATATATGTGGAATAACACACCATCATATATAAAAAAAAAAAAAGTAAAAAATTTGACCTAACTAGCACCTTTGTTATTTGTGTTCTGATTCATCTCAGTAACGTATGTAATATTTTGCACATTTAACCTTTCTCTTGAATTCCCACACCAGACCTTTCTGTGTGGAGTTTGCACTCTTCTCCCCGTGTCTGTGTGGGTTTTCTCCAGTTGAAGCAGATACTCTCTAAAAACTTGTGGAGCAGTGTACACACCAATTATTTACATGGATTGATATGATTAATAAATCAACAGGTATTCGACATTTGAGATCAGTATATGATCACAGGTGGATATTTTGTCTTTATGGATTAAAAGTCATTTTCTGGGGACATGGAAGGTTTAAACTCAGCTCTTAAATGTGTTCTGATCAGTACTAATACTTGTTTCTCTCCTCTATGATCATATCTTGTTCTAGGATGAGCAACTACACTCACTCTACAGGAACCAATATCACAAACCCTGAGGATGACAGCCTCGTCAGTAATGACTTCTCCACTACTTTGGGTGCCCTCATCCTTGGCTTGGTCTTTCTTCTGGGCGTCCCTGGCAACCTATTCATCATCTGGAGCATCCTAGCCCGCATCCGACGTCGCTCAGTCACCACCCTCCTTATCCTCAACTTGGCCTGCGCTGATGGCTTCCTCATGGCTCTTACCATCGTCTTTGTGATCTACCTGGCCAAACAGACGTGGATCTTTGGTGATCCCATGTGTAAGGTGCTGTTCTACCTGTGCAACGCCAACATGTATGCATCCATCTTCTTGATCACACTGATGAGCGTGCACAGGCTGGTGGCTGTGGTTTTTCCACAGAAAGTGTCGATTGTGGCCAGCAGAAAGATTGTGAGGAGGGTGCTTGTGTGCATGTGGGTGTTGGTGATGCTTTTCGCCCTACCTTCCCTAGTGTTTCGGGATGTGAGAGAAGACCAAGATGAGCGGAAAAGAATAAGACTGGTGTGTGCTCCTAATCACACCTTACCTCGGCATGTAAGTAGTTTTTTGTGCAAAACCAGACCAGATAAATTTGGTTTTTCAGTGTAACAGAGCCCTTTATCATTATTTGCTATGATGTAAGCACATTATCTCAGGGTTAGGGTTATGTGAGGACTTACATTTCATCTAAAATGACACATAAAGACCCAAACATCCACAACACGACAAGAACTATCCACTAATGTGCAGAGGTGGTAAAAGTACTCACATTCTGTACTTAAGTAGAAGTACAGCTAGTTGTGTGAAAAAAATACTCTGGTAGAATTCTGATTCGATTCTATTACTGAAATAAAAGTAAAAAAGTACAACTTCTCAATTGTAATAAAGTTTTTAAAAAGAAAAGAAAAGAAAAGAAAAGAAAAGAAAAGAAAAGAAAAGAAAAGAAAAGAAAAGAAAAGAAAAGAAAAAAACAAAAGTGCATTTTTTTTTTTTTACCATGAATAAAATAATACTTATTTAACTAGGAAAAATCTGAAAAGTTTCAAAAGTATCCAAAAATGAAGCTTTAAACGTGAGTTACTGTATAGGCAAATGTGTTTGATTGGATCATAGTACTCAGTTTTGTGGGTATGGGCAGGAAATCTACGAAGAATGAAAAAAACAAACCCTCACAATTGAGATAAAAAAAAAGACATAATTATGATTAAAAGTCATAAATATGAGATTTAAAAGTCATAATTATGAGATAATGTCAGGATTCTGAGATTTAAAAAAAGTCATAATCATGAGATAAAAGTCATACTTATAGAAAGTTACAATTTCTCTGCTTCATTGCTTTTCCCTCTGAAGTCACTTATGAAGGTACTGTCACATCTGTTTAGTTTGAAAAATTAATGAGTCTATCCTGAGAACGTAAGGAGTATAAAAGTACAGATATTTATGCAAAAATGTATAGTAAAAGTAAAAAGGTTTACAGAATAATACAAACTCCAAGTACAGTAATAAAGTACTTCTACTTAGGTACTTCCCACCTCTGCTGATGTGAAACGTTTACTACCTGTTGATCGACTTATCCTGTCAATACATGTAAATAATTGGTGTAAAATACAGTTTGCTACCTTTTCATGGTCACCAGATGACCTTTTGGATGTTCAAAGACTCCATGATGAACATGGAAACACTGGGTCTTTATAGGTTAAATCAATTTAGTGTGCATTACATATTATGTAAACCTTAATAGACATGGATATAAACTGCAAGTTGACTATTTGGGGATTAACAATCATCTTCAGGGCTGACATTTGAGTTATCCTAAAACAGTATATTTTTATGATTCATTTCATATTTTAAGCCAGGTTTATCAAACTCTCTTAACTTCAGAAACTGTGATTGTACACAAAATATGCAAAGAAAGAGAAAGATCAAAAATAAAATCCAATACAATTTACAGCCATAAATATTCAATAGTTTGTTGAATATGTAGCTCATATATTCAGTGAATTCTTGATCTTATAAATTAGCACTTTGGTAATTAAATAAAAATCAACAAACTGGTTTATAATGAACATTTTGTGATGACATGTTTGTGATCTTGTCTTTCTATGTACAGGTTAGGTTCCAGTATGCCCTTGAGACAGTGTCAGGATTCATTCTTCCATATGCAATCATCATAACCAGCTATGTTCTCATCCTCAAACGTCTCAGGCAGACCAAATTCCGCAGAAAGGTCCGCAGTGAGAACCTTATCTTGGCGATAGTGGTGACATTTGGTATTTTCTGGCTGCCGTACCATGTCATCAACATGATACAGGTCTGTGAAGCTGTGTTGAGAACATAATTTATTCTATCCAGGTCCAGATACATGGTTTTAAAACTAACACTTTGTGTGTGTTGAAGGTGGCAGCAGAGTGGTATGATGACAACTCCCCCACTAAAGAAAAGTGAGTAACAAACACAAAAGACCAGAACATAAACCTCAAGAACATATTTTTAAAAAATGATATAAACAAAGTCAAACAAATCACGAACAGAGGCAAGTGCCTGAAAAGGGATTTGTATATTTCTTTCCTCTGGGTTGGAAAGACTATTCAAGTACATATTTGTTCCTGTTTATCCATTCATTATCTAATATAAATACATCATGACATGAAAACATGAAAATGCAGCCTCTGCATTTTACCCCTCATAAAACACACACACAAAGTATCTCATATGCCACACCTTGCATCAGAATGTACCACATGTTACTAGCAGCAGTGAGCTGCCATTGGAGGCACTCATCAGTGGTTATGGACACTGACAGAATTTATATATATATATATATATATATATATATATATATATATATATATATATATATATGTTCCCATTTTAGGTGCATATTTGTTTAAATTAACTTACAGGTGCATTTCAATAAATTAGAATGTTATTGAAAAGTCACGTATAAAATACAAAAAAAATTAGATATGGATTCATCACATACACTGATTTCAGGGTTTTTTTTCTCTTTTCATTTTGATGATCATTAACTTACAGCTAATGAAAGTCAAGTATTCAGTATTTCAAAATATTACAATATTTAAAACCAATAAAGAGGATTTTCTACACAGAAATGTTAGACTGAAAAGGATGAACGCATATAGCACTCAATACTTTAAAGAGAATTAAAACAACTTTTTGATATTCTGATTTATTGAGATGAACATAAAAAGCAATTAAAAAAACCCCAGACACATTAAATGTTTCTTTTTACCAATATGACGCTCTGCCTCTCTGTAGGTTGTACCACATCTGGAAGTCTAGTCGTGCTGTGACCTCAGCTCTGGCTTTCATCAGTAGCTGTGCCAACCCTGTCCTCTACACCTTCGCTGGAAAGTCTTACATCAAACAGAACGGCTTTGCCTTCATGGCTCGACTCTTTGAGGGCACGTCACTGGATTCAATTGGAACTAAAAAGATTCGGGGTGGACACCCAGAAAACATGGCTCTCTCAGAAGCTAACAGTATAAATACAGTCTCTGATGTGAGGAATGGAAAATGAGCAGTGCAGGAGGTGGGTGCACAAATGAGTAGAACTGTGAAACCCAACATGGGTCAAACATTTATCAAACCAGTAGTTGAGCCTGAATTTATTTGGCTTCAAGAAAATCTGGTAAAACACAGCTGAGTGCCAAATTATTTTTTAAGATGTAATGCATTTAAACATTTACATTTCAATATAAAAATCAACTCTATGACCTCTGGAAAGGTAAATGTATACTTAGAAATGTACATATTTGTATTTTACTTTGTTTTGCTGTAGAGGAAAGTGAATAAATGATTATGAAATGTAATATGACCAGTCACAAGTTCACTGTGCTTTTAATAGTTCAGAAAATGTTTCAATATCGTTATGCATTTGTGGGCAACTAGTGCATAACCGGTTTTTATAATAAAGATTTATAATAAAGATTTGACACCCCTTGGTTTACATGAATCTTAAGTGATGGCATACAAGTACCAATGTATTTTTTCCTCCATGTGTTGAATTTTTGTTGTACTTCACATGACTCAAAAACTCGCTGTTCTTAGGCTAGTGTCAGATCTTGAATAGCAGTACCCTTTCAATAGTTTTATGAGACACTCCCTTTTCTATTGTATTCATTAGGTGTATGAGGTTATTTTATTTTACAGACAAAAATAAGTTGAAAGCTTTTGCAGGTTATACCTCTTTACTCAATGTCTAAACTAAAGCCAGATGTGCAGTGTCAAACTTTTTTAAGGCCTTCAAGATGTTACATTTTAAATTTGCTTGTAAGTACATCACATTAGGCAGAAGCGTTTATCCTAAGCAACTTACAATAGAGGACACAATATATAGCCTGTAGCACTAAGTTACAAAATAGACAGAAAGTCTACAGTTAAGCAGTTAAATGAAGTGGCCTTTTGTAGTTGACTGACCCTTCATTGTTAACATAAAACTGCATGCAGTTAACAGCCAAATGCAATTTCTGTACATTAAAAACAGGACAATAGGGTGACAGTTTAACTTTATTAACTGAATTAGTAAAATCTTTGTACAGTTTTATACATTCCAGGAAACTTAAACAAAATGTGGATCGCACTATTGTATAATAAACTAAAACAAGTTTTACATTTCAACTATAATGCATAAAGGTGAGCCATTACTGGAGTCGTTGATTCAGGATCTTTTTACCTGCAAGAGGAGAAGAAACAAGAGTTAAACTAAAACGTTGTTATATTTAGTCCATTTCTGCAGTACATGTGAAATCAGTAGGTGTTGTCTATGTAAGGATGATAACTACCTTTATCCTGGGGCTCCAAGATCCAGCCAGGACGATTAAACCCTGAAACAAAAAGAAAAACAAATCTGTATACTGCAAGAGCAAGTCATGCCACCACCTCAATCACATGATATGGAGTCAAACCAGTCAGTGCAGTGAAAGGATAATCATCGGCTTCAGGTGAAACACGGACTCACATGCAACTCATCATTGAGGTTTGACTGTGGGGCGCAGAAATATCCACAAACTCAATGCAGCCTTAGTTCGACACTGTCTAGTTGTGGATTTTCTCAGACTTCCTGCAGCAGGTGCTACTTTTACACACAGGCCTATGGCTGAAGGCACGCGCCGATTCACTACATTCAAAACCACCTGCCTGTTTATGAGCAAAGGTTTTCGTAGGCATTACGGCTATAAATACGATACTTCTAAAGACTTTTCGTTTTAGCTGAATAGGGTGGAATAAAATCTGTGTTCAGACTGGGCCATGATGCGATCAATTGGTGCTACTGAAGAAGCATCGAGCTAACAGTGACAATTTCCGCAAATATCTGCAGCGAGCGCAAAGAAACTATTCAATAAATGCAACGCGTGTGGTAAAAGACATAGAAACTGATGCTGGGAATAGAAACAAACCGTATATGGAGCTCCACGCGTTATTTATACGTCCCTTCGGAGCAGACACGACCAACACTCATCACTGCAACAAGGAAAAGAGGATGTTAATGAATCTGCGGCTCTATTTATCTCTTTATCAAACCACGTGTTTGCTGTCCTCCGTCACAAAATCCACAACTTCCGGGTCTGCAACAAAGTCCTTCTTCTAACTTTTGGTCTAAATGAAAGCCCTTATTGTATTGTATTCTAAACGAAACAAATTATATAGTTATACTATCTTAAAATGTACCTTTATACTATGAACATCTATGCGAAATTCTGAAATTATAGTTAATCACTATTTTCACTTCACTACATATTTTTAATTAGAAATGTTTAGTTTACAGTATTATTTTACTGTATTATTATTATTATTATTATTATTATTATTATTATTATTAGTAGTAGTAGTAGTAGTAGTAGTAGTAGTAGTAGTAGTAGTAGTAGTAGTAGTAGTAGTAGTAGTAGTAGTAGTAATAGTAAAACTGTATGTTAGTGTTTTTACTAACCTGCCTGTTTCGTTTGCTTATGCTGGATACAAAGCTGAATACTCTCTCCTCGGTCGGTCGCTCTCTCTCTCTCTCTCTCTCTCTCTCTCTCTCTCTCTCTCTCTCTCTCTCTCTCTCTCTCTCTCTCTCTCTCTCTCTCTCAACTTAAATAAACATTTAATGATAAAGTTCCAGAGCCACCAATACAAATAAATAGAATATATTTTATTCATCCCCATAGAGGAATTATTGTATCCAGCACCTCACATAGTAACACAAAAACACATAAAAACATAAACATCCTCACATACAAACAGCTAAAACGGATCAAATACATTTAATTAGTAAGTGCAGGTGTGCATGTGTTTATCAATTTTTGGAATTAGTTTTGTTAACAGATAATTAGTCACCTATTAATCATGATCAAAAAATGCTCAATAATTATCTAGCAATAAATAAATAAATAAATAAATAAATAAATAAATAAATAAATAAATAAATAAATAAATAAATAAATAAATTCAAGGCATCTAAAGGTATTTATTTACAGTTTCTAGGTTAAAAAGGCTTCCTTTTTCGAGCAAGGTGTTTTTGTCAAACTCTAGGTGGCGGTGTTTCCGGAACCAGGTGACATAAAACATCTGAAGAAGAAGAGGCCGATCTGTGATTGGTCCGCGAGCTGTTTAAACGTACGAAGAGGCAATCTGAAGCTTCATCCGTCTGGTTTGTGTGTGGATCAAAAGAGGCGATCGTCCCGTGACCGGTCATGATTCCACCACCTCACAATATCGGTGCTACTATTAAAGTCTTACTAAGGTCTCCAGGGAAGTGAAATCGGTGCTAATATGATGGGCCGTAGGTCACACGGTGAATACAATATAGTAGGACCCGTGGCTAGCATATGGGTTAGCCGTTAGCTCATTGGAGGAAATGTTGAGCACGTGCAGGCCTTTGGATATCACTGAGGTAAGCTTTACTGTGAGTGGTACCAGTAGTCCACACCTGATGTGTATATTTTACAGACTATCAAGTTCACTTTACAGACGCACACAATCCATGAAGAGCAGAACAACGAAGGGAACTGCTAGTATTTAGCGAAGGCTATGCTAAGCTAGCTAGGTGCGATGGAGTCACGTGGATTTTGATGAAACTAAAAAGGCAACGAAGTTTACTTTTAGCTCCCTACAATATGTTCTGAATAATTGGCCATCTTGGTGGACATATGTAGCTTGACTCTGCTTATCACTTTCACAGCAGATGTTGTAACTTGTGTATTGTAGATACATTATTGCTCCCCTGCTGCTGCCAATGAGCTTAATAATGAGCAAACTGTTCCCAAGAACTATTGCAACCATCAGTAACTTGGCAATCAAAATGCATTGTGAAACAAGGCTCTTGTAAGTTGTTTCTGAAAGATGTTTCTAAAGTTGGACTATGTATTGAGACGAGTCGTGTATCATTGTGCAGTACTACTTGCAGGGTGGTGGTGACATTATTTCTTAACCCCTACGCAGGAGTCTAACTCCCGTCCTCCAACACATCTGATTCAAATGATTAGTCCATTATCCAGCTCTGCGGAAGCCGGAGAACGACTGTCCCGTGTGCTAGAACATGCAGGGTGGCGGGTCTGAAGGACCAGAGCTGTAGACCCTGTCCTCATAAGAGGTTTGTGCTTAAGCCTTATTTTTTTCACCTCTCAGGTGATGCATCTGGGAGTATGTTGTGATATCTGACTTATGGCCAGCCCAGGTGCATATATGCTCACCTGTTTGTCTGCTTAGAAGTGATTAAATAAAAGGCCGACTGAAGCCCCTCCTGCAGAACTCTGTTCATAGTGGGGAGGACCATGACATAAACCTATGAAGCGTATTCTGATCAGCAGACAGGGTTCAAATCTACCATCACGTCTGTCTTTACCCATTAACTGACTGTGTATTCTGTTTTGGCTCCCCACAGGAATGCTGCCATGGTGACATGATGATGTAGCTCCAACATGTGAGTGTTTTCATTGGTCCACTCATGACATCACAGGTGTGTCTTGGGAGATGATGTGAACAAAAGGCCGAATTGTAGCGCCATCGCAAAGCAGTTTGTTCTTAAAGCGAGGTGCTGTGACAAAGACTGACCGAAGCGTTTGGCTGATCCCAGACCAGCTGCTTTCATAATCTAAATTAAAAGCAGCAGTTGGCTAGAAATATCTTAAATTATTTTTTTTAATTGTTAACATGAGGTTCTGTATTTAAAACTGGTCTTTTACAGGATGGTGAAAGTTGTTTTTGTTTTGTTCCCAGGTTTCAATAGTTTGGCAGCAGGGGGATTGAGTGGTGACTCCCAGCTCTCACTGAGATGAGTCGTGGGATGCCTTCATGGAGACTTGTTTTGGGTATGTCCAACCAGGAGGAGACCTCGGGGCTGTTCCAGAACCTGAAGGAAGGTTTTGTAGTTCTTGGCCATCCTGGGAATACCTCAGTATTCCCCAGCCCTTTATCCAACCACTTCCACCAGCTTGTGGAAGTAGTTGGATAAAGGGCTGTCTGTGCTACATCTGGGAAAGGGGATAAGTGTTTTTTTTTTTTTTTTTAACTGTAAATAAAACCTTGATTCTGAAATTCTTGCATCTACTGGTCTATTTTGTATTGAAAGCCAGTCAATTGTTGACATTGGCGGACTCTATTAACAAGGTAACGGTCTTATCTTCATTTATGACTACAGAACAGAAGATGCTGTGGGGTCAAACATAGTTGGATAATATGAAACCAGAGCATATTCATGTCTTAATTGCACAGGAAGTTAAACATAATTCAAAGAAATGTGCATTGCCCAGCTTGTTAAGAGGCTTTAATTTTAAGGCATTTAAAAAGGTATGTCAATACTTTAACCAGAAATGTGATGCTTAGAAATGTAGAAAAAAAAATACTAGGTCCAAGATTTTCAGAACAGTCTACAGGAACTGAGTTAATTTTTCTGTATGCTCTGTTACACTTTCTAGAAACGATGGCAAACCAAATGTTGCAGCAGGTTGTTAATTCAAACCTTAGTCTAAAAAGGTTATGATTCACTGAAGTGTTTATTTTTGGGAACTAGTGTTGTACTACGAAGTGGAACTTTGACTTAATGTTTTTTACCAGAGCAATCATGGACTCAACAATGCTGCGAGTACAGGTTACTTGTACTCTTTTGTATTTTTTTTAATGGTTAACCTTGATCTGAGATCATCAGCGAAAAAGGACAGGAATCCCAAAATTAATTGAAATAAGCCCTTGATGGGACACATCTTCACGACACTTTCAGAGCTCTGCCACTTTAAACTACAAAGTGACGTATCCGCAGCACTTACGGAAATGCCATTGGATCATAAAGGCTGAACACACTCAAACGCCAAACGAGAAACGGAGCGTAACCTGCCTTTGTATTTATTCGCTTGTTTCGCATTTGGACGGGAAGCGATGGTCATGAGAGTAATAGTAGGTATGTGCACTCCTTCAGCTGCTTGAACATCAGGTTAAGCTAATATCTACAAAAGGTCAATGTGACACAACGTTAACACGTCTAGCTGTAGCTTTGCACCTATAAACATGTTATATGAACAAGTGCACTATAGGTAAGTACTGGAGGAAAAACGTACAAAATACGTTTGATTCAGCTTGGAAGTCTTAAATGTTTTCGTAGTACGGTCATTCAAATAGATTGGCGAAACACTGGCCAGTTGGTTTTGTAAGCATGTGTTGTGCGCATGCGTAGTCCGTAGTTTGATACTTGTGTGGCATCCTGATAGTCAATGAAAAGCCGTTATGCTAAAGTATGCATCGTAATGTAACGCATCCAAATATATTAAAATCCGAGAAAATTATTGCCATTTAACCTTTAGATTCAGGGATCTACACTTTGACACGAGTCGGTTCAAAAATTACCCGAAATGGAATAAATGTGTTTCATGCTGTAAACTGTAAAAAATTAAGTATTTCAGTTCACTGAAAAAAATAAATAAAATCATAAAATACCATTTTGCTTGAATTAAGCATGAATAAACTATATATATATATATATATATATATATATATATATATATACACACACACATGTATGTGTGTGTACAGTTCAGAATGCCAGAATTGCCTTAATAGGATGGTCATGGGACTCCATCCTTTCACAAATGCCTCTTTCTAGATTCTAAATAATTAAGTAATTTGATCTGTCTCGTTAATTTCTCTCACTTTCTTAGTCCAAATATTTCAACCACTTGACATTTAATGATACATTTAATAGATGCTGTTAATAAAATTCAAAAGTGGTATTTGTGGTTATTTCCCTCTAAATTTAGTCTAAACTTTCTGTGATTTTACCTAAAATAGCAAACTTTAAGTCTCTAGAAAATGTATTCACAGCAACAAACATATAATCTCAGAAGGGTCTAATCTTAGAATATGTTATTGGGGTCACTTTTGACCCCACTTATGCATCTAAGGGTTAAACTCATTCCTGTTGTTGATTACACTTAACATAAAACCATCAGTTTCTAAAATCCATTTCATTGTCTTCTTTGCAGGAGGTGGATCTGGTTTTGTGGGCCGGGAGCTGACTCGTCTGCTTAGGAGCAAAGGTCATGAGGTTACAGTGATTTCTCGTCAGCCTGGTCCAGGGAAGATCACATGGGTATGATATTACATTTATTTAGAATTGCATTAACAAAGTGTACAACAGGGTTGTTTGTTTTCTGAGATTTATCACCATAATAATTTTGTGTTATTGTACTTCTCCAGAGGGACTTGGAGTCTAATGGCCTCCCATCATGTGACAGTGCTGTCAACTTGGCTGGGGAGAATCTCATGAATCCACTGCGATGGTGAGCAACAAATAGACAGCCATGAGTGTAAATACAAAGTCAGGTTTTTGCTACTTTACCAAAGGATATTGCTCCTGAATACAATGAGCTGATTCAGTGGACCAGTGAATGTTTTCATTTATTGTTTTAGGTGGAATGCAAGTTATAAAAATGACTTGTTCTCCAGTCGAATTGACACCACAAAAGCACTGGCTCAGGCCATTGCTGCTTCACCCAAACCTCCACACTCCTGGGTGCTGGTTTCAGGTGTAGGTACGTCTGCAAGATTTAGACTTTTGTTACTGTTAACAACACACAACTGAATGATAGACAGTAATTCATTGATTTTGACCTGCAGCTTGCTACAAACCCAGTCTGACAGCTGAGTATACAGAGGACAGTGAATGGACTCCATTCGATCTCCTTTCAAAACTTGTGAAAGAATGGGAAGCTTCTGCACTCCTGCCAGATAATGTGTCAAAAACCACCAAACAAGTTGTCATCAGACCTGGTAAGTGCAACTTACTTGCTTTCACCACAAAATTATGATAGTGACATGTGAAAAAAATATAAATATTGTTAAGCAAACCACAAATTTTTTTTAATATTTAAATTTGAAGTGCACCTTAAGGAAGAACCGGAAATACAATTTCGTTGTTCTGTAAACATGTTTATTGTAACAATGACAATAAAGGAAGTCTAAGTCTAAGTCTAAGTCTAAGTCTAAGTCTAAATAGAGAGCACAGTAAGTTATATGATCAACAGGTTGTTTGACTCGAGAGCAAAGGAAAAATTTGGTCTGATTATCTTTTAATGTCATTGTATGTCTATATTCAGCATTTTCATTTTGTTTCAGGTGAGTTTGTGACTTTTCTCCTTCATAGTTTTGCCTTCATTTGCAACCAGGGTTTAAGTTTACATGTCTTCCATGAAGAGTAACTGGGCACAAGCAGTCTTATAGAAATGTACTTTATATTAGGAATAAACCTTTACAAAAAATGTTTTGTCAACTTTTAAAATGAGTAATCTAACATAAAACATTGAAATCAACATTGTTGAGACTGCCAAATTAAATAAAGAAATATTAGTTAAGTACACTCCATTGATCCCTATGGTTAGTAATATTTTACCCAATGTCTGGTTTTCTACTCAACAACAGTTTTGAGGAAAACTGACAAAGGAGTCTCATCTGAAGCAAATTGATGCTGACTTCCTACATACAGTTATTAAACACATAGTTGGAAAGATGTTTGTAACCAAATGATATCTAGCTGGTTAAATACCCACATTTGTTTCAATCTAAATCTTGTAGCATGAAATATGTTTTGACAGCAATGATGGACTAGCACACACTCCTCTGCTGTGAACTGCAGTTGTACCCTGAACATAACAAAGAACAGAAACATGTCTTTGTTGAATGACATGAGCAGGCAGTTATCTGTGCTCACAAAAAATATAGATCCACAAAACAGAAAATACTTTTTGAATATGTTGGTAATTTCTGTACATTTAGTTTGGTCCAAGTTAGAATAACAATACACACTTTTTGTTCTTTGGTTATTTATGGATAATACATTTTCTGATGTCTGTTTTTCATCCCTCCCTCCACTAGGGGCAGTGCTTGGCCGTGATGGTGGAGCTGTGAAACAAATGTGGTTGCCTTTTTGGTTGGGTCTTGGGGGGACTCTGGGGTCTGGGCAACAGCCGTTTCCTTGGATTCACGTCTCAGATCTGGCAGGAATCATTGCTCACGCCCTGGAGCCCCCTGTCGATACTCCCTCATCGTCACCGCAGATTTTTAATGGAGTTGCACCTGCACTAAACACCAACTATGAATTCACTAAAGAAATGGGACGTGCCATGAGGCGGCCCACAGTGTTCCCTGTGCCGGGCTTTGTCATGAACACCCTGATGGGCTCTGAGAGGGCAGTGGTTCTCACCCAGGGTCAGAAAGTCATACCAAAAAGGACCCTGGAGGCTGGATTTCAATATAAATACCCAGACTTGACCTTAGCTCTGAAAGAAATAGCTGGGAGTTAACATGAAGAAAGTTAAAACATGTTGTTGACTTTTACATGTGGAAGTTACAATAAAAAAATAAATATATATTATAAGATGTTGATGGATGAGGAGTTGAGCATAAACTGGCAGGTGATATTACTCATTAAATATCAACCTCACTAGACAGTCACGTGTTCTTATATTAAAACAAGCAGATTTCTGGTTGACAATGTTATGAAGCACATGTATGGAGGTATAAAGTAATAACTGGAGCTCATTTCCATTCTGCAGTATCATGGGACTCGTTTTCTCAGCAGTTTTCACTCCTTTTTCAAAATCAGCTGTGAGCAGTGATGCTGAAGAACGTGCACTTCTTCATTCTTTGTATCAATTCTTCCTCAGCCATCTCTGACAGATGTAAGTTCATATCCAAGTATGTTTCAGAGACTTATTTTGCATCCACTTCTCAAATTACCCATGACATTTTCTCTACCAAACAGCTGGTGCATCAGTTCATGTTGTGCCAAGGAACATAAATGTGCACATACTTAAAATTTGTGCTTTTTAGACGACAAGTTAAAAGTATGGTTTGATGACAGCAGGGTCCAGAAAGGCCTGAAGTAGATTCTGTTGTGTTTATTCTTTGACAGACAGATTTTTTTGTGCTGGTCTTTCTGACATTTGTATCCAGTCTGTTAGCCAATATCAGCTAAAGGAAAAATGAATGACTCATTCACAATTTTGCAGTAAAGTCACTACCCTTCTGTAATTATGCCACTGTAAGCACTGTGATAGTCTCTTCAGGTTGGAATCAATAATAAAGGAAAATCTACTCTTTGACACAATGGGATTTTTCTTAGTCTAAACAGCCTTTAAATTTTAATGTGGATGAGTTTGCTCTTTATGATCACATTTTTCCCCACAATGCACCAGGTTATCAGAACCTTATTGTTTTATGAACACTGGTGCACAATAAAATTGGAAGAAGGTACAACTGAATTCAGATTTTATTACATTATTCTTGGTGACGATACAACACCTATAACATGTATTTAATGTTTTATCAAATCCAGGAAGAAAACAGATTTGTTTTAATTCTTAAAGTTCTTGAAAATCATTCCTCTTCTGAACCACTTTCTGAATGAATGTCTTCTTCTGCTTTCTGATTAAATGGTATCTGATCTCCCCATTTGCTGTAGCGGGCGCACCGGTACACGTCTCTGGATAAAAGGGAATGAAACACAATTAAGTCATAATTGAAGGATGTATGAAGAAACCTCAAGTTATAGGAGAAATGTGTATGTGTGTGTGTGTGTTTTTTTAGCAATCACAAAACCACCAGTAGTAGAGTGGACTTCCTGTCTCATCACATTTGCTGTTCTACAATTAATTTCTTAACCCTGGTGCTTCTGATGACCTAACTTCATAGTCATTACCTGCCATGTTTCTTTGCTGTCACCACCACATGTTGTAGTTGTCCGTCTGGGCAGCACATCCGACAGTGGACGTGTCTGGCTCTGGCTTGCACCGGTCCAATCAGCCTGGCCCACTCCACGTCTCTTTGCATTTCTACTTTCGCTTGGTTTGTTCGACTCAGAATCACATAACTGAACTTCTCCAGCAGTAGTTCATTGTGCTGCAAGACAAAATACAACTGTTTAAGATCTGTTGATAAAATACACAGTTTGCTTTTTGAGAATTTGTCAACATTTCATGCAGACTGGACTTGACAAGAAACACTTTTACAGCTTTTTAAAACATCTTTGGTCTTGATGCGAAATTGTAACATAGGAGTATTTCCACTTGTTTTACATGAAAGCATGAGTCTGTTTTGTTCTTATTAAATAAAACTAAAAAAAAACAATTGCTTGTGCACACAGAATATAGTGACTATAATTTTACCAGTGTAAACATAATATGCCTGAACAGCAGCAAACTTCAATATAAAGAAGCAATCTATTTAATTCAATACTTTATTACCCCAGCCCCCCTGGAGGGGAGGCAAAGGGGATTTGTTCTGTCTGTCCATCTGTTTGTCAGGAACTTGATGCAAAAAGTACGGGACCAATTTCCATTAAATGTTCAGGAAAGGTGCAAAGTGGTCTCATTAAATGTTGGTGAATGTCAAAATGGCGTCATGACCTTTGACTGTAGGCAACCTTGAAATGTCAAACCTCATAATCTCATGTTTTGAGAGGGAGATGTCCATTAAGAGCTTAGACTTTTGTGAGGGATGGAGTTTGTTGTGCCTGGCACCACTTGTCATTGTATAAAATGAACACAATGAGGCAGACATAGCAATGCAATAAAATAGCCAAATAAAAAACTAGCACCAAACATAGGACAGCCTTAGAAAGGATCTCACAATGTAGTCTTAAGTTAGCTACTTCCTGATAGAATATTTGACATTTGGAATGTTACCCCAGGCAGTGGCAGGGAGTGGTACATCTGGTGGAAGTTACAGGGGACGATGGGAAAATGAGCCAGTTTTGGACATGTGAGTTCATGAGGACACTGCAAGTAGAAAATAGTGAAAAAGATACTGAGTGTATGAGTTTAAAGCAAGCAATGCTCTTTAAATTAGCTGGGATTCAGTCGTACCGGGGCAAACACTGATGCTGGTCTAGGGTCAATGACAGTCTTCTCTTGTTTCTGCAAGTGAAAATCAGTCCATCATTTTCTGGTGATTGTGTAAGTCTAAAACTCTTCATGAATTCTAATATTTTAGTACATTTAGTAAAGTGTCTCTGGCATCCATGAGCATCTGATGGCCTTCTTTAGTTCCATTTTCCACCAACACCTAGAGCAAGGAAGAAAATATATGCAAAAAACAATTATGTACTATATGTATATTTACACTTGGTATGAAGACGCTTCTCTTTTGACCTACCAGGTAGGAGTTTGTCTTTCTCCACAGAGTGAACACTGCATCTTCTCGATCCTTTTGAGTGGGAAGTTCTGACAGAGTGAAAGCTGCAACGACCAAGTCAAACTGCACCTGAAGAACGTAAAAACACAACAGTGAGAAATTATTTTTCACTTTAATTGTATGTTTGGTTCAAGTATTTATTTATTTATTTTACAATATGAAGGCCTTCATTGTCATTGTACAAGTACAGTAAAACTAAATACAAACTTTATTAGTGTGAAAGTAAAAGATAACTTGGATTATCATGAAACTATGAAAGTGTAATAATGATTAAAAAAAAAAAAGATTTGAACATAACATACACACAAGACATTATACATGTAGTTGTCGTTAAAACACGATTCTCTTAAACGTACATCTATTGCAAGTTGCACAAAAAAGTACATTATACCTCTTAAAAAAATCAAGTCTTAGAAGCATTTAGTCTAGTTAAGGCTTTTGCAGAGTCACTGTTTTCTAATCTCTTTGGTCTTGTTTAGATTGTCTCATCTTCCTGAAGACATCCTGAGTGGGATGGATCTGTAAGGATGCTATGCACTTTTCTAAAGCAGTGGTCAAAAATGATCTTTTTTCCCCACTCCTCACACTCATTTTATCAGTTTCAACAACCTTGTAGGGAATTCAAATGTAACTCCAATGACCCACTTATCCATGAGTACAGATTTGTTTTGGCCCAGTTTACAGAATATGTTGTAGGTCTTACCTTAGGAGAGACAGGGAGGAACTGTCTGAAATACACATGGTTTATGTGAGGTTTTCCATTTTCATCATCACCTGCGAGCAAAAAAGCATAAAGATTTGACAAAAAAAGTTCTTAAGAGTTGCACAGATAATCCAATTACTTCATTAGTTCTCAACTTTTAAATCAGTGCGATTATTTTAATAATATAACAAACATTCTTGAGTTTTCTTTTTGACAAAAAGACTAAATTCTTTAATTACAGCTTCATAAATGTAAACATCTTCTTCCTAAAACCAAAATATATTTGGGTTATGGACCAACAAGTCCTTTGAGAGCATTAATTGTAATAACTGAACCCGCTTTATCCTCACTAGGGTCATGGGGGTCTGTGGGGGCCTAATCCAGCTACAATGGGTAAAGGCGGGGTACACCCTGTATGAGTCTCCAGTTCATCTCAGGGCTGAAAATATATACACATTCACACTTATGGACAATTTAGATTAACCAATTAACCTATCAGTGCATGTCTTTGGATGGTGGGAGGAAACCGGAGTACCTGGAGAAAACCCACACAGACACAGGGAGAACATGCAAACTCCACACAGAAAGGTCTGGTGTGGGAATTGAACCAGGATCTTTCTTGCTGTGAGGCATGAATGCTAACCACCGCACTACTGTGCCGCTCCTAACTGATAGATTATCAGAGAAAAATGATTGATAAAGTAATCCACATTGAATTAAACTATAACAATAATGCTATTAATATTAAGAATTAATCTTCAAATGGGTGAAACAACCTTTCAGAAGTCTTTCTGCCAGTGTGTTCATCTGTCCCGAGCTGTCTACACACACCATCTCCTTCAAAGAATCGCCCCAGAAAGAGTGTGATGCCCTGCAGGAGAACATGAGGAAAACTTAGTGAAAAGTCTTGTAAATAATATGAAAACCCACTTAATGCTAAGCACTAACCAGACAACTGTGCCCAACCCAGACCCAAAGTCCAGGAGAGAATGAGGAGCAAAAGAAGTGTCTTGCATCTTGATCTAAAATGAAAATGAGAAAAAAAAAAAAAAAAGCCAACATATTTAATAAAGCAGTTGTGTCATTCATTATTTTTCTTGATTCTCATTTGTTATTTTTCTTGATTTACACTGAGTCAAAAGTGAAGGCGAGTGTTCTATGATTTGTGTGAAGTGACACCTTAAACTATACAATTATACAACTGAAATAATTATCATATAATTGAAACTAATGGGCCTTTTTCATCCTAAACCTGACCGTGTTTTGTCGAGATGAATGGTGCTGTTACGGCAGCTTGGTTCGCATTTCCATTCCAAATTGTACTACCCTGAAGTGAGTACAGATAGCGAAAGTGAGTGGACGTGACATCTATGTGATGCCATTTAGGTGCCAACAGTGTTGTACATAGTAAACAAACATGGAGGACATTGAGTCATTTCTGCTGCCATTGTATGCTGTCTAGCTTGTCACTGACAACACCAAAACACATTGTTTCTAAATGTAATTGGGTATTTATAGATGGCTGTTCTTTTAACATCCCAGCATGGTGAGGACAGTCCCACTGACCAATCAGTGGACAGTGGCTTGTCATGTCATACTGTAGTATCGGCTCAGCAGGATCAGGCTCGGGAAAAAAACAGCTCCCATATTCCAGGCTGAGTCGTGCCATAACACCCAGTGGAAATGCAATAAATGGTGGCTGTGTACTGCTGAACTGGGCTGAAAAAGGCCATAATGATCTTGTCCATTTAATCTTTACCTCATTTAAAGCTCTCTTCACTGCTGCGTAAGCTCCAGCCAGACGAGCAGCCATGTACACCATACCTAGAGCTTCATCATACCTGAAACATATGACCATCAGCCACATAAACAGTTCCTGGTTATCCATATACTTGGGATGATATTTCAATATTATGAAAGTGTTAAATCTGTCAGCTGTGCTTCAAGTCAGACAAGAGGTATAAGAAATGATAGCTTTTCATGATCATATCTGATGAAATTAGAGCACAACTGAAAGAAAGGACTACCTGGACAATAATGGTATTTAATTCAATATCATCTCATCTTGTTGCACCTTTTGTTTTCATCTTGCTTTGCCTTTTTACAAAGATTTCATCTTATTGTGTCAGTTACTCCATTTTTGTCTCAAGTTTTTAAAGTTTATTTCTGTTGTTACATTTTATATGAATATTATAAGAGAGATTATGTGAACAGATAAATGAATATAGAAAAAGAAGCTTTACTTCAAGGGAGTCCAATGATATGTTGTTCTTTTCAGCTCTGAAAGCACCTTTCTCCTGATGCGGTCTTCCATTGCTTGTTCATCAATATCTGGCAAAAAAAAAAAAAAAAAAAAAATGTGAATGTTTCCAACACTTGTCTTTTCTGCATTTTATTATTATTATCACTTACAATTCTTCCCACCCACCTCTTCTCTTGTTCATTATCTTCTCCCATAGTTCTCTCTCCAGATTTAAGGCTTTTTTCTTAAGGGTAACATCGTCGGTTGTTCTTTTTCTGCTCCACAGGTAGTTTGTGAGGTTCCGAGTACGTTCATCCAGCCGATTAATCTGAGCTTCTATAAGTGCATAGGTTGAAACATTTTAACAGTTAAACAGACTTCAGTGTTGAGGAACATACTCCGAACTGAACTTACTATGGATAGCTGAAAGTGCAGCCACCTGGAGCTCCTCAGGTAAGCGAAGAGTCTTGAGGTTGGTCACACCAGGGTGCTTTCTGTGTACTGCTCCTTTTAGGAAATCTACCTGGGTCTGTGGATGTGCAACTGTACTCATTCCCTGTGACAAAAATAAATAAATAAATAAATGTTTTAAATCTTTACAACAACTTGGACAAGACTCTAGTGAAAACAGAACTGTATCTAGTTAAAAAAGATAAGGTAAAATAAGATTTGGTGAACTAAAAATGCCCTACATCTGAAATTTTTTAATCATATCAGAACACAATAACACAACCATACAAAAACTGAGAGAATTGAAAGAAAATTATTCTAATAAATTGATCATCAGCTGACTGGGGGCCTAATCCAGCTACAATGGGTGAAGGCGGGGTACAGCCTGTATGAGACACCAGTTCATCGCAGGGCTGAACATATATAGACAAACAATCACTCTAACATTTACACCTATGGGTGATTTAGATTAACCAATTAACCTATCAGGTTTTATTTATTTTAGACAGTGCAACAACCTAGATGTCCATATATATAAAAATAAAAACAAGAGTAAAAAACAAGGATAAAAAAGCAGTATCCATATAAGTAGAATAAAAATAAGAGTAAAAACAAGCATAAAAAAATGCTGTATAAAAAGACATCACAAAACACCATCAGTCGGCTTAAATACAATAAAACTCCTGCACATACAAACTCTTGTACCAGTATAGCAGTGTTTTGGATCCAATATATACATCAGAATTGATTATTTTCTCAATCAGTGTTGACAGATGATTCAATTCTGTGTTTAAAACCAAACAGTTGTTTCCTGAGCATAATATTGAAGCTAGATATATTCATAGAGACCAAAGCACTAACACTACTCCTGCGGTTAACACCAAAGAGCATACGAAATGCATTGTTATATGCCACATTTACAGATCTGAGAAGGGTTTTCTTAAATTTGACCCAGAGAGAACACATGTAAATATTACTGCAATATGATAGGAAGAGTCTCCTTTTGGCTGAAGAACTACAGAAATGAAATATCCTACATAAAACATTACTTCGTGCGTACAAGGAACTCTGTTTTCATTTCATATCATCCTCACCATCATAGCTGTGGCTGATGTAATGTCCAAAATATTTGACCTTTTCAACAACTTCAATGTCAGCATTACCAAGACGCCTGTTGTTAGCGTGTCTTAAACATCGCTTGCGATAGCAAAAGTTATTTTTTTATATTTTTTTTATATGTAATCACTGATAATGGAAGTAAAAAGCAAATGCACCTCATGTGTTATTCAAGTGAGCCACCATACAGATGACGTTTTGATGCCGGAACATTACAAAACAGCCAAGACATAATAGTTCACCTGTCCTGATTCATGCTGTGAAATTTTACTGTAAAATTATTCATCATCGTGGATCTCCATATTATTTCTTTAATTTTATTTGGCCAGTGACCCCCGTGAACCTAATGAGAATAAAGCGGGTTTAGACGACGAAACGAAATTTTAACAAAAATTTTAACTGTCGAGGCCTCAAGAAATACAGCCTTCCATACAAACAAAAACTAATGCAAGGGATTCTTTAATATTAGTTATTTTTAAAAAGGTTCTTTAAATTTATAGACCTGGACTTTACCAAACAATGTTAAGAAGTTAACTATGTGGTCTATGCTGCTTTCTTCTTGGTGAATAAATAGGTAATAACAGACTTACTATTACAATGGTTTGTCTGACTTAACACAAATATATCTTACTTGTTTCATTGACCTCCATTGTAAAGATGCTGTATTCACTCACCCTGTGCGTCATCTTTAACAGGACGGTCCTCTGACACAGCACACAAGCAATATACCTCCGTGTCATCATGTTTAGGTAGACGAATGATGCCTGATTGTGTTCAATTTTCTTAAATGTCAAATTTAACCTCCACATCAACATTACACGCTGAGCCGATTGTCACGTTATTCTTCCTCTGTCCATCAACAAAATAATTCCGACCTTCGGCTAAAGGCGGAACCTTCCGACATCGTTCAGAGCTCCTCGTGCGTACGATGAGCACTTACTCTTTCCTCGTTTTCGGATACAAGCACAGCTTGCAATCACATAGCTGAGTTTTGTAGCTTCACTGTTTCTAATGGGATATATTTATGTGAAATTATAAATCGAAAGAAACAGTAAAAATAAATTATGGTGTTAACAGGGGGTTCATTTGTGGGATTCAACTCAAATTAAACGTCTGTGTTTCTCATACGCATGCGTATATGGAGTGATACATCTGCCAAATAAACGATCGTTACCGGCGCCAAAACAATAAAGGGGAAAGTTTATCACTCAGTTTTTTCTCTCGTATTGTCCCACACATTACTGTAACACCACCATGAGGAGAGCAAGAAGTTCAAGAAATAAAAGCCAACAGAATGCAGGAGAAAGCGGTAACACAGGGTCTAAAACAGGTTGGTACATGTGTGGAGTTAGCCTGACAGAATGGCTAGCTGCTGTTTCGTCACCGGTGTTGTTGGACTGTGTCTAGGACATGTCTGGGAAAAATGGCTGGACAACTTTATAAAGATATAAAGCATTATTTATCTGCCCCAAATACACATTCTGTTGCTAAAGACTCTAAACTATTGGGCTGGATGTGTCAATTTAATTTAGCCTCACTCTTGTATGGATTACCAAACGTCAATCAGGAATACATGGTTGACACCAACAAAATTCTACATGTAACAGTCAGAGAAAATATATAATGTATGAAATGTACTTACAGACTTCAAAATGCCCCCCCACCACCAAAAAAAAAACCCCTGGAGATTTTCCACTTAACTTTATGTTCATTCTGTAAAGTTTTTGCAAACGGGTAAAGTACAAGTAGTGATCTAGTGATTGTATTAGGCAGATTATTAAAAAGATGAGTCCCCAAAGTAACAGGAATGACAGCAATTTTAAGGGCACGTTTAGAATGAAGATAATATTATTATGGAAATAAAATATAGCCTGGATTATAACTTGTTGATTATAGTGAAAACATTTAAAATTTTGCACGTTTTGATTACAGGAGACTTACACTGGATTTAACTAAGCAAATAGTTCATATCCTTCCATTGGGTAAGTAGTGCAGTGGTTAATAATGTTCAGCTGTAACAAGTTATTTAATGTAACTGATGCAGTAACTGTCTTCTCATGTCTCTGACATTTAAAAGATTGGATATGGCCAGGATTGATCAGGGTCATTAGGTTTATGAGAGAACCTGAGCATGAGACATAATTTTAACACAGATTAGCCTCCATAAAGTCCAGATTCTAATTTTGAATAGTGAAGAGTTGATGCAGTGGTCCCATTCTCCATTATCAATAATCAAAAATTAATGCAACAATAGATGAAAAAAACCCACAATGAACCTTATTGTGACACTACATATACATTATGTGGCAAAAAATCCAAGTAATTGTCTCCTGTAATTAAACCCAAAGGTGGTGCAGTGGAATATTGCATGTGTGACTATTTTTTTTGGCCATGCAGTGTATATTCCCTCAAAGAAAATTGTATAAAATAATATAATCACATTTCAAGAGGTTCAAAATTGTACCAATGTATATGCAAGTGTTAGCCCATTCATAATAACAATTTCAGAATTTCATTATTTTTATAATATGTTCACAGTGACAGATTCTGCTGGGGTACACCAAAGGCACTTTTGTAGAGGGTTCATACGGGTGCTTGAAATCCTTGAAAATGTTTGAATGGTGTGTTTTCAAGGCCTGGAAAGCCCTTGAACTTTAGTTTAAGTGCTTAAAAGTACTTGGATTTTTAATTCTGAAGTGTGATTTATTTATTCATTCTTTTTCATTTTAACTCAATGGAGTTAGATCATGGTAAAGAGGCAATATGTTTTGAAAAATGTAACTTTTTGTCAAAAAAGAATATTGTAAGGTGCTCTCAGGTCGAGTCCAGGTAGATTTTTTATCTTAATCATTGAGTGTGTCTGCAGAAGTGGGATAAAACTTTATTCCCCTTTAATGTCTAAAGATTTTGCTATTATGAAACATAATGGTTGATAGCATAGTCATAAGCATATGACTATGTAGATACGTATTTTATCCCAGCAGTAACGTGCTGTCTTAGAAAAATATGAAAATGACCCTCAAAGTGCTTAAATTTGACTTTAAATAATGTATATAAACCCTGTTTATAGTGATGTTAACTCATAAATATCCGCTCTTTACCCTGTGTGTATTTGTTCAGTGTGGCAGTGGCAAGGAGATGAAGGACAGTGGGAGTCTTACCCACCCTCAGACTGCAACCTGTTGGACTCTGCTATGTCCTCAGGGAAAACCTCTGTCACTTTGTCTCTGGGTCCTGGGAAGGCATATGATGTTGACCTGAAGAAGATGGTTCAGATAAATCCAATCACAAAGTACAAGAGGAAGATTCGCTTTCAGATTGTAAAAAATGGTATGTAACTGCTGTCGATAGCACTGTCACAATCACATATAAATTAACATGCCATGGCATTATTATTATTATTATTATTATTATTATTATTATTATTATTATTATTATTATTATTATTATTATTATTATTATTATTATTATTATTATTATTATTATTATTCTCAGTTGGTAGAGCAGGTTGTCCAATGACTGAAAGGTTGATGGTTTGAATCCTGGCTCTGACTGTCCACATGTCAAAGTGTCCTTGGGCAAAACACTGAACCATAAATTGCTTCTAGTTACTGGAATCCAGTAGGTCTGGCAGCACCTTGAATGGCAGCAGCCACCTCCTGATGTGTGTGTGTAAATTGGTGAATGTGAGGCCTATATAAAGTACTTTAAATGCCTTGAAGGTAGAAAAGTGCTGTAAAAGTGCAGTCCATTTACTTGTCACACATATTTACTGTAATGTATTTTTTGTTAATTTATGAAGAGGCAATGCATATTAATAATATGTAAATATGCAGGATTATAACCAAGGCTAATTTTCATATTCAGTTCCTTCTCAATCTACATATTGTAGCATTTAAAATTCACGTCTTCATATTCTGTTTATTTGAAATGGCCACAACATTCATTTTGGACTTAAAATGCTTCTTCTTGTGTCATTTTTTGTGCAGAAAATGTAAATGAAGACAATGAATCAATTGTGACAAATGGGACACCAGCTGAAATCAAAGAGGAGTCTGAAGAGCAGCCGGCAGTGAAAAGGAAAAGAGGTCAAAGCAAAACTCAAGTAAAAAATGAGGAAATGCCTAAGGAACAAAAGAGTGGAGGTAAATGGTCTGATTTTCATAAAGTTCATGCAGGGCACACAAGGGATGTTGAAGTTACATTTTATGTTTTGCCAACATGAAAAGTTTTTGCTATTTTTTAATCCTTCAGTTTGAAGAGACCTTTGCCTTATAATCACAGCTATTAGATCTCGCTCACTGTCTGTCTGCACCTGTTACAGTCTGTGCACGTTACGTGCACAGCAGTGCACATACATGCAGCGCGCTCAAAAAAATAAACAAAGCAGATTCAGTATGAAGCGGTCGATAGCCGATTATTTTAAGAAGAAAAATGTGCCGGAGGCAACTAATGAGGCTGGTGGTAGTAGAGGAGGAGGAGAAGGGTTAACAGAGGGAGCGATCACAGATTATTTTTCTGATGATGAGAGTGACAGGTTGGAGAAAGAGGCGGGGGAGAGTGGGGAGAAGAAAGAAAGGTACCCTGTTGAGCCACATTTTGTAATAAACGTCCAAATGTAATAATTTTTCATTTCATTTTGTAATAAACTGCCCCAACGTATTTCGTAATAAATGTTTCCTCATTATGTAATAATTTGGCTGGTAATTAGACATATTAGACATGGACAATTTTAAATTACGGATATATTTTATAAATAGAAAAGTTGTTGTTTGTTTAACCTTTTGAGGCAATTTCATATTTGTTTAAAATGAATAAGTGGATAAATTATCTGGTCACAGTAGCTCTCTAAACAAGCAGAAGACATTTACGTTGTTTAAGGTAATAACTTATTACATATTGCCGCAAAATTTATTACAAAATGCGTTGGGGCAGTTTATTACAAAATGCAGCTTTATTACAAAATTAAATTAAAAAGTTATTACATTTTGGACGTTTATTACTAAATACACTGTTATTACAAAATGTGGCTCAACAAGAGACGGGGGAGAGTGAGGAGAAGAAAAAAAAGGTACCCTAAAATGAACTGAATTGCAGTCAGGGAACATATGAATGCTGCTTAGTTCAAGTTCAAAGTGAATTAATGAGTTATCTTAAAGTTACCAGTAAGTTAAATGATCAGAATGTTGTCTGATATCACATAATTAATATGTAATCTTTTTGTACTGTTTCTCATGCAGTGAAATTTGAATTCAGATTAAAATATATTACAATTATCAAATTGGATCATTGTCAATCTTTAATTTTCATAAACATAACATTAATAACACGCTATGCAATCAAAAATATGGTGCTACCTAATTTGTTTTGGTGCTACTAAATGAAAAGGTGGCACCAGTGCTACCTGTGGAAAAGGTTAGTCTGGAGCCCTGCTTATAATAATTGTCATTTCACTTTGTTGATGTTGAACAGAGGTTGTAAAGACTGTGGTCATGAAGGGAAAAGCTCCTGTGGACTCTGAATGTAAAGCCAAATTCGGAAAGGTAAAATATTTTTTCTCATACAACAAATGAATTTACGACATTTATCATTAATTGTGCTTGTGATTTTACACCTGTTGTTTCCGACTCTTTGCTTCAGACCTGTTTCTTCTTTCTGCCATGACAACAAGGTTATGATCTGTTAAGCAAGTGTGCTGTATCTTTTCTTTTGTCTGTTTAAAAATTGTAGCTGCATGTCAGACTTTTTAATTAGTCGCTTTACTCAGGTAAGTTCATTATTGTGCTTTTATATACTGAGGTAAAAAAAACACAAACGTTTTTTGACCACAGCAATTTTTCTTTGAGGCTTTTTAAAGAAGTTGCCAGATACTATATACACAAAAGAGTTGATTATTTATCTCCTGATGTTTTATCCTTTGTCGTAAATAATAGTTAAACTAATACAAGTGTCATTCAATTTCTGGTTTTCTTTATCTGCGTTTTTAGAGATCTCATAATATAAGTTATTGTAGATGTGATTTAACTTTAATTTTTATCTCTTTCAGGCTCATGTTTACAGTGAAGGAAAAGATGTTTATGACGTGATGCTAAACCAGGTAATGATGCTGATACCATGACATTTATATATGCTAAATGAAGAACGAGAGAAGCTGTTTCCCTCAAATGATCAAGCACTTTGATATTTCTAAGATTGATAAGGTAGCTTCTATAATACATCTTGTCTTAAACGACTATATGTTACAGTTATATATTTTTTTATTTTACTTTGTCATGACTGGAAATAAATTGATTCTGCAGCAAAGTTTTTGTAATTATTTGCCAGACAAATTTGCAGTTTAATAACAACAAATATTACCTGATCCAACTTCTGGAAGATGATAGCTCCAAAGCTTACAGTGTTTGGATGAGATGGGGCAGAGGTGAGTTCATTTCTAATGAATTTTCCTCTGTTTATTGGATGTATTTAGTTGAAAATGATCATAAACATTAAGGTTTTTCCACAGTAAGACCTTTAGTAATAGTGCTCTGGTGGTTTCTGTCTTCACAGTGGGCAAAGTAGGTCAGAACTGTTTGACAGCTTGTGGTGGGGATCTGCTGAAAGCCAAAGACGTCTTTAAGAAAAAGTAAGATTATTTATTTAAAAATTACTTTCCATTCACATTCTTATATAAGTGGATTCAGTGAAATTAATGAAGTGCTTCATGTTTTTGCAGGTTCCTTGATAAGACAAAGAATGAGTGGGAACACCGGGCAAGTTTTGAGAAAGTGGCTGGAAAGTATGATATGGTGATGATGGACTACAGCACGGATCAAAAGGCAAGTGTAAAAACAACAATGGTTTGTAATTTGTTTTTCAAATAAAACCCTCTGATCAGTGTGTGAATGCAAAGTCTGGTGCTATTTTGCTGGTGCAGGAGGAGAACAAGACGGAAGTGGATTCTGCACCCAAAAAGAAGACCTCTAACCTGGACATGAAGGTCCAGTCACTTCTGGAGCTCATCTGTGACCTGAAAGCCATGGAGGAGTACGTCCTGGAGATGAAGTTCGATACCCGGAAAGCTCCTCTTGGTCAGAAATTTGTCCTCAAGTCTACTTGATGTTTCCTTTTTCATTCCTAATTTTAAAGGTTTATTAAGAGTGTCGGTAGGATTGTGTAAGATTATACAGTATGTAATAAAATTTGTGCTGTACAATTATTACAATTTTCAATTAGCTTAATCACAGGGTTGCTGTGGATTAATTTAAAATAACACAACAAAATAAATATCTCCCAGATTGCACCACCTGTTATGAGTTTGTGTGGTGTTCAGACTTGATCTATTTTCTTCTTTGTCTACAGGCAAGCTGACCTCAGAGCAGATCCGTGCAGGCTACACGGCTTTGAAGAGAATCGAGGACTGTTTGAAGAAGAAGGGCAGCAGTCGTGAGCTGCTGGAGGCCTGCAACCAGTTTTACACTCGCATCCCTCATGACTTTGGGTAGGTAATATATAGCTGAACCATCAGAGAGGTGAAAAATAAATGCGTGACTGTCAAATATTTATGTGAAAGCAAGACTAAACTATTTCAACTTTAAGCTTAAGAACACCACCAGTCATCCGCACAGAAGATGAGCTGAAGGAAAAAATTGAACTGCTAGAGGTAAAAATGCTTTTGCATTAGATGATATAAATGACAATGGCAATTATGAAATTAAATGTTGAGTCATTTGTACAGCTTTTATCTTCTGTTAATCTTATTTGATAAAGTGTTATATATGTATGTCTGTTTTTGGTTTTTATTTAGGCACTTAGTGACATCCAGATAGCAGTAAAAATGGTTCAGTCGAGTGAAGCAAGTGATGAGCATCCTCTGGACAGACAGTACAAGTCCATGCAATGCAAACTGCAGCCTCTGGACAACAACACCAATGAATACCAAGTATGTATGTTTCTTTTGAGAATGCAAGTCTGGTAAATGAGAACTTCTATGTTTAGGAGTTGCATTAAAACAAAACTACATGGAGTAAAATTGTTGTTATTATTGTTATTACCTGAATGATGTGTATTAATTCTTACCACTCATAGGTGATAGAAAAGTACCTGCAGTCCACTCATGCTGCTACCCACTGTGATTACACCATGACTGTTCTTGACATTTTTTCCGTGGACAGAGCAGGGGAGAGCGACAACTTCCTTTCACAGCTGCACAACAGGTAGTAAAGGATAAATACTATTAATTGGGTGTTTCTCAAAGTGAAGGAAGGACCCTTGAAACCGGGGGTCACCAAACCTGGTCCTTGTGCATTGAAATTCAATTACCTTCTTCTTTTCCAAATCTGTTATCATTATATAGTGCATTTTGTGTACAAAAGCACAGATTTATTTTGCTTATAGATGACTAAGTGGAACATACAAAAGAAAAGAAAAGTCACAGATACATTTTATATACATACAAATACATATAACACAATACAACAAATTCTAATAATTTGAGTCATATATGAATAACATTAATGTAATTATAGAATGATTGATCACTAAAAGGTACAATACTTCTGAGGTTACAGTGTAATACAAATTAATAATGAAGAATTTGATTATAGGCACACAAAAGACTATTTTCACTGAATTAAGAAATATCTCCATGTTGGGTAAAGTTCAGTAAACTTTGATACAACTGTCACATGCGTTACTGTATTGCTGACCCATTGATTGGGGGGGGGGGGTTCTACACTCATTGGTCTGTTCTATTTTGTGAGTGTATTAATCAGTAAGGAAGCCCTTCTGCCTTTTCTCCAAACTTTTCTGACCAGTTTCTGAAAGGTTTCTTGATTTGGAGAATCTCCTATAGTCCATGTTGTGTCACAGTGAATCTGCGTCTATATGTGAATGTAAACTGAACTGTTCTCAAATTGAGTGTTCAGACTGTGATTTTTGAGCTGCAGTTCAGTTCACATCTGTTGCTTGTACAAATGCAGTAATAAGACAACAAAAATATGTGTAATATTTCCAACATATACAGCTTGTTCTAACTTTAAATGCAATAATAGGCTGAGGTAATGTGCTTAAGGAGATGAAGCTGTAACTTGAGTCTGAATTATTTATGATGTGGAATGTCTGTTGACAAACTATTCAAATTACATCTAAACTATGACTTTGAATGTCATGTGTTTTTGAGGTTATGTCATACAGATGTACGTCTTGACAGTCGACCTTCATGTGTGTGTTTCTGTCAGGACTCTACTGTGGCACGGGTCCCGTTTGACTAACTGGGTGGGAATCCTCAGTAAGGGGCTCCGAGTGGCCCCACCTGAAGCACCTGTCACTGGCTACATGGTAGGAGAGATGAAATGACCATGGACGAGGAGATATAGACTGTAAAATACATGAACACTTAACCCGCTTCTCTCTCCCTTTGTCTCCAAGACTGATCTCATTAAATTATTGCTGCCGCTACTGATTCATTTTCTAACGATTAATCGTTTGACTAATTGTTAGATTAGTCGACTTATCTCAACGACTAATTTAAAGTGGGGGGAACGGGTGTGCATAGATCTGTGAACAGGGAGAGAGTGAGGATACATTAATATGAACAGACCAGGGAGGGGGACGAGGGGGTGAACTGTAAAAGCAGGGGAGTGAAACTCAAGATGCTTATAAGATGGGTCTCTCTCTCTGTGTCTCTCTGAGGTACTGTAGGTGCCAATGCCGGCATGATTCCCAGATGCTGCAGCCAAAATACATAGTCAATAGTAAAATGAGTAGCCAACAAAAAAATTGCTATTGACTAATTTTCATGATGAATTAAGTTGACTAAGTGCGGCAGCGCTAGATAAAATCATGTTATATGTCACACCAGTTCGTATGGCATTTGAGGTACTATAGGTACACGTATTTTCATCCTTTCATCTGTTGTTCAGTGCCATTTGAGCACGTGCCAGTTTATGCTAAGATTTCTGGTTCACCTAGCCCTTAGTGTGTGGTATTTGACATGGCTTGAACATACATATGGAAAGCTCATAATGCATATTTATAACATGCCAATAAATGGCAATTTTAAAAAAAAAAAAGCATGTATAATTTACACAAGTCATATCACATTATCTCCTGTGCTTTTGGTTAAATAGGATACATACGTATAAATTTCACTTCTGAAACTTTTTTGAGTAGAATATCAACATATTTTTTTCATTTAGATATAGCAGATATATTCCTAACTGCAAAAAAATCATCTTACAGTTTTTGTCATTTTACTCTTTCTGTCTTTTCGTCTAGTTTGGTAAAGGTATCTATTTTGCTGACATGTCATCAAAGAGCGCCAACTACTGCTTTGCCAATCAGCAGTCCAGTAACATTGGAATGCTGCTACTGTGTGAGGTGAAGTATTAACTCTGTCACAGACATATTTACTCTCACTGCAGTGTAATGAATATGCACATTTTCTATTTGTTTTTCTCTTTTAATCTATGAAATTTCATAAAACATGGCAAATTAATCCCAGCCCACAGACTTGTAACTACTTGCATTATATAACTGACTTCTCTAGAATAATTTGCAAAATCTTTAGTATATGGTTCACATTATTTGATCAGAGCCAAAGAATGCTCAAAACAAATACTGATACCACATTTTTAATTGCAGATCCTTTTAGAATAAACAGCGGGTTATGGAATTAGCTTTTTATTCTTAAGATTTACACCACTGGTTTAAGAAGAAGAAAATTTTTTTTTCTGCTGTTCAGTGTCAAACCTGGTGAGATTTAACTCAAATAGTATGTAAGGGTTGATCATCAAATGTGAGAAAGGAAAACAGTGTTTATACATAATTTTGTTAGTTTGTATTATTTCACATAACAACTATATTACTTTTTTTGATTGTTGCAACTCACTCTTTAAAGATAAGTTATTTTTCAGACCCTGTTAATACATGTAAACATCAGGGGTTTTTTTTTGTCTTTGTTGTGTTGTCATATGTGCTAATACACACATGACTATGGTACCTTTTACTGGGTTGACTCTATTAGGCAGCAAGTGAACATTTAGTCCTTGAAGATGATGTGTTGGAAGAAAAATGAGCAACATTAAGAACTGAGTGACTCTGACAGGAGTCATTCCTCATTCCAAATTCTTCCTTTTCAAAGTTGCTCAGATCCCTACTTTTATCTGTTTCGCTGTTTCCAACACATCATCAACTTCGAGGGTTAAATGTTCACTTCCTGCCTAAAATACCTAACATAATGACAGGTCCCATTGGGATGAAATAATCTGCATTAATACCACTTTGCATCTGAGTGATTATTATGTTATGGCTGATTAGTCTATGTGGTTATAGGTCGCCCTGGGAGACTGTAACGAGCTGCTGGATGCCAACTATGAGGCCATTAATCTGCCGTCTGGAAAACATAGCACCAAAGGCGTGGGGCAGACCGGACCTGACCCCAAAAACTCTGTCACCCTGTGAGTCTACCTCATTATACTGATACGTTTCATACAGGACAAAACATTGATTTACTTGTCACATGTCAGTCCATTTTCTGAGGGAAGGGGGGGTCTGTTCATCACAATAGCACTTGGCAATACAACTAAAAACATGATAAACATTTGGGTAATGGAATTAAAAGACTTCTTAAAGGTTATTTCCTATATATATATATATATATATATATATATATATATATATATATATATATATATATATATATATATTCTTACTGTAGAATAATGACATCTAAATACGTTATTTTTATATCTATTCAAGCTTCAACAGTAATGATATTTCTTCAGTTGTACAAATGAAAACATACATATATTTGGCCTACAATCACTTACTTAATTTATTACCCTGATGCTTTTTAATAAATTTTTTTAACTAGGTTGCCTATGATGTTAGCAATTTATTTTTAGACAATTTATAGATAAGACTTTTCCTTCAGAGAGAGATCTATTTGGAGTCTAGGGTTGAATAAAAGTCAAAAAGCTTGATGTTGACCTCTGCCCTATAGGACACACCTCACTTCCTTCTTATGCGTTTTTCCTTCATCTGTAGTTTCATGCATATTAAGAGAAATCACTTTTCAAGAAAGTGCCTTTTTCATATCCCCAAATGGACCATCAGGAATATTATGTTTTTGTTCCTACCACTGCCGCTGGCTCTGCCACTGGTGGATATCCTTTATCTTAACACCATAATGGAAAGCTACTTGGTTTTGAAATTCCATGTATTCCATATTAATTAATATAATGGAGAGGAAGAACTGATTTGATTTTGGACGATTTACCATTTCTAGATTGGCCACAAAGGGCTACTTAAGTTTTAATTCAATTAAAGACACTTTTATTCATATCTCTGGAATTCTTTGAGTGACTTCACATCAATTGGGACTGAATCCTCATGACCTGCGGATGCTTCACATCATGACATCATTAAATACTGGGGGCGTTCGGGGTTATACCCCTTACTGTCACTTCCAAAGGTGTAGCCTACTTTGATTTACTGTACAGCTCCCACCTTGAGCTCAAGAGTTTGTTTGTCCTTAATAGATTATGCCCTGAATTTACATGTTTACCTACACAGTATGAACATATATAATTATAGGAAACTTATTTAAATTGGAGCACATTCTTAGGTGACTTTCTCTCTTCATAAGCTGTTACTGGTCGAAGTTATTCAAGACATAAGTTAATTTTACATCATGAGCATGTTGTCATTGAACATGTGTCCCTGTCTCTTGTCAGTGATGGTGTGATCGTTCCCATGGGACCAGGGGTGAAAACAGGGGCAGGCAAAACCAGTGGATACTCCCTCCTCTACAATGAGTTCATTGTTTACAATCCTGCCCAGACACGCATGAGGTACCTGCTGCGTGTCAAATTCAACTACTCTTCACTGTGGTGAGGCTGCGAAAAAACAGAGTGGATGTCACGTCATTGTACGTACTTGGGTTTAGAGGTGGTTGTTAAGTAGACCGCATGTCAAACAAGAAGAACAAGCTACTGTAACTGTTGTTTGTATTTGGACAAGGCAGGTTTCATGCAAGGGGAAGTGATAAATGTGAAGCTTATATGAACTGGCAGGAAAATAATATTTCTCCCATCTTCACATTCTTAAACTGGGTTAGGTTCCTATTCCTAATTTATGAATGCTTATTGGTAATGGGAGGCAATGACAAAGATTCATTCCTTGATATGACAAACAATTTGCACTATTTTCTCTTTGTGCTATATTTTCTCTTTGTCAATTTAAGTTGTTATGCTCCTTTAATATCATTTTGGTTTACTCCTGTGGTTCTGCTTGTGTCTCGTATAACCTTATGGTTGTGATGAATTTCACAATTCAACAGATTTCAATAAAATAACAAAATGTATGGAAAACTGGATTGACATTAATCAGCATCAATTGGGAAAACACTAGAACAGTTTCATGTAGTAAATGTAGTATAGTACAATTACTACTGTACAGTAGTATAGTAGTAATTTTTAAATCAGTTTTTATTTTTATATATAAAACTTGAGACACGGTGATCTCTAACAACACTAACGATCATTCATTCATTGTTTGTCATTTAAACACCATACAGTTATACTAGACACCATACATAAGAATAATAATAAAGGACATTTTCTTTGTGGCTAAAGTGTGGAGTGTGTGTTTATGTCTTTTTTGATCAGCAGTGTCATCGCCGTCCCAGTATGTAGAGGAAAATGAGAATAATGTCCAGGTAGATCATGAGAGCAGCATTGACATATTCCTCTGGATTCAGACGGTAGCTGAACGTCCCCATCAGCAGCTGACAGTCAATCATCAGGAACTGAGACAGACAGGAAGAGAAGACAGTAATTTAAGGACAGGGAGAGAAAATAGAATAGAATAGAATAGTCATTTATTGTCATTGTAACCAGTACAACGAAATTAAAAAGTGCTAAACAGTCAGTGCATACAACTTACGTTAAAAAAAACAGTGCTGAATAAATAGGCTATAAAATAACAATAAAAATACGAATAAATAAGTAAATAGATAGTCAGGCAATCTTCCTTAAGGCATTTAACACCAGGTATCAACAAATTGTGGTATTTTATAAAACCTATTTTGGCAGCACAGTTGTGAGACACTCATATTAAATGTGCTGCTGCAATAATGTGACATAGTTTGAAGAAAAACTAAATATTTGCAACGCAACAAGTAATTTGCTGTTCTCAGTGCTCCTCATAGACCTATTTTCTTGCTTTTTTTCCCCGTATAATTTAATGAAAGAAAAACTCACGCGGTTAACTGTATAAAACAAAAGTAATTTAATGAAGTGAAAGTGCTTCTTGAAGCCACACTTGAGAATCACGCTACACTTCCTGTTTTTTTGTGGTAGGAGATTGATCATTTCTAGAGATGACTGAGGTTTCCTTAAACACAGACAGGTTATGTTTCTGAGAACAGTAATACAGTTGTGGCTGTGTTTATCTGAATTACATTATTATGCACAAAATGCATTGAAATATAGCAGTACAGTCTCAGTAGAAAGTAAATTATCCTTTACCTGAACCAACTAGAGCACCAAAAGTTTTAGTTTATGTACTGTATCTTAAGTATTATCATTATTATGGTATGGCCTCTTATAGTCTCTGTCACCTACCAGTGAGTACAGTAGAGCTCCCAGACACCCATAGGCAACATCAGCCATGTAAGAGTAGTAGAAGATGCTGAAAAACCCAAACATCAGCAGGTCCACAACCAGAACCAGGGCAACACCGTAACAAATAGTGAAATCAAAACGAGTCTGTAAACAACACAGAGAAACATTAAAACAGCATTCACAAATGCACTGCCTTAAAATTCTTTCTTATAAGCTGGGAAAGGACATCTATACTACATGTCCCAAAAACATTACAATCTGACTTTCTGTATTGATACCTTTCAAAATAATTAAACAGCTATGAAACTATAACTTTACACATAGCAGAAAACCCCATTTAATTTGGTTCAGTCCTCATGGAGAAATGTTGATCTTTGTAAAGCATGTCATGGATTTGTTTCTTAAAGATTTTGCACTTAGATGCTCCTGGCATCCATATGAATGAAAATATTCTGCTCACAACTGATAGGGAAACTAACAAATGAATTCAAATTCTATGCATAACATATCAGTGATGTGTACTTGTGTCAGGTTTTGTTGTTAAAAGATGTATTTTTCTTTCACTTACCGTTTTGCATTTGTTCCTAAGAAACTAACATGTGTTGACAAGCATTTCACTTTGATTCTTGCCTATCCAATTATCAAGCTGCAAATTCAGTATGGTTGGTTAGCAACTAAGTCCTGCTCAGAGACCATTTATTTTGTTACGGTACACTGAAACAAACCACATTCTTGACAGGGTAAGGAAGGACAATGCGTCTCCTTACAAAACCTTGCAAAGAGACTTGTGACATGTTTGACAAAAGTTCCCATTTCTCCATGACTTCTGAAGCAAATTGAATGAAGTTATCAGTAAGACGTAGGTAATAAGTTATAGTTTCACACCCTAAAATTACATAATGAGGGATTCACTATTTTTTAAAATTATCATCATTATCATGTGGGACGTATCAGTATCATGTATCCGTTACAATAAACATGAAAAGTCAGCATCACAGTTTGATATAGTTTCAGTATAAAGCTCTTAGAGGATAGACGGTGTCTGACCTGAGCTGAGAAAAGGATGATTGTGAAAGAAATGACCAGTGTTGAAGCCATTGTAATTAGCACAGCATTGGTGTCGTGGAAGGAGGCAATGGTTCCCACCATGTATGAAAGGCTCAAGGTAACCACGACCTGCAGGTTTAAGCAAACATTAAAACAACACTTAGGACACAATGTGACTGAAAAAGCTGCTTTTGTAGACTGTTTAATGGACCGACTTAATATTTAGGTCTGAAATAGTCAACAGCAGGTTAGATCGTGGGGGACAAAGGTTAAGCAACTGTTTAGTGAAAGCTGTCCCAACAGTGCTATAACACAGGAACAGAAGGCCAAAGAATTAAATTTTTTTCAAATAAATATTATTATTATTATTATTATTGTGTCTTGCATAAGAATATTGGCCAGCCCTTACATGAAACTCATAAGACACCAAAAATAGAAACCAAAAACCCAATGCCAGACAATATCCACAATAGATATAAACAAGACAATGTAATGAGCTATTTAAAAAACATATCTGCTGATTTTTCACGCTTCACAAACAAATAATGCTACTTTATATATATTTGAACTAAACAACCATTTCATCTTATCATCATTAGTGCTCCAGAACATATTAGGATTTCATATGAATTAGATTCATTTCAATTCAAATAAAATTTTATTTATATAGCGCCAAATCATAACAGAAGTTATGTCATGACACTTTACATATAGAGCCGGTCGAAACCAGACTCATTTATAGAAAACCAACAGAATCCTCCAGGAGCAAACACTTGTGACAGCGGCAAGGAAAAACTTCCTATTAACTGGTAGAAACCTTGAGCAGAGTCTGACTCCTGGACGATGGCCGTCTGCCTTGACCAGTTGGGATAAAGGAGAGAGAGCCTAGGGAAGGGGGTGGGGGTGAGGCAGGGGAGTAGGGGGAGACATGTGGATGCAAATGATGCACAGCAAACTGAAGTTGAGCATCTATGGAACTGTGTAACAAACATCGTGAAACAAAGATGTTCTCAGTTCATCGTATAGAGGACAATACAAAAGAAAATTTGATGAATTTTCCACTTCTCCAAACTCACAATTCACAAAGTGAAGGGATTTGGGTAAATCTCCCACTTGCTAAGGCATTAAGTGGCTTTGTGAGTATATTTCATATTTTGTCAGATTTTTGGTTTAATCAGCATTTTAGAATTTACAGTTTCACTGTTGCAAGATGCAAACTGCATGAAAACCTCAGTTTTGGTTGGTGGAGGCAGGTGATAACACTAGTTTCCGTGACAAGCTTGATTTGATTTTCAGTAAAACCGTCAGTGTTTCCATCAAAGTTAAACTTCATTTTCTAATTTCACACACCAAAACCACACCAGCTCTTTGAATCAATGAGCCTCTGAGGTTTTGTTTATGAGCAACAAAAAAAGACAGGTGCACTACTTTGGCAAAATGTCGAAATCAAAGCTGTCAAACTCATACTAGTTGAGGTTTAATATTCAGCCTAATATGATGTCAAGTGGCCGTCATTAAATATCATTACAGCCTATAAAAAATAATATCAACCCTAAACATTTCTATGTATTTTAGAGTGAAAAAAGTGAAATTACATTATGAAAATGTTTACATCTATTACCTATCCTAAAAAAGTTTGACTAACAACCAAAAACCTGAAAAAATAAGTACAATTTTAACAATATAGTGCCTCAGCTTATTGTTTACACATGTACACTGCAACCTACAGATCACAGTGGATCTAGAAACTCAAAACATTTACTTTGTTAAAATTGTACTTATTTCTCTTGAGACATATCATGTTTTTTTTCAGGTTATTCATATTTTTTGTGAAAGGACAGTTTTTAAATGTCATGTTATTTTATTTGTTACACTAAAAAAGAGAAAAATATTGGCGTTATCCTTATTTTCTGGTTATTTTACTGGTCTGTGTATGATTCCTGAAGTGAAATGAGTTGATACCCTTGATTGTGAATATGTTCAGTGAAACTTTTGCATTTAACAAATTCATCCCCTGGACTGTGGTGGGCTGGTTTTGGACCACAGGCTATAATTTGACACCCATGGTCTAAATGGTAACATGTTTTTTACAGTAGTAGTCAAATCATCATCTTTTTAGTGATTAAATGTACTGCTTTCTGCATAGTGGTTTTATGACTTGTAGTTTAGTACACAGTAAAATCAAACAGTGTTAATATAGCACTTAAAGAGTTCATTTTAACACTATCTCAGTGAACATGTGGTCCACATCTACAGAATGTAAAATTTACACTGAGTTACATTCCCTGAGTCAACTTTACACGAGTAAGAGTTAATATTTGACACTAAATTAATTAGTGTCAATCAAGTTTTACACTATGTGAGAAGTAACAGTGTTATTGACATTCAACACTGAAGAGTTAAGTTATGACATTTTTTAATTGTGAGGAAGATGGCAATGGCTGTCAGTTTGAGCACAGGAGGTTAGTGGGTAGAGAATAGGGACAAATTATTTTATTATAGGGAGTCATTATTTTTTAACACCGAAAGGTACCTTGCTCTTATCTGTGTTGAATTAACTCTTGAGAATAAGTTTACGTTAACACTGAATATATGACACTGACAATGTAAAAACCTCTGTTAATTCCAATTATTTTCACCAATGCTGGACATGATTTTGTTAAATTTTATTCGATCCATTGTTGGAATAACTCAGAAGGAATGAAAATACTTTCAGGTAGAGTCGACAGCGCAGCAGTTTAACCACAACCTTTAACTTCCTTACATGTGAAAGATTCACTTCATGTGTTTCACATCCACTGTCTATTTCCTGTTAAATATTATCTCATTACCTTCGTCTGTCACTGTCCTGAGTATATTATTGTCATATATTTGTTTTGTTTTGTGTATTCCTGATCCCTCATGGCATGGGTGTAAAATTGTGTATCGATGTTATGGACGTGTCCGTACCAATATTTGGATCTTTCTAAAATGTCCTTACCAATATTGAATGGGAAATTACATGACATTTGGGAAAGAAAAGGTTAATTTTCCCCCCTTCAGTTCCGCCTCTCAAAAATGGCGTGTCATTGGTGGGGACAGCCTGGCTATCTGTAGTGTCGCTTTCCTCAAGAAAAATATTGTCATCAACGAACCTTTATCACATGACAAAAACAAGATGGAACTAAACATAATGTTGGTCGTGTGACAATAACTATAAGTACTGTATTTTGTGGACTACAAGGTGCACTTAAAATACTTTAATTTTCTCTAGAAACCACAGTGCGCCCTATTTTTGGATTAATTCCGGTTGTGCTTAGTGACTGGGAATTTATCTCATAATTTTGGCTTTTTATCTTATAATTTTGACTTTTTGTCCTGTAATTTTGACTTTTTATCTCATAGTTTTGACTTTTTATCTCATAATTTTGACTTTTTATGCTGTAATTTTGACTTTTTATCTCATAATTCTGGCTTTTTATCTCATAACTTTCCATTTTTATCTTATAATTTTAGCTTTTTATCTTAGAATTTTCACTTTTTATCTCATGATTTTGACTTCACTTAATGCGGCGTATAGTCCAGTGCACCTTATAGTGCATAAAATACTGTAACGACATAATACAATAAAATCAAGGCGAAATGTAAAGAAATAAAAATGTTGCTAAAATATCTTTTAGTTTTTGTCGACCAAAACGAAATGAGATGTTATTTCATCTCTTTAATGCGCCTTCTTCTTCTTCTTTAAAAAAAATGTTTTCTTTGCTGTCTCTCCTGAGAAAAACCTCAAATTATGTCCCCATTATGTCCCCTTGCCTCGTGGCGATTTGTGGTTTTAATGTCTTAAATTTGAAACCCACCAGTCCTACAATATTCCAGGGGTGACGGCGGCTGAAGGACTTGCAGCAGTTGAGGGCGATGGCGACAACAGCAAAAATAATGAAGGAGCTAAGATAGGCCCACAGGTGGGTCTGAACTGCCTCTTTGACCACACTGGAGAAGGTAAACAGACACACCACACTGAACGTGAACAGGAGCTGGAGGGTCAGGATGCTAAAAACCTGCACAGAGAAGAAAAACACAGCACTCTATGTGAGTTGTAACTAAATAGCTAGAGAATATTTCATCTTCTCTGTTAAGATTGATTTAGTAAAACAAGTCAGATACTAGAGGATGTAAGATTCTATCAGTTCACAGAAAAAATTATGTTGAGTTGATTAAAAAAAAAAAAAATACACTTTTTCTTCTTTCCATATGTCAGTTTCCTGGTGACCAGTGTGTTTAAGATCAAGTGTAACGGTGCTTTGGAAAAATATTTTCTAGTAGGGCTGCAACTAAAGACTATTTCAATAATCGACGAGTCATTAACTACTGTAACAATGAGTCAACAAGTCAGATTATGGACTACAAAAGAACCAAAACAAAAAAAATTATAAAATTCATTATCTTTCCTTTAACATGAACATTTTGTACACAACAGTTAGAATGCATCACAAAGTATATTAAACAAATATCCAATTCAATATTCAACAAATTGTTGTAGCAGTAATAAAATACTTTTTCCCCTTTAAACAAAAGTGCCTTTTGTGCATAACAATTACAGTCCTAAACAAAGTTAACAAAATAAATACCCAAGAATCAGCAATAAATGAACATTTTTCCTTTAACCAAAGTATTATTTGTGCAGTACTGTCAGTGCATTAGATGATTGTGAAATGTCAGATGCTTCACTCTGAACTAAGGTGTAATGTTTTTTAGCATCATACAGTATAGGAGGATACAGATGATGATTTGACTAACAACTAAATTAACCGTTGACTAATTTCACTGTCGACTACTTACAGTCCTAATTTCTAGAAATGTAAAAAAAATATATATATATGTATTTCATAAGAATTGTTGACATTTAGATGCTTAAAAACCTCCCCTTTGCAAATATTTTACCTGCTTTGCCCTATCCCCTATCATTGCAAAAACACATTTTTGGTAACCTTGACCTTTGACCTATATTCACCAACGTTTAATGGGATATATTCTAGGCCACGTCACACCGTTCCTGAAAATTTCATGGAAAGCAATTCAATAGTTTTTGTATAGGCTTGCTGACAATCAAACAAACAGACATAGGGAGCGGGGTAAAAATCATCATGGAAGCACAAACCTTTCGAACAAACCCCCTTCTCACTGTCATGTCATCAAAAGAACCTGATCTTATGAGTGGGGTTGTGGCAGAAGCACCTTCTGGGTTTATATCACAGAAAGACTCATATCCTGTGACGGGCTGATAAGTGCCAGTTGTCTCAGGTTTGGGTAGATGGTAGGTCGCTGGGGCTGCAGCGTAGGGTGGAGGTTGTGGATTTATATGAGAATATGGTGGAGGTGAGGACACATCAGGGTTGGGGGCATCTCGAGTCTCCTCAGATGTGATTAGATTGGATGTATCTGCCATTATGGAGGAAACTGTAGACTGAGAACAAATGAAACCACAGAAGTACAACACAGTTAGTTTTTATACGTCACTGAAAAGGTATCAGTTCCCAGAGGTGGAAGTAACTAAGTAAAAGTACTTTCTTTACTGTACAGTATTTAGGTATCTGTACTTCACTTGAGTATTTATTTTTCTGGCAACTTTTTACTTTTACTCCCTACATTTTTTTGTATAAATATTTGTACTTTATACTCTTTACATTCTCAATATAGACTCATTACTTTTTCCAAACTAGACAAATGTGAATCAGATATTGTGACTTACTTTTACATCATTTGGAATGTTTATCTCCTAATTATACATTTCTTATCTCATAATTATGATTTTTTTTTTCCCTTCATGATTTGGACTTTAATCTCATAATTTTACCTTTTTATGTCATAATTCAAACTTTTTTTCTGATAATTTTCACTTTTTATCTTATAATTTCGATTTTTTAAAAAAATCTAATAATTATGTAGTTATTGTTTTTTTAATCTCCTATTTATGGCTTTTGAGTTTTTCCTAAATATCCTGTCTATACCCACAAAACTGAGTACCATGACCAAATAAAACACATCATCTACACATTAACTCACTTTTAAAGGCTTTATTTTTGGATACTTCTGAAATGTTTCTGTTTTTTTCTGGTTAAATATGTATTATTTCATCCATATTAAAATAAAAAAAAAAAAAACCTGCAGTTTTACTTTTTACTTTATTACAATTCAGAAGTTGTACTTTTTAACATTTACTTCAGTAAAGTAGTTGAATCAGTACTTCTACTTTTACCAGAGTATTTTTTCACACAAGTAGCTGTACTTGTACTTAAGTATAGAATGTGGCTACTTTTACCACCTCTGTTAGTTCCCTATAAATTGTTTTAAAAAAAAAAAAAAAGCTCAATTTACATATTAATTTTATGCCTGCATCCTTTCCAGTTACTGTTGTGTATAAACTGCAAAACTGAAGGAAAAGCAAAAGAATAGAATAACTACAATATCACATGCTTTCGGGTTCATTCAGTCAAATACTGGTCACATGGCATGGACATAACTGCTGACATCAAATACTCAGTATGGGTGAAAGAAGTGATTACAAATATGTGCAACTCTGCTGAGAACGTATTACTTAAGAGTGGAAGTTACAGTAGGGAGGGAAGCGTTAAGAGTGGGGCAACTTACCTTACATGCATGAGTCACAGCAGGAAAAGCAATAGTGTGTCATGTCTGAAATTATTATTATTATTATTATTATTATTATTATTATTATTATTGTACAGAGTTGTTAAAATAAAATGAAACACAATTAAAATCAAATATGTATAAAAAAAATTGGGCTGTCAAATGATTAACATTTTAATCATATTAATCACAGGGTTGCTTTGGATTAATTTTGATTAATCATGATCAAAACTCTCTACGTCAAGTTTGATAGCCCTGATAAAAATATAAAACACATAGGTACATACAATGGCAGAAATGGAATTATGAGCTAGAATAGGTGAATAAATAAGTTTTAAAATGGGATTTGAAGGTGGTAAAAAAACAACAACAACTGTGTCTGTATATAATACTGTCTGTAGTGTTGAATATAACTATATATTAGGGCTTATAGAACTTACAGAACATTTACTGTATAATAATAAATACTGTACCATAATGCAATGTACTCATTAGCTCAGTATAAATGGTCTGTCACTAAATAGTATTACATTCTCTGAGCTGATGGATGATATTGAATTAGTAAACTGAAAATAATGAAAAATAAAAGCATTCTTTCATATTTAGTTTGAGCTAAATTTCACATTCATTCATTAATTAAGATAAGGTTGATGTTCACTAATTCAGATTTATTTAATTTAACATTCTCTGTTCAGATCAGCAGTTATCAGGTTCATATTAAAGGGAAAGTTTCATTTGAAGTTAATTTTAGACACACATAATGTTTTCAGAATCTATTTTTTATGGGGCCACAAAGGAAAGAAATGTAATCTGTGCTATATATATATATATATATATATATATATATATATATATATATATATATATATATATATATATATATATATATATATATATATATATATATATATATATATATATATATATATATATATATATATATATATATATATATATATGAACACTTGACAATAAAGATTCCTTGATTTGAAAAAAAGATATCAGCCAGTTAATGCTGATCAATCTTTTAATCAGACGATTGATCGATCAATCAATCATGATTATATTCATCATGAAAAATCCCCCAATCAGTCAACCTTGATCCATTTTAAGACATATGATGAATTATTGTCCCTCATAAGACAACTTTAAGTTTCTCTCCATTTGTGCAACTACAGTAGGTAAGTTTAAACACTAACGTCTGTGTAAACAATATATTTTTAAAATAGACTGTAAAATACTGAGTAGATCTGTCATTCAATAGTACAGAAGCAAAATACAGTTATTAAAGAAAAGTGTTTTTTCTTTACTTCTATTATTACTCCTTAATTATGTAAGAAGTAAAACCTATTAATCAGTCCTTGTAACATTCCATGGAACTCCTTGGAAAAAAAGTAGATTTTTATTAAAGAGTTTTTACGTACAATACAAAAAGCACTTAAATACAGTGATAGATGCATCATTTTCAGTGTATTGATGATCATCTGGTTTAGATTTGGAGTCTGCAGTCACATGACATAGAGGCAACTGGAATAAAACCTAATTATTGTGCCTCCAGATAACCCAAAATAAATCAGTTATCATGAAAACATTAAATCGTTCATAGGGAATTAGTGCTACCACATATGTTATATGATGTATCTCTTTGTAAGATTTGAATGCCTTTTTTATTTGTGCTTTTAGTATTTTTCTGAAAAAACTATTGATCTTTTTTGGGCCTATGACTATGAGAGTGAATATATAACCATAGCTGTGAAATCATAAAAATAGGGCACTTCATTTTATTCTACTGTGCGGCTGATTCTATTTTATATTTTGATGTAAAAAAAATCTACATTTTTGCCTGAGAAACATGTTTGTGATCATGATGTTAAATTTTTCTGTTTATTACAAGCTCTTATGTGGTCCAAAATATGTTTTGTATAATGAATACAATGCACAAAACATGTTAAACAAACACTCATTATAAAAGTATCCAATTTTTCCATGTTTTTTTTTTTTTATCTGAATGAGTGTAAAGATCATTTGTACAGATGTTGTGAAGTCAGTTATTTAGAGATCCTAAAATCTCAGTGAAAATACAGTAAAACAGATAAGTTGTTCACCTCTCAACTTGAGAATAAAATGATTGGATGATAGTGATTACTTACTGTTACAGCTGGATGAACAGTCCAATGTCACGCCGTACTGTGTTAAGACGACACTAAACAAAGCATCTGTATGTGTCATTTATTAAAGTAATGTGAGCTGTAGAGTATCACTTCCTGACACTTTCAGGTCTGTGAGCTCTGTTACCTCGTGTACAAACGGGAAACTCTGCTGTTGCCTCATACTTGGCCAATAGTCACACAGTGAAGTCTGGGAACTTCCCAGCATCTGTATTTCAGAGGTTAATTTAAACCGGCTGAATCAACTTTAATGGGACTGAATAAAACCAGTCATTTTTTTAGTCTTCATGTTTTTGAAGAAGGGTTACTCTCTTACCCATTCACCCTTTGATGGTCACATTTTTAAAACCATGAACAAAATCAAAGTGTACTTCATGTATTCAGTATTGTTTTATGGTATATTTGTTATGAACACCTTTTATATCAGCTGTTGCTGAGTAGAAACTGTAGATTCAGTTATTCTACAGCCTGTTGTAGGACAGGACATTGTTTTTTTTAATAGATCCAACAGAAACAAAATGAAAAAAACAAACTATAATTTGTCCTTTTTTTTTATATTTTGAAAGTTATTTTATTTCTCTGCTCTACAACTTTCTAAATAGTATCTGCTTCAGACATTAAATGTGCTAAATCTTACATACTTTAATGGGATGAATCAGAAAACAAATGACAAAAGTGCTGGTTAGTTCATGTTTTTAATATATATGATGGTGTGTTATTCCACACGAGTGCAGAAACCGTAGAAAATGTGACATTGTTTGCTACTAATATGTTGTGGAAGTGGGTGAAATGAGTTGAAAGGAACAGAAAGTGTGAGTATGATCATGCTAATGGTGTAAGTTGTTACTGCTGGTGAAGTTAGTAAAATTTCAGGTCAGGCAGACTCTGCATTTGCATTTGAGAGCAGAGAGGTAATAACTCTGCGATTAAAGAGTGAATTCAGTGATATACCCCATAGCAGTGGTTTAATATTCTGCAGATATGTAGATTCTGCACCAAGTCATTTGAACTTTGAGGTTAAGAGTCCAAGATGTTTCTTGTAATGCCTTAAAATCTAAAGGTCTTCAGTTTAAAATCATATAAAACAAGGAACAAAGAACAATGCAGGAGCTGAAATACATACACACATAGAAGCATAGACATGTATTCTATTAATGTACATTCAGTCTGTTAATTATATATTTGTTTTTTCAATGCTGACACAAGCAACTCAACAGCGTTCCCCACAAAGGCAACCATTAACATTTAAAAAACACAAAACAGACATTCACAAAACATCTCTCACACATATTTATTGTAAAAAATACATATAAAAACAATTTGAGACATACAAAAGATCTGAGCTTAGAAACAGTATATTGAACTGACAAAGACCAAGTCATTTCTTGAATTGCATTACATATTTACAATTTAATAAATAAAATTCAATTTGTTTTTATACCAGAGTAAAAGGCAGATTGTCCATATATTGGGGATGCAGATACCGCTGTGGTGACTTGTTGGTAACATGTCAATCTCAAAGCGCAGGGCAGAGGGAGATCGGCGCCCTCCGATTGGAGACCAGAGTTTCAGATAAATTTATACAAAATACCATCATTTGTTGGAGAGGAGCTAGTTTACACACAGAGCGTTTAGTTAGCATTGGTAAAAATTGAGGTATTGCACCACACAGCTTAGAGGGGTTAAGAATAGAAAAGAGAGTAATGTGGGGTTTTAGATTGTCCATTACTTTACCGACAACCCAACCACCGACACCAACCCCCCTCCCCCCTCCCGAACACACATTAAAAACACCCCACCCCTCTGAGCCAAAGTATACAACATCACAACTCATCACCACAATAAATGTAACACCTAATGATCAATGCACCTCGTCTTCCGCACTCTCTCACACAATGCCCCTGATGCACAGACAGACTTTTGGCTTTTATTTTTTTTTTTTAAACTCTTTAAAAAAAAAAAAAACTTCCCAATACACAACATGAGAAACATGCACAGGGCTGCCTTCTCGTGGTGGGACAAGTCATAGCACCTCAGACTGCAGAACACCAAGAAAGATTATTTGTTTTTTGTTTCCAAAAAAAAAAAAAGGAAAGAAAGAAAGAATACCTGGGTGAACAAACTATGCAGCTGGAAACCGTGAAACAGACTTGCTGTTTGAGAATAAAGCGCAAGTAAGCAGTACATTTTTTGTTCTTTCCCAGTTCCTTCTCACTTGTGTGCAACCTGTAAAGTCAGACAGCCGCTACAGAGCCACCTTATTTGAGCTTCTACCTCAGTTCAGCCCTAAAAAAAAAAAAACACTACAATTACCTCCTTGTACAAGAACCCCTTCACCAGGCCAAGGCAATCAGCACACATACACGCAACAAAAGTCAAAGGAAAAGCCATTAAAACACATTTAGCAATAATCATGGTCATACTGTGAGGATATAATATATAAAAATCCTTAAAAACTGTAAAAGGAGGGACTGGTTATGTAATAATTAACCATCAGCTGCCCATAGCCTCCAGTAATGTGGAGAGAGGCAGATGCAGATGGTGTAAACATGCCCCAAAAATACATCCCTCAATCCACCCGTCCCTTTATCCCTCCTCAATCTGGTATTAATGTAACCAGATGGCCAAACTGTCACTTGGGGTCTGGTCCAAAAAAAAAAATCCGGACTACACCCCAGAGAGCATTTGAGAGACAAAAGGGAGGATGGGATAGTGGGATAGGACCCAAACCACATTGAGAGTAGACTACATGAATGGCCATGTTGCGTACCAAAGACACATGTAACAGGGTGTTGACCAGCGTGACTGCAGTTAAAAATGTTTTCAGAGAAATATAAAAGGGTAACCCGCTTGACCAAGCAGACTTCTGGGCAATTTACAGTAAACACACATACTTTCTTGGATATACAATCATCCTCGGAACATTTCCTGTCCCTGGTCATCATCATCATCGTTGTCACACACACACACATTATTATCCTAGACCTTATATGAAGGATGAGAAAAAAAAAAAAAAAAAAACAGCCTCAAGGGACAAAAGTGCTCAAATTGGTGCCAAGACCAGCGCTACTATGGCCCTATGAAATACCTTAAACCTTGCATAAACACTCATTAATTAGCAGCACATTAAACTCAGCGCTAACCATCTACCTACAACTGACCTACTCAGGGAAAAAAAAAATAAATAAAAATTGCCCCAAAACTTCCCCTGAAATGTTTACAGGTAATAAGAAACAGAATACACCTAGTGACAGCAGCCCCCGTTCACCAAAAACAAGCCCTCAACATCCAGCTTCTTTGAAATAAAACAATATTCATGTGGTAATAGTTAGCGCTTTCAGTTATGAGGTTGGTTCATTTTGGGGTAAGCCGAGGAAAGAAAACATTCATCCAATGCATGACATGGAACAACACTCGCTTTGAAAAATACTTGAGAAAAATTATGAGTTCTGTTTGGAAGGAGAAAAATACACAGGAGAGGATCCAGAGTCACAGTTACGACAACCTTTTTTATGTTCTTGCCAAGTTCGTGATTTTTTGGAAAAGTTCCACCGTTGTGGGGTGATAATTTATATTATTTAACTTTTTTTTGTACTTTTTTTTTTTTTTTAAGATGTTCCACGCCTTCAAGCCAAGTTCATAAAATAGAAAGGTTATCCTTTAACATTGGAGGATCTGCTGATTTAACGGTTGGTGTTTGGCTTGAAATTGTCTAGACTGAGTTCAGGGGGACTGATCCAAGCAGAGTGCTGGGTGTTGCAAACAGTGCCTTCCTCTTAGGATCATCCGTTGTCCACTTGAATATAGGTTTCATCTGACAGGGACAGTGGGCTTTTATTTGTTCAATCACACATTTTTATTGGGATCTTATTGGGATTCAGTGTAGTCTCCTGTAAGGGTGGAGAAAAAAAAACAAACAGTGATGGTTAGACAAACATTTACTTTACTGTAGGTATGACTTAATGGCACAATAAAATTAGAATATGGCGAACACATCTAACACACATTTATGCTCCTCCCTTTTGTGACATGGCTATCACATTTTAAAGAAGAACTTTAGAAATTAATAAAACTACAAATACAATGTTTCATTAAAGCTTTTCCATTTGTATAGTGTTGGCGATAAGCTACTCATGAATCAGTTTGTCACAAATGACAGCATTCTTAAACCCAAAATAATGTAATCATCATTTATTAACCCTGGTTTGTGTTTAGCTAGTCTCGTGTCATTGAACGCACATTATCCTGTCACTGGGGTCTAATCCAGCTACAATGGCTGAAGGCCAGGTACACCCTATATGAGTCTCCAGTTCATCTCAGGGCTGAACATATATAGACAAACAATCACTCTCACGGGCAGCACCATGGTGTAGTAGTTAGCACTCGTGCCTCACAGCAAGAAGGACACTGGTTCGAATCCCACACCAGACTTTTCTGTGTGGAGTTTGCATGGTCTCCTGTGTCTGAGTGGGTTGCACTGATAGGTTAATTGGTTAATCTAAATTGCCCATAGGTGTGAGTGTGATTGTCTATACATGTTCAGCCTTGAACTGGAGATTCATACAGGGTGTACCCGGCCTTTACCCAATTGTAGCTGGATTAGGCCCCCACAGACCCTTAGCGAGGATAAAGCGGGTACAGACGATGAGACAAGACAACCACTCTCACATTTACACCTATGGGCAATTTAGATAAACCAATTAATCTATCAGTGCAGGTTTTTGGATTGTGGGAAGAAACCCGAGTACCCAGAGAAATCCCACACAGACACAGGGAGAACTTGTAAACTCCACACTGAAAGGTCTGGTGTGGGATTTGAACCAGGGTCCTTCTTGCTGTGAGGCACAAGTGCTAAAAACTGCACCACCGTGCTGCCCCTGTTCAGCTAGTTTCCTCTGGAAAATTTTTATATATATATATATATATATATATATATATATATATATATATATATATATATATATATATATCATTAGCCTTTAAACCTCAGTGCCTTTTTCTCACCATCACTGTGTAACCATCTTGTCAGTTCAGACTAACCTCAAAAATCTACTGACATTCAGTCATACTTTGCATATTGAGTTGACTTCAGTGGGTTTATCAGACTACTTTACATAGACAAAGTTTGGATAACTGGTTATGTTAATGTTCCAATTAACATTTGAGACTTATGCAAGACTTGTTAAATAAAAAGCTAGGCCTGTGTCTTTTTATGTAGTCTTTCTAGAGCATTCTCTTCTATATACTCATTAGTGCCTACCTGAGTCGGGTTGGTCACGATGCAGAATTCATGTGACCCATGAGTCAATCAAAGGGGTGTTCAGGGCAGCAGGGCTTCACCTTGGACCAGGAATCAATGCAACTACAAAAACCAATAAAACAACAGGTAAGCGTGGAGACATAGAAACAGTGATTAGATTAACTCATGTTAATGCACAGAGCGTTGATCAAAAAACCTATAAGACAGCGTTTCCCAACCCTGGTCCTTGAGGAACACTATCCTGCAAGTTTTAGATGTTTCCCCTCTTTGAACATACCCTATGGTTGTCGTCATCAGTTTTCTGCAGAACTTGATGATAGGCCGATCATTTGAATCAAGACCATTTGGGGAGGGATACATCTAAAACATGCATGGATAGTGTTCCTGGAGGACCAGGGTTGGGAAACACTGCATTTAATTAAGGTTTAATCCACTTGGTGTGGCACAGGAGTAAACATAATCAATGCAGATATTTGTGAAATAGTTTAAGGGGTTTCAGGCTCTTTTAATGCTACAAAGGTACACAAGCATTACATACTAAGCCTCATTATTATTTACATGTACCAGTAATGCTGAGCTGAAGCAGGTAGTTTGTGATTAAACAAAAATAAACAAACAGCAAAACTGATTTGCATCTATAAATAATGAGCAACACTTTGATCAATAAATCAACTCTGCTCCTTGCCTCTGAATAGTGACACACTGCCACTTCATAGCAGTTCACTGAATATTTACTTTTTTAAACCATTTGAAGTTGGACCACTGAGCCTTGGGCTATCTCCCAAGGCTCTGATATGAACCACAGAATCACTTGTCTGCCTTTATTGCCCTCAGATTTATATTAAAGCAGTATGAAAATGCAGCCAGGGTTTTCAGTTTGTTTAGGGAGGAAAAAAAAAAGTTTTACTTACGAAATATAATACAGTTTTCAATATATAGTTCATGGAGTGAATCGTGCATTTTTCTAGACTTTGCTTTTCATAGTGCTTACTGAGCAGAGCTGTGAATGCACATGATTCAATTTTCTAATCACCAAGTTCTTTTCACTATTGTGAATACTCCTTGGGTAAATATGAAAATGACCCGTCAGTAAACCAAATTATGGGGATGCATTAAAAAGCAAAAAAAATTAAATTGATCGTATGTGATCAGAAGGTCTAAAAATTATTAGGCCATCCTAGTTTCATGTCCACTGCAGCTAAAGGCGCATTTGTTTGGACCAATATAATAACAAAAAATAGCTTATAAGAATTTAATTTAAGAGCAGATATCTAACCATTTCTCGTGGTTTTCTTGATAAGGACCAAAATCACTTAAGTTTGTAGCTCACCATCTATGGCACTGTACGGACAACAGTGCTTTAAGTGATTCCACAATTCCTTTTCTCTGTTTCAGGCACATGATACACACAGAAGTTAGCACTTGATTGCATAACCAGCGTTTCTGATGACTTGAAGGTCAAATAAACTTATGTAATTTTTTTGTGTAGTTTTTTTTTTTAATTCTCAGTCCCAATCAGGTGTTTTTGCCCTCGAGTCAGAGTCATTAGATTTTGAGTATCTGCCGATACAGTCTCGATCCTTCTATAAAACATTATGAAATTAACTAAGAGCAAAGAATAAGATCCAGGATGTCCCTTTGTTTTTCTCCCCACCAACTTCTATGAGGTAGGTTGAATTACAGTCTCAAGTCAGAACAACACAGAAATAGAATAAAATGTTCTTCACATTAGAACCTAGTGCAACATTAAAGAAGCTGTTGTGTGCGTGGTCTGTGCAGACACAGACCCGGATTGTGAATGTTAGTAGTTTAAAAAAATATATATACATTTAGTTCTTGTTCATTTTTAATCACGACTTAATAAATAATAATAATACATATGTGTGTATTATTTATCCGATACTTTATCAGAACATAATGTTCAAGTCCACAGTCATGTGATCAGCACCGATTTCCAATCCAGTAATCGGATCAACCCTAGTTTAAATAATTCTAAAAAAGTGAACTTGTACAAATATACCATATTTAATATAGTAAGGTGGCAGTTTTCAGATTTGTGTAATTATAAACTGATGTGTAGTATAAATATTTGAGAGGCAGAAAGCTCTCTCCAGGATGTATCCTGTTAATCTCATTCAGTCATTTGCATCTTAACCCTTTTCTTTTGTGTTTGATCTTTGTGTATTAGAATGCAAATGTAGTTAATTTGGTTACCTCTTATGGTAGACACAGAGGCAGGCGAGCCTGGCGATGGTTTCTCCCTGTACCAAATCCTCCAAACAGATGGAACACTCACCACTGTCTTTACTGAGTACATCCGCTGTGAACACACGAACAGAGCAACTGTCAGCATTTCCAACCCTTCTATACACAGCCGCAGTGCTTTTCTGTGATATGATACTTACTATTGTAAGGTAGGGGAGGAGACGTGAGGCAGCTCAACAGGTGATCCTCAATCCTACCCCCGGGGAAAGGCTTTGAGCAGAAAGGACAACGGATATCTGCACAGAGCAGAGACACAACAGAGCCGAGATTAACACGCTGTGCCACAGAAAGTCATAAATGATAGATGATGCACACATCAAATCAAGCACAGGCGCCGTGTTTGGACATCTAGATTACACAGGCCGATAATAGAAAGACCAGGGCAGATGGATTCAAATAACTTTCCTTATGTTTGAGGCTTTATTTGACTGTGTAATACACAAAACAATAATTCAGGCCTGAGGGTTAGCCATACTTGGAGCTGACAGTCAGGCAGAAACATTGCCTTGCTGCCCTACATTTCCCCTCCGTGTATGAGACACTGCCAACACTGAGCAGCCATGTGAAATTTTGACCCATTTCCCTACACTTGCTAGGGGGCTGGCCTGGGAAAACCTCCCCACTGTTGTGTTTTGGGTCCAAGTGAGATATACCAGTCATCTGCCTTTGTTCAACTCCATGCTTTAATTTGAATGTCCATAGAGAAAATGTGGTTAGTTACTTAATGTTTTAAATTCACATGCTCCAGAGGAACTACTGTCAACAGGCCTTGTGACATGAAGGACCTTGTATGTCACCACTTCCAGTTTTACGCCATCCTTTGGCTTCATACAATAGGTTCTCTGATTACTTTAGTCAGCACACAAGCACGGGAAAAGAGATTATCTGTTCAGGAATGTAAATTCCTCAAATAATCCATTTTAATTTCAGAATGGTTAATATGAGAGTTAGGAGGGTGAGAGATAATGTGAAACAACACATGAGACTAAGTGCCTTGTACAATTTTCTAACTGCTGGAGCATCAGTTGGATAATAGTCCAGGCAGACCAACCTGGATAGTTTTTCTTGAATAAAAGTAGCTCCACTACCAATGCATACATATTACAATTTCCTGTGACTGCATCCCACCCACTACTTTGGATGGAACATCAGCTGCTACATGAAGTCATCAGCATTCATATCCAGATTTAATCATGACTCATTTTATCATATTGCCAGGATATAACGCAGAGAAATTCTGTCTGACTTTTACCTTAGGAAATTCAGAATGTAAAACCACAAACTACCAACTACTGATGGCGATCAGCCAAATATTTTGTGTCACTTCGTGCGCAATAATAAATTACACCACGTATACAAGGTACGTTGGGCGTTTTAACTTACTGCCATGCCGGTTGTTAACACGGTAAAGGCCGATCCAAGCCTCTGACACTGGCCGCTGGTGTGTGCCTCGAACCCGGGCAGACCTTGCTCCGACGCTGCGGGCGGATGAGTGCCGATTCCCGGGCAGCCGCTCTGAAAAAGTGCGGTGTGGCGTGCGGCCTGTCTCTTCACCGGGCTGCTGTTCCGCCTCGACAGGAGCCTCTGGGCTTATGTTGCCGTCTTCCTCCGGTTTGCCCTCACTGTTGTTGTCGTCCGCAGGTGACGCTTGGCTGATGCTGGAGGGGATGCTGTGGTGGTCAGCGGGACTTCCTTCGGCGCTAGCTCCATGCTGACCCAAGTCCGAGTCACTGCCCTCCTCCGATCGGCTTCGGTTAGCTTCTGTGTCCTCAAAACTCCCCGAGAAGTCGACCATGAGACTAGTTGGCCTGGTACAACGGGGTCTTCGATAGGAATCTCGCTTTGTGCCATCTTTCCCGAAAGCAGATGGAACCGGGTCCTCCTGGAGGCGGCTCGCTCTGGTCCCCATCTCTCACAGGCTAATTCAGCTGCTAGCCAAGCTGCTTCCTCAACGCGAACCACACAAGGGATATGTTAACCTCCAAGCGGTCCTTAACTGTGAAATATTCGACTTATGACTCTAAATAATAACTAAAATCTTACAACCGGCCGATAGAAACAAGATATTTACTGTTCGACGTTCCTTCTCCGGCCTTAGTTTGTCCTTTCGGTCCACATTTTCCTTTCTTTTTCTCGTTGCTGCAGCGGAAATAGAACATTTCGCTTCCTCTTTTGAAGGCGTCACCAAACGTTACGGTAACGTCATCACGTCGCCTGAAGAGACGAATCTATCTACAGTAGATATATTAAATAAATTAAATAATATAAAAATGTGGTGTTATATTTTTATGGTTATAATATGATCGTTTCACTCATATATAATAACTTAGATCTTTAATTGACGTTAAACGAGGTGATTTGAGTTTAGACGCCTACGTATGCGACATTACGGTAAAAAAGTACACAATAATACTGACCAATCACAACTGTGTTTCGTAGCTGTCTCTGCAGCTGTTGATAAGTACATTTACTGGAAATCAGTAGATACACGGAGCTTCAGCAGGTGTCTAGAATCAATTTCAACACGTCAAATCGTCAACTAAAGACCCAGTAACACAGAAACACCTTTGACCTGAACCAGGGCTTCTCGCCTGCGGCGGAACTGGCGGCTGTTGCGGTGAGTTCCTGGGTTCTGGGTCCTCTGGGCTGTCTACCACACCTACGGACACTCTTGAGTCATTGCACACCAAGCTCATAAACTTGAATTAGTTGCACACTTTTCAGTCTGATCGTTCATCCCCCACTCTTGTAACATACATACGAACTTGCTGACATGTTGGAGACTTGAATTAAACTTTTATTCGTACATTTCTGACAAACTGAGACAGAATGAAGTTGTGATAGTTCAAGTGAGTAACATGTCTCTGTGTTATGGGAGTATATATACAGCTTTACTGTATATATATATATATATATATATATATATATATATATATATATATATATATTTCAAATATTATTTTCAAGAATGTCTGTAAGTGTTTCATTCTACTTTGTCATCTATCCAGCTATTACTTTTAGACTTTGCTCTCTATTCGTGGATAAGCACGAGGCAACACACCCTTCATTATAAAGCACAGATACTGTTCAAACAGTTAAGAGGAATGCTGCTGAACAGCTCATACATATCATTACTTAACGTTTTTAGTGTTTTAAGATGATTTGTGTTTGTAGCTGAGAGATAAACCTGACTTTATGATTGATATATTTTCTTAACAGAGATGAAGGCCCTGACTATACAGCAAACAAATGTGGATTCAGGAGCTCCGCAGCAGGCCTCATGTGGGAGAAGTCTGTCCTCAAATTACACTCCACCTAATCTGGAGAACAAGTTCCTCACCCAGGCCTCTCCTCTGCTCCAACTGCCCTCATGCCCCTCTCTGCAGCCCTCCAGATTGTCTTCCACGACATCCACCCTTCTTTCCACCTCATCCTGTTCACCTTCCTCCTCCTCCCTCCTGAGCACCCAAAACAGGCTCCTGAAGAGTGAATGTCCTCCACTCTCTTCTTCCTTGACCTCAGGTCACACGTCTCTGGTTTCCACATCCCTGGCTGGCGATGCCCTGTCAAACAGATTTGCTCGTACTCTTTCACTCCCCCATCCGATCCTGGTTGGAGAAGCGAAGACCTGCAATGAAGAAGACAAAAGCAGAGAAGAAACACCAGTGTCAATGCAGACCTGTGGGGAGGACACATCTGTGGTACTTAATGTTTTTTTACACTTTTGAAGTGAAATTTAACTGAACTTTTATTTAATTTTTTAAAAATTTTCTCCTAACTTATCAGTCCAAGGAAGATGATGTTATGTCTGAAGCAGAGTCAGCAGATGCTATCATTGAGTTACCTGCCTTGGAAACAGAGATGGGTGATGAGGAAGACCACCAAACCATGGTTATCAGACCAGAAGAGTTTGCTCAGCTGGAGAGACAGAAGGATACTGAAGAGGCGCTGAAAGAAAAGAAGGTAAGGGAAAATCTGCTCTTGTGTTTTGGTCCTGTCTTTCAGGTTGTATACGTGACTGGGTTATAATTATGGCTATCAAAATCAACACATTAATGCAGATTAATCCATCATCATCTGATTTAAAAATTTTATGCGCTTAACTCATCTGGAGGAGAATGACTTTAAATGCCTCTGCTAACACATTTTGCAGTTTATAGTCTTACCAAAATAAATTTCACTTGTTCCATTGGCAGATTTTTTTTTTTGCTCAATTCAAGATTTTTTTTTAGATTGAATTAACAAAAAAAAATCTTGAATTAAGAAAAAAAAAACATTTTCAATCAATCCAAAAAAAAGTTGAATTACAAAATTAAATCTTAAATATGTTCTTTATATCTCATTGAAAATGTTGCCTTTCACTGATTCTGTGTGATGAAATAAGAAAAATACATTTGGGTCACATTTTGACCCCCCAGTGTATAGATTAAACATGAATTATATTTAATTGTGATTAATCCGAATGAATCCACAGCAACTCTTTGATTAATCTGATGAAAAATTTTGACAGCCCTAGTTATAATAATATCTGACTATTTTTTTGTACTACAATGTCACTTATTACAAGCTGCAGTTTATATGACTGTAAGTTAATGTGGATTAATTCTGCTTATGTTTCCTGCTCATTCCTTAGTATCTCCTGCTGAACGCTGTGTGTTGCTCACTGATCAATAAGGCCACAGCTCCAGGCCAGACAGAGTGGGACAAGGAGGACAGCACCTGGACCAGGATCATAAACTTGGCTAAAGAGATTTCCCTGCAGGACCCTCAGTTTCTTCTCAAGGTATATATGAGTGTGAAAGTCAAATTAATGCATTAAGATAAATTAATTACAGTCATATTTAGTGTGCCTTTTAAAAAAAATCACATTAATCTAATTTTTGATCTCTAACATTACTGTTTTTGTTTATCAGTTGCCTGTTTGATGTGCTAACTTAAAGCACTGTGATTGATGGGTCCGTTTTATTTATTTGTCATTATTTGAAGCACAGGGAAACCAACAAGTTCAGTGTTTGATACTTGTATCAGAAAAATGTTCCTACCGTTTTCGTTATAGTAGGCAGCAACCGTTTACTTGTGTGTGTGTCTGGGTGTTTCTGGGTGTGTATGATTGTGTATGGGTGTGTATGGGTGAATGTGAGGTCTCTATAAAGCACTTTGAACATAACGAAGGTGGAAAAGGTGTACCATTCTTATTTTCTGTACTATGTGTGATGTTCAATCAATCAGTCAATCAAATTTTATTTATATAGCGCCTTACAACACCAAAAGCTGCACAAAATGAGATAAAAACACTAAAAAACAAGTAACAATTAGAAAACCAAGATAAAAACAAAGATAAAACAAGTTATAAAACCATAGCAACAACATAAAGACATGGACAGTTGATTACATGCCAAACGCTTGCCTAAATAAATATGTTTTTAACTGAGATTTAAAAAATGTTCACCACCACAACTAAATCTTGGCTGAAGAACAAACAAAACTGTACTGTACGCATCTGTAAATTGTGTGTATTATGTGTAAAAATTATGAAAAGGTAAATGAATGAATGAATGTTTTATACTATGTAGACCAGGAGTCTCAAACTAATTTTCTTCAGGGGCCACATTCAGCCTGCTTTGATCTCCAATGGGCCCGACCAGTAAAATGAAAAGATAAAACCTGTAAATAATGACAACTCCAAACTTCTGTCATTGTTTGAGTGCAAAAAAACTCATTAAATTATGAAAATGTTTTTTATAAATAAAGATGGTATGGTATGGTATTTCAATTGCCTCCATAATTACTCACAGTGTTTTCTTTTCTTTCCCCAGGTGGCCGTCTACACTCGACAGGAGCTGAACATTCGCATCACTGCAAACTTTCTTTTGGCTCTGGCTGCTAATCTACCTTCCACTAAGATACATGTTCGCAGATATTTCTGTGCTGCTATCCAGCTGCCTTCAGATTGGCTGGAAGTAGTGAGAATTTATAGCACAGTAAGTCTTATGAGGATGTGGAATACGGTGTAATCTCAGCACATCTGTCTGATCTAAACATTATATTTGTGTCCAGTGCTTTAGTCGCTCGCTGCCAATGTGTCTGAAGAAGGCAATGACGGACAAGTTCAAGCAGTTCAACGAGTATCAGCTGGCTAAGTACAACACCCGTAAACACCGCTGCAAACACAACCGCAACCGGCGCAAAGGAAAGGTAAATGGGCATTCATTATCACAGAGGGTGGCAAAAAGGAATTCCAAAACATTGAAACAAGAATGGAGTCAGTTTAAAGAAAGAGAGAGAGAGAAATAATCTTCTCCAGCATGGTTTTCAGTTGAAAAGAAATGTCATTTTAAAAGCTAAATGTTTTAATTACATATTCTATCAAATATTGAGCTGGATTTAACCAGTAATGATATTAAACAATGGTTGGCATAATTGCTTAGAAGAGGAACAACTGGGTTTGTCTTGCACAATGAGCCTGTGTGAAATAACTGTTTTTTGCTGGTTATAATGTGCACAACTTGCTTAGCTTTTGGTGTTTTTAGTTTAATTGATCTGCAGTTTTATTATAGTTCTAAGAATATAGTTGAGCAAAACTTGGTTTTCCCATTGGCAGATTTTATATATATATATATATATATATATATATATATATATATATATATATATATATATATATATATATATAATGTATTCTTCATATTTGGGTTGTTTTTACATTGTTACAGAGCTGAGTGTTTTATGTTTTTGTTAAATGTTAATCGAAATAAGAACTGTATGTCAGCATTATTGATGCTCTTCCTGCTTTCTTCATTTAGCAAAAAGTTTCTACATGACTGTCTTGGTGAAAAATTCATTTAATAATGTAATTTCTAATTTAGTATAAATGACTCTTATATTTTAATTATCATTTACTACAAAAGTTCATCAGCCTGAGATTTTTTTTAATGTATTTACTCTAGAAACCAACGTCTGCACAGCTGAAAGAATGGGCAAACCTGGTCAGATCTAATGAATCTATTCTTAAAAAATTCGTAAGTCATTTGTTTTTACTTCATAAATTAAATATTTATTTACTCTATTCATAACAACTGGAAGTGATTCTTTTTTGTAGCAGCATATTTGGTAAAAATTGGAATCTGCGCGCGTGTGTGTGTGTGTGTGTGTGTATGTAGTTACAGCTTGAAGTAGAGCAAAGAAAAGTCGTTGATAAAAAGCAGAGTGAATTCAGTATGAAGAAGATGATTAAAAGGCTCCATATTAAAGAACCAGCTGAGCATGTTATGGCCATTCTCGGAAAAAAGTAAGACACAAGAACACACACCAATTGCCAAAAGAACATTTGAGTTAATCATTTGGCTACGATTAGTTGCAAACACCATACATGACCTGTTATTTTTCTCAATTACTTTATGAACTACCATGTGTAATATGTTTGCAAAGATCATTTTGTATAGTGAAGGAAGTTTAAATGCTTATGTTATTCATGTCTTGAATAATTTTAGAAAGGAGATTATGTCAGAGAAGGAAAACAAAGGCAGAGGCACTCCGAGATTTTTCAAAATATACATCAACAATGTATTTAATGAAACAATGTAAAAGCTAAAAACACATCCGCCTACACAGAAACTAACCTTAGGTGAAAGGATTAAGTAGGCACCTAAGGCTGTCAAAAGGGGGTGGAGTCAGTAATTATACTGGTGGAGCAGGCAATTAACTAATTACAAAAAAACAAACACTAAAAATACATTTACATATTTATAAAATACTATTAAAATTTGAGATATTATGTCATGTTTGATAGACAGAAACACTATGGAAATTTCTATCCAATAATGTATTGCAGTATAAAGAGTACATAATCCATCCATGGAATGTAAAATAATATGCTCCATATCTTTGATAGATTATATATATATAAATTTGTATATGTACAATCATCACATTTAGCGGCTTTTTGTGCTTTTGTGTGATAATGCATTGCTGTGCGTCTGTGTCAGGTATCCCGCTGATGTGAAGGCATTCACTCGCAGTGGAATAAAAGGCACGTGGGAAAGGGAGAAAGCAGGGAAAAGGATGAAACTCCAAGAGCCTGAGACGTGGGAACGGCTGCTCAGTCGGGAAGGCAACAAGGCTGCCACCTGGGAGAAGCTGATAGGTACAAACAAAGCATTTCTGAAACCAAAGCAACTGAGCATTCTTTTGCTTTTGCTTTCATGTTCTTGCTTCTGTTTAAAATATTTTAGAACTGTCATGGTATTGGATTGTTCAGTGAATCCCAGACCACAGTACGTAAAAAAAGTAGTGCTTTCTGAAAATACGTAAATATATGGAGTGGGGGAAAAAAGCATTACATGTTTTTTTTGTTTTTTTTTTAATAGATGCATTAAAATACAGTTAAGTATAGTTAGAATAGTTTGTTCAACACAACACGCCAGAATACAAAGCACTGACAAATAATGTTTCCTTCTGTGCAGATAATAATTCTCTTCCATTCATGGCCATGTTGAGGAACCTCAGGAACATGATCACTCAGGGCATTAGTGAAACACATCACAATAAGATCCTCCGCAGATTGACCAATAAGGTGGGAGAACATTTCATCTCAGTATCTGTTTATCAGAGTAGCTGCATCTGATTATATTGTATTTTATTGTGTTGGACACGCCTCCTACCACTTTGTTTTGTTTCTGTGAGTCTTTGCTTTGATGTTCTTACAGAAAGCAGTCATTCAGAGCCGACAGTTTCCTTTCCGATTCCTTGCTGCCTACAAAGTCATTATGGAGCTTCAGACATTTGGTGAGGCACTCAAAAAAGGCTGAAACTCTGGAATTACTGGCTCTGTGAAACCCAGAGAATTGGATGGGAATTACTTTTAATATAATCTGTGTTTGGGAAGATTTTGAGAGATTTGTAAAATATATTGATCAAAGAATACAACAGGTTCAACAATGATATTTTGAAATGTATTTATACAAATAGGGTTATTTTGGCCCCCATGCTGCCAACAGCCATGGCTTTAGGCATTGTGGTTTGATTTCAAAGATGACATGAGTGAAGTTTGTCAAGTTTGTTTGAATTAATTTTTACTAATGATCAGAAATTAGTATAACATGAAAAGGCTCTGAGGTATCCAAAAAGTTACAAAACACTTCTTTGTTCAACACCATTCTCAATACTTTATGACAATATTAAATAATATAATGTATGTAAACGGTTTGGTGTTAGGGCGACACGGTGCAGTGGTTAGCAAGAAGGACCCTGGTTCGAGTCCAGCACCAGACCTTTCTGTGTGGAGTTTGCATGTTCTCCCTGTGTCTGCGTGGGTTTTCGCCGGGTACTCCGGTTTCCTCCCACCATCCAAAGACATGCACTGATAGGTTAATTGGTTAATCTAATTTGCCCATAAGTGTGAATGTGAGAGTGATTGTTTGTCTATATATGTTCAGCCCTGAGATGAACTGGAGACTCATACAGGGTGTACCCCACCTTCACCCATTGTAGCTGGATTAGGCCCCCACAGACCCCTGTGACCCTAGTGAGGATAAAGCGGGTTCAAATGACAAGACGAGTTTGGTGTTATGGCCTCATTTCTAACAAACATGGGATGCTGTAAAATTTGACTCCAATGTAGTGTTGCAAATCTCATAAATCCACATGTGATTCACAGTAGAGCACAGCAAATATCAAATGTTTAAACTAAGGAGATATTATTGGTTCATGAGATTTATAAGTCAATACAACATGGTTTTATTTCTATTTTATACAGCATCCCTTTGTTTAAAGGGTCATATATGAGCCGAGGCAGAGACGGTATGTAATTACTGTCTATAGCTGTGATCTTTGAAAAGAAGAAAATTAGAATATATTAATGTATTATACTGTATACGTGATTATTCTTAGTGTATTAACTAAAAGTAAACCTTGTTTAATATCAACCATGTTTCACAGGATTGCCCAGTTTTCAGACCAACGGTTGTTAACGGATTCACCACAGCCCTTTCTTTCTTTAGTAAATGTCACAATAAACTCATTGAGTACCTTTGTATCCCTTTCTTTTAGTATCAGTGACAGAGAAACCCCAGTCCTCTGTTAAGGAAATCCTCAAAGGAATCCTGCAAAAGGTTCCCCAGAGCAAGCAATTTAAACGCCTGGACTGGGCCACAACAGGAAAAGGTCGAATGAAGGCCACTCTTGGGGTGCCGTTTGTTTACCGGCAGTACCGTTTGAAGAAGGCCCAGCTGCTTAAGGCCAAGTATGAGAATTTTATAACCAATTTTTTTTTTCATATTTACCATGTTAATTATGTCTGTAAGGATTTGGCTTTTCTCTTGTAACAGGGTACTCATAATGTGCTTGTAATCAATTTCTGAACATGGTCTGCATGTGAAGAGGTGTATGTTTTAAGGAGCAACAATTAGTAAAGAAAAAAAGGAAAATCATATATATATATATATATATATATATATATATATATATATATATATATATATATAAATTGTAATGTAAACATTTTTTTTGCTGCAAAATTGATCTCTAATTATCAAAATGCCACTCAATTTTTTGATGCAAAAAACACAAATATTTTTCATTATTTATGCCTCATAGATAAGGAAATGGATATGGATCTAAGCCTTATGAATGAAAAAACAGTGCTTATAATGGAAGCAATAGTGTGTTTTATGGACACTTGGGAGACAGGTGCTAGTATGGTCATTTTCTTTTGGTTACAATGTGCACATTATAGTTGGTGTCCAGAATTTGAAAGATCATGTAAAAATGACGTTTTGAATTCTGACCTTATTTAAATTCAGAAAAATATGATGTTTTTTTTAATGTGAATTGATATACTGTGTATTTACAGCAAAGCAGTTTGCACAAAAATGGGCAGTCACAAGCTCAGAGGGTTAAGATCTGAAGTGATGAAATGTGTGTTTGTGTGTGTGCGTCCAGTCAAAGGCTATACACCATTGACCTGTTGAGACGTTACCGACAAGCTTTGGAGACGGCCGTCCAGATCTCGTGCCGCTACAACGTGCCCCCACTCCCTGGACGAACCGCCATCATCTTCTCTGACTTAGGACACTCCAGGATGAAAAATCAAGATTTCTACATCCCTCCAGACCTTGAACAAGAGAAGAAGATGGAGGAAGAAAAGGAGGAGGAAGAGGAAGAAAAGGAGGAGGAGGAGGAAGATGATGGAGATGGAGATGGAGATGGAGACGGAGATGGAGATGGAGAAGAAGAAGAAAAGCCAAAGAAAGTGAGGACAAGACGTAAAGATGATGACCCACTTAGCCCTTCGGTATGAGCTGGTTTTATTTTCCTCTAACTGTCAAAATAAGGACTGGTGACTGTATCTGCTTTACCACAGTGTGTGGTTTTTGGATCATATGGGTGTTATTTCCTTATGTTCCTTTTCCCATAGATGTTGGAGGTGGCAGTTTTGCTCTCCCTAATGATTGACACCAGTGCAGAGGATAGCTACCTGTACTTTGTCAAGTGGTCTCACTGTCAAGAAATTAAGCTGAAGTCAGATGTTTTGTTGGAAAATGTCAGAACAACAGTGAAACAAGCAAAGGTCGGTGTGGTTATTGTCCTAACTTTTAGTATGTGCATACAGTAGTTACATCTACATTTCTATCTTATTTAGGTTAATCTTTATCAGTTTGCAAATTACAAAATGTTGTCAACACATATATTTCTGTATCCTCATGACCAGTGCAAAAAAAGTTGAGCTTCATCTGTATCAGGAAATTCGCCATCTTGTAGGCAAAATATATTTAGGTTTGGACAGTTGATCAAATGGAATTAATTCTTGCACTATATCACCTCTGGATGTTGGAAAATACAAAAGTGTTTTTACTCATTGGTTGGCAAAAAAATTTACTGCTCATTTATTTGTTTTTTTTACTTTGTTTTTTCACATAGGACTTTGAAAATTTGCCGTATGAAGAAAAAAAGTATGGGATCTCAAATGTGTTCAACAAACAAAACAAGGTACATTTGTTATTTTTATGCACTTGAAATATTTTTCAGCTTTGTGAAATTAAACATTTGTTTCTTTTTAATCCATTATTGTGTATACCTTTTGTAATAAATATCGTCTCTGTGTTAAAACAATAGCCGGATACAGATATTTAAACCAAAACTCTGATTATAAAAAATGAATGAATGAGTAGATTAAATGGAAACACTTAATATCCAGTAGTCCACATAGTGAATTTGCTTTGCTTTGCTTGTGGCTTACTCATTTATATATATTTGTGGTGTCCAGATTGACATCAGTGACACTATGGATGTTTGTTGAAAGTAAAAAAAATAAAAAAAATAAAAACATGGAGAAATACTGTTTTTTTGTTTGTTTGTTTTTTAATGAAAGTTCAGCATTTTATTTATTTATTTTTTTATCTCAGGTGGACACCATCATCGTGATATCTGAGTCCTGGTGTAACCGTGAAATCGAGTGGATCATCAACAACTATAGGAAGGACATAAACAATAAAGCCCTTATTGTGAAAATCTTTCTGTCTCAACGGTAATAGACAGTGTTACCATTTTTAATATCGTTGATCTTCTGGTAAAAATATGTAGTGATATTAAATAGTTTTAAACCAAACTTTCCCTCAACTGTATTTTCTGACCCAAGCTGCCTACATGTGTTCTAATGACTTGTTGCAGATATGATCAATACATACCAGACAGCAACAGCGTGGAGTTGGTTGGCTTCAGTGAACAATTGTTGAGGTAATATATTTTCCTAATGCTAATCAAAAACTTTGTATAGATAAGACATTAGAGCCACTAATCCTCTTCCACCATGTTGGGACAGTGATATTCCCCTGCCTTTAACTCTACAGGCACTGGCATAAATTAATAATTATTCAGATTTTTTTAAAGACAATTTATCGGCATATATATATAAAATTTATTTATTTATTTTTACATTGTTTTGGTTAATTTTGTGACTAGGTTTGTAGCAGAGCGAGGATCATCCAGACTGCTAGAACATGTGGAGCACTTGGATAAACTATATAACATCCCACCACCAGAGAGAGTTAAAGACTCTCAAACCACCAGCAGTGTTGTCCCCATACCAGCCAGTCCCAGACTAAGGTATATGGACTTTTACCCCATCTCCTGAAGGGGAGGTTTTTTTTTTTCTTTTGTTTGTCAGTAACTTTACCCAAAAACGACTTGACCGGTTTTCATGAAATTTTCAGGAAAAGTGCAAGGTGGTCCAGAATAGATCCTATTAAAATTTGGTGAATGTAGGTCAACGGTCAAGGTGACTAAAGATGTTTTTACAATAACGGAGCAAATCAGGAATTCCCATTTCATTTCTATAAACTCAGTTTTGCATGCAGCTTCATTTTGCTCTCACAGTTGATGTGCATTGACATCAGAACCTTGAAGGACAAATTTGAAGACTCTAGGTTAAAGGTCATAATCAAATTTGAAATCTATAACTTTTGAACTATTCATCTTGGAGATTTCCAGTGAGCATCACAATGGTGGTCTTTCAATTCTGCATCTTGTATGTATGGATTTTGACCTACTGTTGACCAAATAGGTCAGGGGTCAATACCTAAAAAAAAACTACAATGGACTGTAATAGAATGGATAGAGACTTGGGTACTATTATTGACAAATAGGAAACCTGGCATGGGCTTCAAAATGCCATTATGACCTTTGACCTTGGGTGACCTTGAGAGGTCAAAATCAAGGTCACAGGATTTTAAATGGTTCTAACTCCAAAAAGAGTGGAGGCAGGTACTATCATTGACACATGGGAAACTACATGTAGGCTCCAAAATGGTATCATGACCTGTGACCTTGGAAGGCAAAACCCATAGCCTCACATTTGGAGAGGGAGATGTCCATTAATAGCTAAAACATTTGTGAGTGGGGAGGGGTTTGTTGTGCTGATGATGACGGTAAGGCTTTTACTTTTTGAGTCCATGAATGCATCTTTTCCCTTCTGTGCACAGGTGGCGTGGTGTACGTGTGTTTATCTCCTCTACCTTTCGAGACATGCATGCTGAACGAGACATTTTAGTGCGGAGCGTTTTCCCAGAGCTGCGGCGCCGAGCTGCTCCACACTGCCTGTACCTGCAAGAGGTGGAACTGCGTTGGGGGGTGACAGAGGAGGAGTCAGGCCGGGCCACAGAACTATGCCTTTCAGAGGTTTGTCGCAGCCAGATGTTTGTGGGAATCCTGGGGGAGAGGTACGGCCTGATACCTTCCAAACCTGTCCTGCCCGAGCTCCCACAATACGCCTGGGTAAGAAAAAACGAAAAAGTGTCCTAACACTTATTGCATTGCTGACTGATCTTTTCATTTATGAATTAACTTCCTCCTAATATAGCAAATGCTTACACTGACAGACAGGTGTTTGTGCTTTTAATCAATCAGCAATCACAAATGTCAAGCATTACAAAAAAAAAAACTTTTCAAATTGTCACATTTGATAAGCCACTACCGGCTAAGTTTTACATTTATTATATACTGATTAGTAAATTATAATAGCCCTAGTCGAAGTGCATTAAAAAATTAAGGGGATATTGTATTTATGTTATTTGGCAAAGGTACAGTGAACACAAATGTGAGAATAGAATTAAATGGTTGAAATTGAGAGGGGATATGAAAATACATTTCTTGAAGTCATAGTAGATGATTTGCTTAACTGGAAATCATACATAAAACATGTGTGCAGTCCAAAGTCTCAAAATGTCCTGCAGTCATACAAGGCAAAATAATTGTTGGATAATAATTCTCTTTGCACACTTTACTGTCCACTGGTCTTGCCATATTTACATTACTGTACTGAGGGAAATACTTATGTTTTAATGTACTTTAGCATGAGATGGAAAAGAATAGACGAAAATTTTCAGCATGTATTGTACATGAAACTCCCACTGAACCTGATCCTCTGCCTTTAACCCACCACTAACTGAACATGAACATACTACAGACTAGGACTATTGGGCTTATATGCAAGTGTGAAGAAACATAACCATAGATCTTTCAGTCACAAGCAGCTTTTCCAACTTTCTACTCTGTCAATTGTTACTCATCCATAGCCTTGTGTAGATCTACTGGGGTCAATTTTGTCATTTGTGCTTTTTTTCCAAATATACTTTCTGAATAACAAGGTGATAGATGAACCAGAACTGAACTTTTATTTTGAAGCAAAGGAACATTTGCTGTTCTTGATGTGCAGCTGGGGTCAGCTCCTGAAGGCCTGTCCATCACAGAGATGGAGATCCGACAGTTCGAGGCTCTCTACCCTGACACTGCACACCAGCGAATGTTCTGCTACTTCAGAGATCCAAACATCACCAAGTATAATTCATAATCATCTTTTTAACTTCTTTCATTTCTACTTATTTTAAGGTCAAAATAATGTAAATGTTTTGTTTATTGTTGTTATTTATCTGCATTGGTGTAATAAATTAGACAGAGTAGTAGTTCTTGTCTTTTACAGACGTAGAAAGTAATGATGTATAAGTACTTTGTTACTGTACATAAGTAAATTTTTTAAGTATCTGTACTTTACTTGAGTATTTATTTATCTGGCACCTTTTTACTTTTTCTCCCTACAGTTTTCCACAAATATCTGTCCTTTATGCTCCTTATATTCTTAGAATAGACTCATGACTTTTTCAAACTAAACACATAGTATGTAAAATATGTCACTTCAGAGGGAAAAATCAGTGTTGGGGAGAGAAGGGAGCATAGGCTATGCACAGGATTGGTACCAGAGTCCTGCACAGGATCCACTTTTTTTCCAAACTCTAGTGCGACTTGACCTGTGATTGAACACATTGTCTACACACTAATTGACTTTTCAGGGCTTTATTTTAAGCTGCATTTAAAAGTTTAAAATGCATGTCATCAATAATTTCAATTATGTGCTGCACAATGACATCTTTGGCTGAATGTAAACAGAGGTGACACTCTCCTCAAAATAAAACAAACCACTTATGTATCAACCATGGTAAAATTGAATAATCATCATCATTAAATGTCCTGCAATTTTTGTTTTCTCACTTCCCCACATTTCACTTAATTTTACCCATGTCTGTCAAAATTCTTCAAATTTTTCCCCCCCCATTCCTGCATGTTTTTGTGAGTTGGATTTTAGTCGGTACCATTCACTGCAGAATTACAAAACTGTACATTTTTATGATCTTGGCTGATTATGTAAATATAGTTTCATTCATGCCAAAAAAATGCAGTTTTACTTTTGTACTTTATTACAATCGAGAAATTTTACTTTTTTTAATTAAAGTGTTGAATCAGTACTTCTACTTTTATTAAAATTTAAAAAAAAAATCACACAAGTAGCTGTATTTTCCACTTAAATACATAATGTGACTATTTTGCCACATCTGGTCTTTTGTAATTTTTGTAATTTTGTAATTTCTCAGATCAGTTCCTATAGCCTGGAGATCTAACTTTGCCTCCGAGTCACAGGAGGCTGAGTCCAAGATGACGTCTCTGAAGACAAGGCTCCGGGAAAGTGATATGAAGGTCACTGAAAAGTGAGTCAGATTCAGAGCATTTATTGTCATTGTCATAAAAGAGCAACGAAATTTCGTTGGAGCAGCCATACATACAGTCATAACAAAACCCCACTTTACATCATGAATATGTTTTAAATCGATTTCATGTCTGTTTTGCAGTACTATATTTGAAAGGGGTGTCTTTTTTTGTCTTAGTTATTCATGTGAGTGGGGAGGTGTTGTGGAAGGAAAACCATACCTGAAAAACTTGGAAGACTTCAGGAAAGCTGTACTGGATGACATTTGGACAGCTGTAATGAAGCAGTTTGTGGAGGTTAGATTTAATAGATAAACCTTTAATTGGCGAAATATTTTGATACTAGAGTTTGTAATATTTCTGCAACGAATATCTCAAATGGCTTGTCTGTAAATATTATTTTATTTACTGATGCAGTACAAACCAAAAGTTTGGACACACCTTCTCATTCAATGTGTTTTCTTTATTTTCATGACTAATTACATTGTAGATTCTTACTGAAGGCAATACAACTGTGAATGAACACATGTGGAGTTATGTACTTAAAGTGTGAAATAACTCTCAATATGTCATATATTTTACATTCCTCAAAGTAGACACCCTTTGCTTTTTTGATAGTGCTGTAAACCTTTGCTGTTCTCACATTGAGCTTCATGAGCTAATCATTTGAAATGGTTTTCACTTCACAGCTGTGCCTTGTCACTTGGTGACATTTCTTGCCTTATTATTATTGATTGATTTAGTTATTTATTTGTTTATTTATTTATTTACCTCTCTTGAAGCTCATCGAGAGAATGCCAAGGGTGTGCAAAGCTGTAATCTGAGCAAAGGGTGGCTACTTTGAGGAATGTAAAATATAAGACATATTGAGTTATTTCACAATTTTGTTAAGCACATAACTCCACATGTGTTCATTCATAGTTTTATTGTCTTCAGTCAGAAACTACAATGTAAATAGTCATGAAAATAAAGAAAACGCATGTGTCCAGATGTGTCCAAACTTTTAGCCTGTACTGTATATTTGCATTCTATCACATGTCTTCAGTAGTCAAAAATGTACAATGTTTAATTTAATTCAATTTAAAGGCTGTGTAAGGATTTGTTTACATGTGAAATATAACCACCATAAGTGTCTTTTTATCAGTGTCAACTCAATTGAAAATGTCACTTACTGAGTTTTTAATACCCTAGAATGAGCTGTCTTTCTATAGCTGGACACCTGAATGATGACCGGAGTTGATATCTCCTTAACTAAACCACCTAGAACGGACAAATTATATGGTGAAATTTGAAACTTCATTAGCTGGCATTAAATATTACACACTGCACCTTTGAAGGCATCCACTTTTTGATCACATATTAGGAATATTATATCCCTGTTACTAATGTCTCCACATACTGCAGCATTTCTTACTGTTTTTCTATGAAAGTAGATTTTATCGATAGTGGCAGTGGAAATGACTCCCATGATCCTTTCTGGCATTGTTTACTGTTTTTTTTTGTTGTTGTTGTTTTGATTGATTATTGACAGAAATTATGCACCACAACAAGCTTTGGCTACAGGGGTCTTCCCTTTACGCCAGAATTCTTTTAGATTATGCTGAATTTCAAATTTTTTTGCCGACTGGTAGGAGGACGACAAGTCCAAGAGTTTTTCGGATGTGTTCGAGCAAGAAGTACACCAGGGGGCGTTAAAGAGGCAGTTTTTTGGCAGAGGGAAGCTGCTGTCTGGAGCTGTGGCCATAGTGGAGCAGGCCCAGGTTAAAGGTGGAATGATGGTGATGGAAGGAGGACCTGGAGAGGGCAAAACTGTCTTTATGGTAAATCAGTTAATTAAAAGTCATTATTATTACCCTGAATTTATTTAATAATGATATTTAATTCATCACTGTAGGTGGTCAGAAACATTATACAAATTATGCCTATTGTTTGCTCACAGGCGGCTTTAGCGAACACCCTAAGAAGTGGAAGCAAGTCCAGTAAAAATCTTGTCTTCGATGTCCTTTCCTACTCCACTGCTGCCAGCCAGTCAGCCCACTCTGTGGAGAACCTTCTTCGATGTCTTAACCAGTGGTTGAGGAAAATGAAAGATAATGAGGACAACTCGCCACTGCCTGAGTCTTACCAGTAAGGGGCTTCCTAGTTTCTCCAAAGAAAAGTTAAAGTTACACACTTACACATTATGATATCTTAAAACAAGCTTATGTTCATGTCATTAATGAAAAAAAAGAATGGTCTCATGTTGTGCTTTTTAAATGATGTGCTAATTTAATTTTGTCTCATATCAATGAAGATACATCTCCTTTATTAACATTTAATATTTGTTGTGGCTAGTTTATTAGGATAACGAAACAAATGACATAACGAAAATATAACTAAGCATAAAATGAGTAAAACTTTAATTACCTTGTCTGTGTCTATTCTGCCTCAGTCATTTTATAGCAACAGCAGTAAAAACAACACCCATGACCCCACGCTACAATTACTACTCTCATAGTACCATGTGATTTAATATCGTGTTGATTGAAAGACCCCAAGCAGCAGAAATGAGTGTTTACAATGTGCATTTAAGATATACTAATATGTATGTTGGACTGCTTATTAATTTTTTGTCAGAGAGTTGCTGTCAGAATTTCACTCCAGTTTGACTGATTTAAAGAAAAATAAACCTCTAGTGCTGCTCATTGATGGGGTGGATCTTCTCCGGGACAGTAGAGGTCAGCTCAGCTCTGACTGGATACCACAGCAGCTTCCAGCGGTTAGTCCTCAATAAAATAGAAAACAAAGAAAATGCTGTCATAACCCTGACATAGCTTGTATAACTCAGTCTGTGTATATTGTCCTCGTTGTGTCTCCTCTCATTCTATCAGAGGGTGTGCTTGGTGGTGAGCATCATGTCCCATTCAGCACTTTTACAAACCCTGGCCAAAAAAAAAGGTGCATTGCTGTTTACACTGGGGCAACTAACCATGTTGGACCGGAAGGAGATAGTTCAGAAGGGTCTGGATGCCTTTGGGAAAAAACTGAGTGACACTGCATTCAACAACCAGGTTTGCTTAGTTTTGAATTCACTTTGCATATATTCCATATTTTTGACTGTGATTTCACTTTCTATACACACCTTAGGAGGTAGTTTGTAATATTAATCATTTTAATTATATGATGAAAGTCGATAATGTGCACATTTGCAGCTCCAAACCCTGATAATGAAAAAAGGGGCTGTAAGTCCTATGTACCTGCACATGGCCTGTGAAGACCTGAGGAACTTTGCATCCTTTGATAAGGTAGTATTTTTTATGGATACTTTTACAGCCTTTTTTTTTCTATTTCTTTTGTTAGAATTTTGAGATCGTTTTGAGAATGCATCTCATGGTTAAGTATGTTAAATGAAATGTATGATTCTCATCACAATTTTAGAAGAACAAGGGTTAATGTAGGGAGTAAATCAAGATTAAAATATGTCATTGAATCCATTATATACATCAAATTCATCAACTAAATAAATTCACAAACTCTGAAACTGGAAACCCTGCAAAAACATCTCCATGATGTATTTTGGTCCTTAGATTGGAGAAGGTTGATGGCGTTGCCAAATAACCAAAAAGTTTGTAAATAGGTGTATTAGTTGTTCAGACTTTATTTTACCATAAACACAGTGCTGACTCTTAGTAAATAGCAGAGTTAGTGTAGATATAACCAATCTTAGTCCATCTGGTGACATAAAGTTTCAGGGCCACAAGACTTGACATTTAGTTTGTCGTGTTTCTTTCTTGTTGTCCATCAAGCCTGAACAGTTATCATCTACTTCTTTCTGTCTTTTACTGCCTTCTTTATTTTCTTCCATGTAAAAGCTTTTAACTTTTTGACTTTTAACTCATCCAGAAAACTTTGTCTCCCTCTCTGTCTTAGATGAGACATTTAGTGATACAGCTATATTTCTCTGACTGGTTTGTCAGATGCTCCAGTTGCTCCATTGAACTCCAGAATGGTTTCATTGTAGAAGAATAATTTGACTGGGGAAAAAAAAAAACTAAACTGAGTTATAAAGAAAACTTTACATTGAAACTTATTTTAATCTGTTTCTTAAAATAAGCCAATGCCTGAAAGCATTTACTACATGCCAATGGCCTGGTAGTGCTCGAGTAGAAAGAGGACATGGTGCAAGATGCAAAGCTGATGGTAATGATGTTAGTATTAATCTATATCCTTGTGTTTCAGTTAAAGAAGAGCCTTCAGGCATTGCCTCCATCTCTGCGTGAGCTGGTGCAGTACAGCCTAGATAGACTCTGTTCGCAGCACAGAGAAATGCTGGGACTTCGCTGGGCACTGGCAGCTCTGACCGTTAGTACCACAGGTAAGATGGTTGTGCAGTACATTGTATCCCAGAATATGCAGATTTCCTGAACTGACTGCGGTTGTCTTTGCATTTTTATCCACAGGCCTCAAGGAGAGAGACTTGTATGCTATTCTAAACACATGCAACAACCTAAACTCCCAGAATGAGTCGGTCACATGGGATAAGGTGCTCGACTTATCCCGGAAGCCAGGAGGACGTATTCCCTTGGCAAACTTCACACGCGTAGTGATGAGTTTACAAAGGTATACACCCCAATATGAGACGCTGATGACACAGAAGCATGGGAAAAGAGTTGTCTACTCAAAACGTATACAAAAACAGATCGGTGTATAACATTTCTGATGATTCTTGATTCTTATCGGCAGCCTGATTAATCCATCGAACTGCCATGACACTAATGATCTGCTGGTTATAACCAATACGGAGGTGAAACAAGCTTTTGAGGACGTTCTCCTCCCAGCAGACAGCGACAGAACCAGAGCTCACCTCATATTGGCAGGTAAGTATATCATAGTTTGTGCTTAAGTCATTGTACACTCTATCTGATCTGTAGACTTTGTCATCTCAGTGTTGGAAATACCCATCCCATTCTACAATTCACAGAAATATTTTCAAAATTGCAGAAGAAAAATGTAATGACTTGCAATTTTGCAGGATAAAATAAAAATCAGGTTTAGGATCCCATGTTTCACAATTTAGCAAACCAGCGACGCTAAAATCTGTGCAGAACAAGCTGGCAGCATTTTACAGCTGACAATATGTGTCCATGTAAGTTCACACGAGGTCAATATTTACATAAAACTGACCATGGGATGAAAGGCCACTATAACCAAATAAGGGCAGTTTTCATTTTCTGATGTTTGTTTTGGTCACATGTGAAGACCACGGGAGGAACCAATAAGTACCTTGGCAGTGTTCAGTAGTTTCCACCATGCATCTCCCAGAAGTCAAGAAACTCTAAAATATTTTTTCCTCATACTAAGCGACATGAATACATGTTTTGTGTACATGTTTATTCTAACTGATGATAATAGTGACATAATGACATGTAACATGACGAGTAAAAAATTTTTTGTTCAGAGAAGAATCTGTAAAGAGTTGAATTAGAAGTACAGTGGAGGAATAACAAAAATATATGAATGTGATGGGTTACAAAGCTATGTACAGTATCAATATAGGTATTAGGTTGAGAAGGATGTCGAGTGGAAGCTTGGGTATTTGCAGTAAGTATTTCAAAATTGCTGAATATAATTTTGACAACTTGCAATATTGCAGAAAACTGAAAAAGGATTTCAACCACTGTATCTCTTTCCACAGCTCATCAGTGGGTGTTGGCCGACCCACAGGGCACAGAAACATTCCTTCACTGTGAAGCCAACTCTGTTATGCACCTTCCCTCCAACTTGGTTAGAATCTTCTCTTCCTACCACCAATTACACGAATGCTAGGTTTTAAAAGTTAATAAAGGACACAAATGGATTGTAGACTCCAGCACAATGTGAGCCAGTTATCCTCATATGTTCCTTTTTGTTCTTGCTGTTATAATGAGGTCAAATGAAAAGTGTCCATGAAGGAGATTTTCAATTAATTTGAATAATGTTTGATTAGATGGATTTGATCTCTTGACTGCTTCTGTTTGGGTAGATGAAAAGTCAGCAGCTGGAGGCAGTTCACTCCCTACTCTCCAGTTACTACTTCCTGTATGCCAATGTGCGCCATGGCCTCTTACATCACATCCTGGAGATCTACAGTCTTTATGGTATGCCATCGCTTAAAGTTCTGATTATTTGTTTGAGGACAGCTGTTAAAAGTACGTGTAAACATTGCAATTGTATCACTTTTCCTGCAGATAAGAAGCATGTATCGACCCCTACAGGTGAGTACATTGTAATGTGCCTTTAGATGATTTAATGCAACATGCTTGAATTAAAAATTATTTTATTCCTCTTTCATACAAGTGTCTGTTTGTCCTTTCAGGTAACTTCCAGGAGAGTTTGGAGGACTGTAGGAGTTTCCTGCATCGTCATGCCCCACTGCTCTCCTCCTGGCCTAGTTTATTCATTCAGCAGGCCTTCAATGAACTTCCAGAGACATCTGCTCACACCTGGGCACAAGGCCTGATGGGAAAAGGAGCAGCCTGTGTAGTCAAATGGCTGAACAACAAAAATCATAATCCTCTAGAGATGAGGTAGGATAAAACAGCATTTCTATACATTGCTTTCTGTGTTAATGAAAAATACATTTCTTCCTTTTTTTTTTTTCCTCAAGTTGGAAATAATACATAGTGTAGTGCTGATGGTTTGGTTTGCCTCACCACAGCAAGCTGTTGTCAACCTTCTCCTCTGAACCAACTTGCTTGGCGGTGAGCCCTGATGGACAGTTGATGGTGGTTGGTACTGGTCAAGGAACACTGCATTTCATTCAGACTCAGACTGGACAGGTATGAACACACTCTGCATTCCTTTGAAAGGAGCAGTAAGCAGTATTTTTAGGTAATTACTACATGTACTGTATTCTATTATTTCTCTCCTGACCGTGAACAGGAGGTAAAGACTCTCATAAGCAACTGTGATGGAATCTCAAGCTGCATCTTTCTGACTGATGGGCGTCTGGTTACCACCTCCTTTGATGGTCAAATAGAAACATGGGATGTTGCGAATGGCTGCAGGTGAGATGAGTATTGGCACTGAAACATTTTCCAAATACAAAACTGAGCTGTCATGATTGTACTAGTTTCAAGTTTTCTTATAAATACGCCACAGACATTTGAATCATTGAAGATTAAAGACCAAAAAAAAATGGTTGCCGATATTATTGGCAGCCAGTAAAAAATCCATCATGAGGAAATGGTTAAAAGTAGAACCACCCAGCATTAATGAATGGATTGGAATTGTCAATGATATTTGTATAATGGAGAAGATATCTTTTTGTTTTTGGTTTTTTCAAAGTTGAAATAGACAAATGTTATAAGATCTGACTGAAATGGGCTGGCTATGTAAAACAAGTCAAATTTGATTCAATTTGTTTTGACTATACTTGTGCTTTGTGTGAACTTACCATCTTTTTTATGTGACATTTCGACTGTGTTAGGAAGGTGCTACCCTATTCAGTTTTCTTTTGTAATTGCTTTAACTGAAATAATTAATACCGGTACTCTGCAAAAGGAGAACCTGGAAGAGTATTATGGACATAATCACTCAAACTTTGTGCATCTTTCTTTTTTTTTATGTTCTTGAATGACTAAGCCTGTATTTAATGTATACGATGGGCATTTGCCTTTTCAAATAAAGATAATAATAAAAAAGAAATACATTACACACAATTTATGTCAAATGTAAAGTGTCTTCTGCTTGTAGGACTGCTTGCATTAATGGCCACACTAATGCTATAACAGCAAGTGACATCACTGTAGACAAGAAGCACCTTGTGACTGTGTCTCTGGACTTAATGTTGAAGGTTAGTCTCACTTAAATGTAACGGTCATATTTACTAATCAAAAAGAGTGATGGTTATGTTTCATTGTAATAAAAAGTATTTACTCATTTGAAACAGTCTATGTCTAACTATATTGCACTGACTCCCACAGGTCTGGTCCTCGGCTAAAGGTCATGAGGTAGCAGCTCTGCCTAGCACCAGCCCTCTGAATTGTGTGACCTTTGACCCCGATGGTCACCTGCTCGCTGCTGGATGCTGGAATGGGAAAGTGATTGTGTGGAACTGGCTTCAGAATAAAACTCTCGCAGTGAGTAACAGTGAGGAAGGCTCAGAAACAGTGCCATGTGTAAATTAAGACACAAACATTGTGTAATAAATAATAACTAATAACTAACTAATAACTATTTTTTTGTGTTCCGACCATGATACAAGTTACAACAAATGAAAGCAAAACTCTGCTGGGGATGTAAGGATTATACCATCAGCCTTCAATAGACATGAGGCTTTAAACTGAATAAATTAAATATAAAAATTAATTATAGACCATTCAACACCACCATCAAAACGCAAAATGCGAGAATACCTTTTGGCAGAATGGTGTTCATCCTGATAGTAGAGCTCACAGACTTGGTCTGAAGTTGTCCTGAAAGCGAACACTTTATGTTGGATGTCTTATCTGTATCTCTGTCTAAAAACAAGCACATATTCTACTGATTACACACACACACACACACACACACACACACACACACACACACATACATATGTGTCAGTAACCTAAGTGACAGCTTCTTTAGCATCACCTTTGTGTTCCATCTTCAGTCTCTGTCAGGTCACCAGCGTTCAGTGCGTAGTCTCTCCTTCTCCCCCTCCTCTTCCATGCTGTGTTCTGGCTCTGTATCTGGAGAAGTGAGGGTGTGGTCAGTGCCCACCTCCACATGTGTGGGACTCTTCCAGGCTCACAGTGGAGCCACTGAGGCCCTTGCCTTCCTGGATAGAGGGCGGATGCTGTTGAGTGCCGGCTCTGACCACATGGTGAGGCATAACAACCACCTGAACATGAATCTGGAAGGGAAAAATTTTGAGAATTATGAGAACTGAAATCTATTCATAACAAAAAATGTATCTGCATCATTTTCTATATTTTATTTTCATCTGAATATATTCTGTGTTTTTGTGAACAGCTCCAACTCTGGTCAGGTGGACTTGGACGTTCAGTCACTGCTTTGAAAAATGAAGAAGAGGTAATATACTTATCTACCATTTGGTCCGATTTAGAGCTGCAGTTATAAATCGATGAATTGTCAACTATTAAATTCATATGATGCCATTTTGATCAACTCTAATCTTTTGAGAAAATCTAAAATTCTTTGATTGCAGAGTCTTAAAGGTATTTTCTTTTATAATGGTTGAATGGGTAATCTGTGGAACAACACTCAATGTGTTTCACTTTTTCTGATATTGTATCAACTAAATGATGACAATAAAAATATTTGTCATTTGCAGCCTTAATCTAGCATTTTTCCTCCAGCTGTAGTCTCTATATTTGAACACTTTGATTATACATGGCATCCCAAAATATACATCATTTGAAATGTCCATATTGGATATACTTAATATAATTTTTTTGTTGTATTCTACAAATTTCAAATGAAAGTTTCTGGGGGATGGACATTTTATAATGTTGTAAAGTTACTACAAATGTTTAATGTGTGTACCACTTGTAACTTGTGGCTCACATCCAGTCAGTAGTGGAGTTCCTGCTACATTCACTGCAGCATGTCTTGTAAAACATTCTCCAGAGCCTCAGTGATTCTCCTCTTGAATTCTTCTACACATGTGGGAAATGGTAGAATATAGACCAATCCTGTCCCGTAATTCCACAGAAAGACATCAAACAGTGTTAGGTCAGGTGAGCATGGAGGCCATTTCATTAAGTACATTGTCTCTATTATGAGCACATCTAAACCATCTTCCTGGTAGATTCTCATTAAGATAAGGTAAGGATAGATGATGAACTGATGTCAAATTTTGGGACACTATTTTCAAGCAAAATAACTAGAATTTTGATGAAAAATTATATCTAAATATCTAAACGATTGTTGAACGAGGAATGAAATATTTCTAACATGTTAAATTATGACCTGTTTTACATCAGACTGATCATTGTTCTTCTGATTTAGCACGAGCAGGAGCCTCCTCAAAAGAAACTGAAGTCTGTGAGCTCAGAGTATCCTGCTCTGTGTGTGGCTGTAAATGGAGAATTTGTTGCCGTGGGATACCACAGAGATGGCGTCAAACTCTATTCCATTGAGTCAGGTGTGTGTCGGTATTTTGTCTCTATGTCTACCAGTCGGTTTTCTGAACATTTTAATACTGCTTTTAATCCAAATTTTAATACAGAGGAGCTTGTATCCCATTTTTACCAAACCTGTCGGACTGTTCTAGACTCTTACGTCAGTCAAGGTTAAAAAGTTCAAGAACTCACCACAGCCCTGGCTAAATGAATCCACTGATAAAGTGAAAAGAGACTGCAGGAGAACAGAAGGGAAATGAAAGAAAACAGGCCTGCAGGTCTTTTTAGAAATCTGGAAAACTGCTACAAAAAAAATTATCAAAAAGCAGCTAAGGAAGCAAGAGCATCTTTTTACTCAAACCTAATTTTATCAAATCATTCTGATGTCAGAGTTTTATTTGAAGTAATTGACTCAATCACTAACCCCCCCCCCCCCCCCCCTCGTCATTTTACCGATGCCTCACAAGACGTGTGAGGAGTTTTTCAAATTATTTTTTAATAAAATCAAAGACATGAGATGAGAAATACTCTGTTTTGATTACTCCTTTATAAGATAGATGTTGTTTTATTCTTCCCCTTCATTTATGCATTCTGTTCTGCTGTTGTGCCTTTCTACCTTGTTTGTCAAAACACTTTATAAACCCAGTTTTTAAAAGTGCTATACAAATAAAGTTATTATTATTGATAAAGAGCTTTTGATATTTGTTGTTGTTTCTGGGATCCAGTTGACAGACAAAAACAGCTAATTAAAATACGTTGGCATTATCATTACTGTCTTGGAGGAGGTAATGAAAAGTCTATTAAACACAATATAAATGAAAGTATTTTTCTTGTAGGTGAGAAGATCTGGGCCTCTAGTGTATGTAATTTGTCCGTACTGTGCTTGATGTGGGTTGTCCTGGACTCGGAGCAGACAGTTCCGGAGCTGCTAGTGACTGGAGGAAATGACAGACGTCTGAGGATCTGGAAGAAAAAAGAAGGAGAAGAGGGAATGCTGGGAGGTTTGATGGAGGGCGGGATGTTTGCCTCTCAATCTGGCCCAATCCTGGCTATAGCACAGAGCTCCACATACCTGGTATCTGCCTCAGGTAAACATCACCTGTGGCTTTTTTTTTGTCCAGTTCCAGCCAAATATATTTTGAATAATTTAAAAAGTAACGTTAACCATATTTCTGTGTTGTTGTATTTTTTTATGTCATCCTTAATTGCCTGTTTCACTTGCATTCAGATGACTGTAGCGTTGTCCTGTGGCTGTTGAGTGATTTGAGCAGTGACCCTGAATTGCCCTATGCCCTGCTCAATGGCCACAGTGGAGGGGTCACCTGTGTGGCTTTTAGTCCTGATGGAGGACAGCTCCTGTCTGGTTCTAAAGATCAGGTATTTAAACTTTCAATTTGGATTTTAATGCTGAGAAATCCTAGTGTTTTCAGGTGTCGCCTCTGTACTGAAACACACTGTAGGGATGTAGAAGAATTAATGCCTGTACTCGGCTTCAGTACAGACTCTGTTTTAAGAATGATGGTTTGTGTGTTTCAGTCCCTGAAGGTTTGGGATGTGAGTTCATCTCCTCCTGTTCTTTCTAAGTCACTTCCTCATGCTCACAGAGACTGGATCATTGGCTGTGTTTGGACTCCAGACTGTGTGGTAAATCATATGTCAACTATAGCAATTAGTTTTGAAATATTAAATCAATAATGTCTCTGATTTCACATTAGTTTTAGTTGGTTCTATAAGTGCAAAAATACTTCTAAGTGTTTTTACTTGCTTATGTAGAAATTATTATTTTTGACTACTATTTTTTGTTTCGTTTTTGTTCATTTTAGTGAGTGTTAATCAAAGGAGTTTTTTGCTTGAACTTTTTTTGGATTTTGAAATTTTGTTAAGGTTATTACATTTTAGTCTCACCTTTCTTTTATTCTTATAAGCCCAACTATCACATTATATCAATATACAATGTAGTGTCCTGTTCCATCTGCATTGCCATCATAATGCTTGTGGAGATATACATACACATGCTATACATTCACATTCATGTACTTAAAACATCAGCTGGAAGTTCAATAAAACCAATTCATGGAAAACAGAACACAAGCCAATCAACAACCACGTCAAAGGTCAAATATCTAAAACTAGCTAATGCTCTGAGACCAGCATATGTCATGAGCAAATTTAGAAAATAGATCACTGGAAGAAACTATATAGTGCTACAGTAACATAACACTTTGCAAATCCAGCAATTCATATATTGTTTTTCCACTACTAAAACTCACTGAATGAATCAAAAGCAAAAATACAGATCATATTATGAAGCAATGGTAAAGGATGTTGGCTTACTTTAGCTGTTTTCACATTATAAATGGGTTTTATATGAATGAAGCTTCAATTGTTTTGTGTTACAGTGAAATGATTCAGACTGGAAATAAATGGCCCAATGCTAAACTGACTTACACACCCAGTTATTATTCTGACTACATAATATTTTTTTCTTTTATAGGTGAGCTCCTCAAATGATGGAAGACTTTGTTTCTGGGACCTAGAGGCAGGCCAAAGCATCCAAGAAATCTCCTGGAAGAGTCCTCTCACATCCATCTGCTGTGTGGTGAGGACATGGGAATCGTCTGTTAGAAATGATGCACTTTCAACATTTTCAGCTCTACTCCGTGTAGAGTAGGAATCGCATCCTCTTCCTTTTTCTCATTTCAGTCCACATTAACAGCCTGTGCTCTGACTTGTTCTGTGTTATTGTTTGCAGGGTCACTATGTCATTTCAGGTTGTGCAGAGGGGGCACTGCATGTTTGGAACTGGGAAAAAAGTGTTGAGATCTGTCACATTAATGCACACAAGCAACGCATACACCACTGCTGTGTTCTTCAAAATAACGGTAAATATCTGGGTAATCTATACCTTTTTCTCATTTATCTTTTCACTCTTTCACCATATCCATTATAAGTACAATTTAACATGGGCTACAATATGTAAATAGTATCATTTAGTATCATATAGAAAGTTGAAGTTGAAGTCTTTAAAATGTCAGTAAATGGTAATGGTAAAGTTAATTTCAAAACTGAGATTATTCATTTCATAAACATTTCATTAATGTTTTAAGCATTAAATGCTGACATTTAAAATGCTATTCTCTTGGTATTATCTGAAAAATTATTAGAAGCAGTTTTGTGATTACCAAAATTATTTTGTTATGTTTATACTTAAACATTTATGTAGCACTTCTTTGATGTGCTACATAAAATCAAAGAAGTCTGAGGATCTGGAAGAAAAAAGAAGTAGAAGAGGGAATGCTGGGAGCATTAAATAACTGCCTAAGCCAAAATTAGTTTTTGTCTTAAGTATCAAATACTTAATTTCTGATTAATTTTTTTGTGTTTCCTAAAAACACTGCTCTACAATTATTATTTTTTTTTTAGAAAGCATCTGCTTCAGAAATTAAATGTGCTAAAAAGCTTTCATACTTTAATGAGATGAATGAGAAAAGCTCATGTTTTTAATATATATGATGGTGTATTATTCCACATATATGGTGGTTTATGTACATGTATACAATGGATTAGTAAATATTCCACTAGAAAGAACCTGTAAAGTGAATGGATCATAATGTGCACACAGTGTTTTGAAGTAGATCTGAGACCAATATTCCTTTGGACTAAAAACTATTCACTTGTTAATTCAAATAATTTCACATTTTGACCCCAGACTTATTTTGGAAACTTGAGCCAACCAGACTTGGGTTTTCTTTAGCAGTAATACATGTGGTAAAATGTCATTCGTTTTATTCCGGAAGCAATTGTACTTGTAGACCAAAACATTACAAAGACAGTTATTTTAGGAAAGTGTTGATATCAGATGTTACTTTGTTTTTAAGATTCAGAAAATAAAGAAATCATCCCAGAAGACATGACTGTTCTGACTGCATCTGATGATGGCATGGTGCAGGTGTGGAAACCTTTACAGGTCAGTTTTTTTTTCCTTATATTTTATTTCTAAACGGGGAATTCAGTTATGTTACAAACTATCATAGTTTAAAATTTTCAAATCTCCCATTATCAAGTTACAGTCATATTATATTACTATTTGCTTCTGTTTGCAATTAAATGTGGCTATTTGGCTCCAGCTACAGTAATGATTAATGCGGATAAAAGAAAATATCTGTTTTTGGTTGTTTTTTTTGTGTGTTTTTAATCACGCTTTTTGTGTTTTTGTATAGGTGGAGCATTTCACCACCTTCCAAGGTCACAGTGGTGGGATACATGGAGTCGTTTTAAAGGAAGGAGTCACTGAATTTGTCACAGTTTCTGAAGACTGCTCAATGCGATGCTGGACATTGTCAACAGGTATACTGTCTCCTGAAGTCAAAGTATGAAGTTGTCTGAAAATATTTTTGCTGTGTAGTTCACATATTTACACCTGAATACCTTTTGCACTTTACAGAACATTGTAAAAAGAGCTGGATTCATATATATTAAAATGATTGCAGGAGAATAAAGACAGACTGGACAGTAAACATTTGAGTTTAAGACTGTTCCATTCACTTTTATTATTGACCTTCTGTTGACTGTTTAGTATCATTTTAAAATCCTTTTTCTACAAATGTAAAAACCTGCAACAGAGTGAAGTACATTGACATGATCCTTATGATTAAACACAATAGAATAAAAATCTTCTTTTTTTTCCTCCAGAGTCTCCTCAGAATGTCAGAGGTCCACTCACAACTTTGTGTTTCTCACAGAAAGATGATTTGCTTCTTGCCGGTTATGAATCAGGTTTGGTGGAATTATGGCAACACAACACTGTGGTTGGACACAAGCAGGTGAAGGAATACACAAGTAAAAAGACATAAACTAACATATGTATGTTGTTTTTCTTAAACTACAAGGATGTTTGTTTGTTTTTGTGTTAGGTCTCAGACAGCCCCATTAGAGCCATCTGCCCCATCCCTAAAGGACAGTTTGCTATCAGCTTTAAATATTGTGTTGAGCTGTGGAAGCTGGTGTGGAGTCGTCAATATGGCACTGCAAGGTACAAACAGCTTTACTCAGAGATGTTACAAAGTAATGATTTACAATAAAAACACCAGAAGGAAACAAACTTTAATGTAAAAATATGTGGTCTCAACAATAAATGACAGTCATTGTCATTTGTAGATGTAGTTTTTCCTCAGATTGGAGGTTCTTCTGGACATTTTTACTTGTGGTGCACAACAATATATATATATATTTTTTATACTCAAACATGTAACTGACCTACTGACAAACCCAATTAGGTGTAAAATGTTCCTCCACCACATACTTTTCCAGTCTGTCCTCAGGATAGAGAGAATATGTTAAACATTTGATATGATGTCTATGTTTTGTTTTGAATACAATGTGAATTTCAATTTTTTATTTTTTTTGTGAACCACTGCTTCTGCTTTCAATTACATTTTACACATTTCCCAACTTGTTTGGAATTGGAGTTGTATGTGTAGCAATACATATATTGTTGTACATTTTGTGCTCAAAAAGTCGATAAATTGAGGGCTATAACTAAGGTAAGAAGGTTTCTACTTCTGCTCATTCCCATCTACCTATTGCTTCCAGTCTGGTGAAGGTCACGACATATAGTGTGGAAGAACCCATGGTCCGCCTGGTGTACTGCTCTATCCTGGTTGGAATATCTGACAATGGACTCATATCTGCAGTTTCCAATGATGAATCCAACAAGTGGAGTCAGACCATCCACACGTAATGAAACCTTTACAGTATACGTTTCATATTATAATTGTCTTTCAGGGATTGATTTTTAACTAATTTGAATATTAATATCAGTAGAAAGTGAATTTCCTGTAAAAAAAAAAAAAAAAAAAAAAAAAAATATATATATATATATATATATATATATATATATATATATATATATATATATATATATATATATATATATATATATATATATATATATATATATATATATATATATATATATATATATATATATATAGTACAGTTCATTTATATTTGTATTTGAAAGTGACACAGATTCATTTGAAAACCATTGTGATGGTGCATCGAGGTAAAAAAACAAAACAAAAACAAATAAAATAAATCACTTAAGATGTGATTGAAGTGTGTTAATGCAAGGAGTTAAAGAAAAATATTGGTTTAAACATTTGCATTAATCAACATACCATTCATCTCTCTTCTTCTTATCTGGGGGTGGGTTGCAGAGACAATAGTCAAAAGTCTAAATTACAACCATTGTAAACATATCTGCTCAATTTGCAGAGCTTTAAAAGTAATTGGAAAACTGACTGACAAATAGTTTGATGTCTGGTTATTCTATGAAAAACAAAGCAAATAAAAGGTCTACAGTAAAAAGTTGAATTCTCATTTAGTATGTGGTCACTGGAATGTTTTGTTTTGCATCTTGTCGCATCTTTTATAAAATGTTTGTTTTCATTTTGTCTTATTGTCGTTTGTTCTCTATTCCAGAGAACAGGCTATCATTTTTATAATGAACCATTGCTGACATGTATTTGTCTGCCAATAACACTATCTCGACCACTCATTTTAGTATCTTCCCAAAGTTTGTAAAAGATGGTTATAAACAACTCATTGTAATAAATACTAAAGTAAATACATGAGCCCTTTTATTAAAGCACAAAAACTTTCAAATAGAGAAATTAGTTTTCTTATTGCATTATTGACCAAAGTTGCACTTTGTCAGTAATTGTTTATCTACTGTTTGTTTTCTTTAAAATCTTACCCATTTTGCCTTAACATAATTGTGTTTTTTTTTTATGAATTTATTGCAGTTGGCATCAAAATGTGCGAATTCTAGGCCAGATGCAAAATGATGAGAAAAGCATATGGCTGGTGGGAGAACAGGACAGAGAAGTTACCATTGGCTTTATGGTGAGTTCAATTCAGCCAGCAACTTCTTCATCCTCCCAGCATCATTTACACTTTTACATCTCATTTCAACTCAAACATTTTCCATTTTAGAATCTCATCTCTTCATTTATGAAATGAAAAAGTTTTTAACAAGGCTCTTTAAAAGTTACATTGTGCTGTGTTTATGTTGTGATAGCCCTGCACTTGTTGCCCACTAGGGGTACTGCCAAGGTTGTCTTAAGCGTTGGTCCCAACCCGCTGTACTTGCAAGTATGTCCTGACTACTTACAAAAATGTGGGCAAAATTCTGGGATCTATACTTGGTGAATGACGCAGCCATATTGTAGCACTTTTAGTGTATGAGGAACATTCATTGCGTGCAGTCTGTGGTTGGAGTATGAGTGACACACATGCCTTCTCCAACCAATGAGCGCACCACACAATGACAAACTTTTAAGTTTGCTAGAGTTTAATAGAGTCCCAATGCACACACACAGCTCATGTGAGTCTATATTTCTCTTTTTGACTGTGCCCATCAGCTGTAAACCTTCTCCAAGTCACAGACTGCTCCAAGAAGTGGCCTATTTTTTCATCCAACTTTGCAACATCAGGGAACGTCCAAGGCCAATTAGAGGGTGTCCCATTTACAGAAAATCCAATATGTGTAAAAACCCACACGTTCTCCTCTAATAGAACAGACATCATGAAGCTGCCCTCCAGATGATAGCTGACTGGGCAGGCAGACTTTCCAGGCCTCTGTTTGGGATGAAAATCTTGCCAATTTGTGCTGAGTGGCCAGTTGATCAATTCCATATTTTGAGCTCCGTATACAGGAGCGACGAGCATTCGATGAGGGTTCGAAAAGAAATGCGACTGCTCTCTTCACTGGTCAGAGGAGAAAGGAAAAAGAGCCTGAGTAGGGTTTGATGTAGGAGTTCTGCTCATCATTATCTTGGTTGGAACAAACCTGTCTTTTCTTTTCATTGATTATTATTTACCACTCAATGCTCTTAAAAAAGTCTATTTTTGTAAATCTTGCTTTTTGATCAGCCAGTATTTACTACACACCAGTCAGTTGTGTGTTTCCATGTGTTCTCTAATACCTTGCACAACCAATGCGAGTGATGTGCATTAATGTACTACTTCCCTGCTCTTGCCACTTCCTCACACGTCTTCAGAAAAATGTGGCAGACGTGGCCGTAGCAGAAAACCTTCAGACTAAAAACACATCAACTGGTTGTGATCCATGACTTGCCAATTGGAAAAAAAAACCCTGATCATTTGCCTATATAAGTGGCTCAACATGGAGTGTGCTCCCCCTGACTGGCTTTTTTTGGGTTGACACATTACATTTAGCTGTTAAAAATCACTTCATTTTTTTGCCATAACTTCAGAACCTGGTTGCGATAATGTATACAACACAAACCTAACTCTGACTCTGTGTTTCAATTATCCTCCAGTTTGCGATGGGTGTAGAAACTCCTCTCCACTCAGCCTTCAGCTCAGTGGTGCTGTCACGTACTGAGGATGAGAAGAATGGACCTACGATATCTGCTGTAATTCTGGACGATGGTACTTTTATTTTTCAAATAATTTCTATTGTGCTTTTTAAAAAAAAAATGCAGAAAGGAGAGGAAAAACAGTAGGGTTAGGTAAGTACATTGGACATAAATATACACAAAAAAACAACATTATAGAACTCAACTGAGGTATTGCAGCCATCATTTAGTAATTAATAAGTAATTAATTAGTTGTTTTTTTTCCACCACAGCTTTAGTGCTACTGTCTGAACTTGAGTTCTAGAAGTCTTGCTCTTATTGAATGCACCTGATTTCTGTTTGTCATGTGACTGGTGGTTTTTCAGAGTTTGTAGTTTGTGGAGATGTCAAAGGCAACATGTGGTTCAACCAACCTCCAGAGCTTTCCTCCTGGAGCAGCAGAAAACCAGTAAGAGCTAAGAAAACTGTTGACTCTGCCACATAACTGGAAGTGAAAAAGAGAATTTGTGTCATGAATTGAGAAAATCTAGTTAAATGAAACCTTTTATATTTTACATGGAAGAAGGTAAGTGATTTTTTTTTTATTCCTTTTTGAAAGGGAAACTTAAAAAAGAAAACAAATGGATCAGAAACTGGTGGCAACACTTCCCAAGTCAAGTCAGTTGTTTTATGTAATGAGCCTGCAACTAAAATACCATATATACAGTAAGTTATAAAGGTGTACAGGTCATAATGGTATGATATAAAACCAAACTTCAAAAGGCCAAGCCAATGCTTCAGATAATTTACATTTAAAACTTAACTTGTTTATATAGCTCCATATAAGGAGGAATGGTTTGCCCAAGTATTTGTGTTACGTTTGAATTGTAGTATTAACGGAAATGTTGTTTTTGTTAAAACAAAGTTGTGTTAACAGAATTATTAGACACAAGAGGTAAGTAAGCATTTGGAAAAAATATTGCTTGGTCTGGGCAGAGTACTTGCAACATCTAGTGGGGAAGTTGGAAACGCATTGAACACCCCCCACACCCTCTACTATGGTGGCTACAGGAAGAAAAAAGTTTTTTTTTAAAAAGTCCCTTTTTAGGGCCAATATTTGTTTTGTCCGTTCTGTGCTTTTTACTGTCATTACGGGATAGCAGTAATGTATCTTAATGATTGATGTCACTTGTGTAAAAGGGAAAAGGAATAAAAGGAAACCTGTACTGAGCTACTATACAAATATGATGGACTCCATGAGCAGCAACCCCAGTTCCTGTTTTTTTGTTGGTTTTTTTTTCAATTATATCTTAAAAGCCACTAAATCTTGTACCTTAAAGTGCCCAATTTTCCTAACATGGACTCTAAAGCATAAATGTATTGTCTTTAAAATGATTAGTTCTACGTTCTTCGCTTAAATCTTAATAATGACTAGCAGCTATTATGAACAAACCACCTGTTCTGTCTTCACAAGCATCTAAACCACTGTTTTAATGTGGTCGTTTCATCTTCAGGCCCACAGTGACAGAGTCAGTGTCCTCAGACTCACCAGAAGCACCATCATCTCAGCCTCCTACGACAGGATGGTGAAACTGTGGGACAGAAACACCAAGAAGCAGGTCCATTCCAGAACATTACCAATGACTCCTCATGTGTATAGCTCATGTTGACTTGCTTCCTGCTTTTGTTTCTACTCTAACATGTGTTTTTCATCTGCGTTTATTCCAGACGGGTATGTTTGTATGTGGAGGACCTATTGTGCTTTTGGAGGTGAATCCAGAAAAACCTACAGAGCTGGTTTGCAGCGACGACCTTGGAAAAATCTATTTTCTCTCCTGGGATGAATAATGCACTCATTATTTTATTATCCGAGATGATTTCTTTTGTTTTCTATAATGGGCTGAAGTGAGCTGAAATATCTCAATTATGTACTACATTTATATATCAAAGTAAAGTGCTTCATCAAGTTTTCATGTGCCTTTAATTAAGATGGCAATAACAAAGTAATGTATGGGTTCATTTTATGTTTTATGTTATTTTTAAATGGAAGCAAATTACTAATGAAGGATGGAACTTCTTATGTTAGTCTGTGCATATACTGTATAATCTTTGGCAGTAATTTTTGTTCAAACCAGGACCCCAGCAGGTCCAAAATTAATAAATACATCTATCAATGACCCCTTAAATGTGTCATGAATTTATTAAAATGACAATCTATGTGTATATAATTATTATGTAATTATTTCATGGTCCCAGGACAAAGAGTGCCACAGTGAATTTACTTTATCTGTCACCTCTACTCATCAACTGACATCGTCATTGGTTATCCTACATAGAAAGTATGGACAAATCAATCCCAAATAATGGAATGATGCAGAACCAGTCAACACATTAGACAGTGGTATTCATCTGATTTACCTTTGTTTTGATGTGATTCCTGTTGTAAAATCAAGAAAGAAGATGTATTTATTTGCAGATGTTTTTTCTTACTCACTGCTGTTCTGAGGGCAGAAACTCTTGTGATTGGTTCAATTAAGCAACTAATTGGAGGTAGTCATTTACAATTGCTGTTTAGTATATTTTTTATCGTTTGTTTTTTTTTTTACTTTGACATGTGAACTTCCCTGCTATAGGCAAAATAAGAGTTTCATTGCACAGGGCAACTAGTTTCTATACTGTGCACATGACAAACATCGCTTTGAAACCTTGAATTATATTTGGATATTGAGCTAAAAAGTTTTGAAATGATTAATAATGTGATATTTTTCTGAATTTTAAAACAACCAGAAAAAAAAATTGCGTAATAAAAAACACCTGCAAATCCAGATCCAACCATGAAATGTTTAACAGATTGCCAGTCAAGTAAACAAACCTTATCATCAAATGCTTTTACGGCTCTGTTATCCATGTTAAATTGCCTCTGTTAAGTTGTCATAAAATGTGTTAAATAAATAAAACTTAATAACCGTTCACACTAAATTTGTAAAGCTAATTTGTGATTCATCAAAAGGTTAACATTGGCACAACACAGTTTTGAAGATATTTGAAACTGTTGTATGGGGAATATAAAGTTCTTATTAAAATTCTTGATAGAAAGCCCATGTATGAACACTATTGTAATATTGGTATAAAAAAAAAAAATAAATAAAAATATTGGACATTGATAGTTACCAGGTTTGGATTTTTTTTTTTTTAGATGTTTGTCTTATTTTTAAGGTTTTAAATGACTTACCCCCTCCACCATTAAAGTATTTTATAAAGAAAAAAATCTTCATGAATAAATACAAGATCACTGACAAGAGAGGATTGTGAAGTGAAATGGTGCTGAAACAAATTCAGCCAAATGGTGGCATCTATTGGAGGAGCACAGTCTTGGAATGCACTTGCAGCTCATATCAGACTGTGTGACAACATGAGCATCTCCAAACTAACTGTTAAACAGCTGTGGCTGTAAACAAATCAAACATGCTCCCATTAATAATTTTAATCTCCACTGTATAGTGTGAACATTGTTTTGATGTCTATTTTATGTTTGTGATGTACTGTATTGCTTTTAATGTCTACATGTTTTGTCATGTGGTATTTGTTTTATTGTTGTCTTATATCTTCACTAGGACAACGGATGAAATTTAGCAACTATGCTAAGTCCGGCATGTTTATATGGAACTGGATATTAGTATGGTAGCCGTTTGCCAAATGTCGTTCGCATTAGTGGAGGGAACGGGGTGGGGGGGGGGGGGCATGGACTTAAGCCACAACTACCTCATTATTTTTTATTATTATTATTATATTTATAAATGCTTATTTCCTGATTGCATGGGAAAAATCAAACAACTGTAAATGTGCCCTGGGTTGTTGAGTGTGTTGAGTTCGTAAAGTTTATCTCGCATGCTTCACTTTTGCTACAAAGTAACCGTCCCCACCTGTACCCCGGCTAATTAAAATCCCACCGCACCTTGCCTCACGCACGCCGTAACTGACATGTTTGTAAAGTAACAGAATGCTGCTAGGATGCGCGCGCAGCCAGGACTGTCCGTAGACCTGCATTATGAGCTGTCAGACTATGCTAAATCTGTATCTTTTCAAGATCTAGAATGTTACATAAATAAGTGAACACTTAAAAGTGAGCATCGTCTACCGGATCCTTACTTGATAAAAGAGTGGACGGACATATACGTTCTTAACCATTATTTTATGTAAAGACTTTTCATATGTTTTTAGTTTGCAGCCCTCTACCCTTTTCCCTAAAGTGACTCCCGTACACACGCCGTCATTGTGAATAAGAGTGTGTTCTTAATGACTTGTGTGGATAAATTAAGTTAAATAAAATAATTAAAAAAAGCAATTATTCCGCTGAGTAGTATCTTATTCCTGAAAAAGAATCAATCAATTAGAAGTGTGCTTAGTTGAAAACCAGACATAATCCTACATTGTTTTGGTCAGAAAAATAAGCATATTCGAATGTGGATGTATTTATTTACTATAGTCAAGCCAGCCTCCACTCCCACCTGCCGTTCAGTTTAAAAACTGCTGAAAGCAGAGAAAACCATAAAGTACAGTCACAGAAGTGTACTCTATGTCCGTGTAAAACATGTTTTACACATGCACACACATAACACACGATTTGTTCCTACTGTTAATAGAAGTCTATGCAGAAGAGCTGCCTTTGAACTGGCCTCATAATGTGAACAGGATGACGGGATCATTGTCGTAACTCCGTCTATACTCGAATGGTGTGCACATCGGTGCGCCGTGCCTCCCGCGCACAGTCTTGTCAGCCAAGCAAGCAAATGGAGAAGAGGAAAAAGTATGAAAAACGAGGGTTTTATCTCTAGCGCCTGTCAATAAATTTTGCCCCAACTCAACAGCAAAAAAGCACTAGTTTTTGCGCCATGCGCTTTTCACAAATTTGGGCGCCAGGGGGGTCTGAAAAAGCGTTAAATATAGTGACAAATGTGCCAGTGGCTATGTTCTCGTGCTTAATGTGTGCCTCTGAAATCAGAAATAGTCACGTGATGCCAACATAATGATGAAGAAAGTAATTTAGACGATGTTAGTTTTGGGAATATATTACAGTTAAGTGTTGCTATGTTTTATTGGTAATTTGTAGTGTTGAGTTTCATCCAAGCGCACATCGTTGTCATATATACTAAACGGATAATTTTCTCTGTTTATGCTAAGCGGAGAATTTTATCTGTTTAGTATGCTAATCTGCATTAGCATGTTGAATAGTTGATTTAACTGAACACACAATCCGACTGCATTTGCTTTTTGACGCTGTGCGATATGGTCAGAATTTAAGTTGTTCAGTTTTGTTGGTGACGTTGGGTTAATGTACTAAAATGTAATATTGCTAGCTTAACAACGTGGTTACTGCTCAATATCGTATTAACCAGCTTGTATTAGCATTGTAAGGGTTCACACGTTCGCTTGACAACGTGCCCAATTATTTGCACGGTGCTATGTTCTCGTGTTTAATGTGTGCCTCTGAAAGCAGAAATAGTCGAGGAAAGACATTTAGACGATGCTAATTTTGGGAATCGTTACAGTTAAATGTTGCTGACTTTTATGGTAACTTGTAGATTTGAGATGACGTGTTTTCTCCGCTCAGCATGTGGAGAAGTGATAAATGTGAGGTGAGTTTTGTTTAGCCGGTGCAGCTGTGTGCATGTGTGAATCAGATGGGATTTGCCAATATTCGCCTTAAAATTGCTTAGAATACAGATATACAAATTGTTATGGTGAACTGTTCAGACTGTTCTGTTCACAGTTCTGTTTAATAACACAAAATATTTATTATCTTTGTTGGTTGTTTGAATATATTCTGACAAGGCCCTCTAACCACAGATCTATATGTACTGTCCCTCTCCCTTCACCATTTGGGAGGTGCAAATAGCCAGCTGAACAACCTGTCAGGCTTCAATAGCCCATTCCATACAAAAATGGTGACCCAATTTGATTATAGAAAGTTGAAACAATAATGGATTTTGAGTCATTTGTTTGACTCTGCTGAATAGTCAACCACAAGACATATTCAATTTCAAAACAAAATCAGCAAGAGCAAACTTTTGGAGAGTAGAATGAAAATTGAGATGAAAGCCATTTATTCATTATTTTCATGTCAAATTTAAAAATAGAACAATACATTGCTTACACAGACTTGAATTCATAATTTTTTTTCTCCCACCAAAGCTGGTATAATGACCATGCCATCACAGTGCTCGACAGGCTTTTGTATAAACAGTACAGTTTTACCAAATAAAAATGAAACTGCAAGATGAAATAATGTTGAAGTATTTATGAACGTGTGGCTATTTTCAGCTGGATTATGTGTTTATTTGTTTTTTAATTTCAGCTGCAGTAAAGAAGTGAAGCAGCCAGGTTACCGACCACGATATTGACAAGGCCGTGGCAGATCATCTTAAACACGGCCCTGGACGAAATGGGGGTGGCGGATACAAAAAATAGCTTGTTATAAATGGAGTACATTTATTTGACACTGTGGTTTGACTATTGCTTGACTTTTTTAGTGCATACACATGAAGATCTGTTTTCCGAAATGCTGTTTTTATCATAGTCATTCATTTATTATTGTTATTATTTATTCATCAGTTTGTATTATAGTTAATATCAGTAAAATCTGAATTTTTGATGTTTGAATTTTAGTATGAAAATATCAAATGTCATTAGTCCCACAAAGCTTGAGAAAATGACTTAAATAGCTTTAAGTCATTTTACTTTGGGTGCCAGCTCTTCGTATGTAAAAACAATGCCTATAATAGGATAATATATTGCATAATGAGTGGTGCTTGGGTTTCAAACAAATTTTAACATTGGAAAGACGTCTTAATAAGCGTGTTTTGGATTACTGTTTTTCAACTAAATTTGGAACGTACATTTTCTTTAGACAATATGTGTATTCTTTTTTATTTACATATATGCTTTTGTGGTTTTTCTTTGTTAAATATTTTTCACTGTTGAATATGTTGAATAAGTGAAGCCCCCTGCTGATCACTCTAGAGATGTGGTGGCTTCACCTGGATTGGACTACTGACTGAACTATTAGATAGGTGTTACACTGCAGACACTTCCTGACCAAGTCTGTATATTTGAAATGTGTACTAGTATTTTTTTTAATCATGACTAACCCATAAAATAAAGGCATTTGAAATTTGTGGAGGTTGAGTGCCTTGGAATTTTTATGTTTTTGAAATAAATTGGAACGTAGTTTCAATGTGGTTATGTGACGTCATTTGTACGTCTTTTCAACTACAGTTTGCTGTGGTAAGTGTTTAAAATGGTTAAAATTACATTTGTCATTGTTGGATAACATGTCAAGTTAATGTATTAAAATTTTTAAATTACAATGTGTCTTATTTCCTTTGATGAAACTGTATTTCCATGGTACGTTTTCGAAAGAAATGCTAACTGCTAACATGTTTTATTTTGAAGGAGCAGCTGAAGTGTGAGTGAGGCCGGGTCAGGGAAGGAGAAGGGACAAAAAGAGGGCAGGTGTAACGAGTGGATACAATCATTTAGCAGGCTAGAGAAGTTAAATTGTAAGAAAAAGATTATATGTCTGAGGTTTATAACGAGATAATTAACAAAAGACATTTTATTGAGTTTGAGGACGTGTAACTAATATTTTGCATCTTTGTAACTAACTACATGGCTTGTTAGCCAAGTGAGTGGTGGGGAGACTACAGGCTAAAGCTAACCGAGCTAACGCAGCTCCTTTGTGGATGGTTTCCAGCCCGAACGGATCGCCACCGGATAGCCCTCTGAGCCTTCCTGGATGCTCGGAGTTTCTCTGACTGTCTCCTGCTTCCGGGATCGACATATTGAACTACTAACTTCCCCAAATGCTAAAAGCAGAGAAACCCGTACATTACAGAATATGCACTTGTGAAATTGAAATGTCAGCTGACTTAATGGCGGGAGAATGGCGGCTCACTTGACGCAGTGACGTCACGCGTCGTTGCTCTACATAAAGCCTACACGACCGTTAACCGGCTATCTCGTTCTGATCTTTGACCAAAACGGGACACTCTTTGTGAGCAGAGCCACTGTGAGCATTTATTTCGAGCAGCAAGAGAAGACACCGGAAAGAGGAGACCCCGGAAAGAGGAGAGGCCACATCGGACATAGACCGTTATCCATAAGAGGACAAAAAGTCAAGCAACTCTCAATTATACGGCAGAGGAAGGTAAGTCAACTTATGCTAGCATAATACCTTGTTAGCTACAGGCTAATGTTAAAATAAGGCCTATTGGTAATTGTTTTAAATACTGTCTTTTATTTGTGTGCGTGTGCCCTAGTCATGTTATTGTAATTAATATGCATGTTCAAGGGTCCAATGTGCATTGAGTATGCTAATTATGTTTCCGTACCGAGTCAGTTGCCGCGTCGATTTAATGTAGGGTTACCACACGCCCCGGTTTCACCCGGATAGTTCAGATTTGGGATTGTGTCCAGAGTCCCTACAAAAGCACAGATATTTCCCGCTTTTCACCACTTGGGAATAACCCTAGATATGCATATTAAACACCGCGTTGACCACTAGCTTATGTACAGCTTCAGTCAGATAGCTCAGAGGATTCTAAATTCTCAGTTGCCATGCGACAATAAAAACAATATTGCCTTATAACACCAAATATAGCCAAGTGCCATTGCAAGTGCACCAGGATATTTTGACAAATAAAAGCCAGTTCCAAATAAGCAGGGTCTAAAGAATAGGAATCAAGGAAGAAGGCTTGACTGTACTTTATACTCCTTACATTTATAAAAAGAAATATTTGGACTTTATTCTCCTACCATTTATATAAATATCTGTACTTTATACTCATTACATTTATAGAAATATCTGTACTTTATACTCATTACATTTATATAAATATCTGTACTTTATACTCATTACATTTATAGAAATAGCTTTACTTTATACTCATTACATTTATAGAAATAGCTTTACTTTATACTCCTTAGATTTATAGAAATAGTAAGGATGTGACTTTTGGTCCAGAACACTGTTCCAAAGTTGCTAGTTACTATTCAAATATTATTCGAAAATCTAACATGTTTCCACGTTCATTTGATTTTTCCCAAAAAGAGTAAACAACTGTATTTTATGTCTAACCTCAGTGTATTCTCAAATTTGGAGGAATAATTAAACTTTGACATTTTTATTTTTTTATTTAGTGTTTCTGAGGGAAAGTAAGTTTTGTATTTTAAAATGAGCAGTTTACAAGCCTTTTGAATTAGTCACACCAGAAAACCAGTTTTACATTTCACTAATATCAGTTCTCTACAGGTATGTTATTAATATCAGTTCTCTACAGGTGTATTATCATTAATAACCGTAATCTACAGGTATATTGTCATTAATATCAGTTATCTACAGGTATATTGTCATTAATATCAGTAATCTATAGGTATATTGTCATTAATATCAGTTATCTACAGGTGTATATTCATTAATATCAGTTATCTACAGATATATTGTCATTAATATCAGTCATCTACAGGTGTATTGGCATTAATATCAGTTCTCTACAGGTTTATTGTCATTAATATCAGTCATCTACAGGTGTGTTGTAAGGATAGACTGATGTAGGTTTTTTTAATGGCTGATGCCGATACAGAGTCTTTATTTTAATTATTTTTCCCCAACACCCTTGGCCGATGGCCGATATGGACTGGTGATTTCCTTAAGTCGATATTTGGGGCCGATTGTGGGTAAAAAAAAAAAAGACAAATATTCCAGATCTCAAGTTAAAAATAAACATTTAACAGTAACAAACAGTAACTCAATATTTGTTTGTTTTTGTTTTTTTCAGGTGCAAGAGCTGAGGAGGAGGAGGAGGCAAGTGGAGCAGAGGAGGTGCTGAGTAGGAGACGTAGGAGGAGAGGAGGAGGAGGAGGTGGTGAGTAGGAGAGGAGGAGGAGTAGGCGGCGGAGGCAAGTAGTACAAGAGGAGTAGGTGGCGAGGAGGCGTGGTGTGTAGTAGAGGAGAAGTAAGCGGGAGGCGGCGAGGAGTAAGCGCGAGGCAAGGAGGAGGCGGCAGTGGTAGAAGAGGAGTAGGCGGCTGGGAGTAGAGGAGGCGCAAGGTTGAGCAGAGGAGGCAGCGGCAGCAAGCAGGAGGAGACCAGAGGCAGGAGATGGCAGGGCATGGAAGGAGGCTACGCATCAGGAGGCTAGGGGAGGATTTTGAGGAACTAGAGCGACTGATGGACGAGGTACTGGCTTTAATGAGGGCGGAACTAGAAGACCTGGAGTTGACAGACAGCGACTCTGGTTTCGGGAGTGTGGACACTCTGGAGGAAAGAGAGAGAGAAGAGAGAGAGGGAGAGAGAGAAGAGGAAGGAGAGAGAGAAGAGGAAGGAGAGAGAGAAGAGGGAGAGAGAGAAGAGGGAGAGAGAGAAGAGGAAGGAGAGAGAGAAGAGGGAGAGGAAGAGAGAGAAGAGGAAGGAGAGAGAGAAGAGGAAGGAGAGAGAGAAGAGGGAGAGAGAGAAGAGGGAGAGGGAGAAGAGGGAGAGGAAGAGAGAGAAGAGGAGGGAGAGAGAGAAGAGGGAGAGGGAGAAGAGAGAGAGGAAGAGAGAGAAGAGGAGGGAGAGAGAGAAGAGGGAGAGAGAGAAGAGGAAGGAGAGAGAGAAGAGGGAGAGGAAGAGAGAGAAGAGGAGGGAGAGAGAGAAGAGGAAGGAGAGAGAGAAGAGAGAGAAGAGGGAGAAGAGGGAGAGAGAGAAGAGAGAGAAGAGAGAGAGGGAGAAGAGGGAGAGAGAGAAGAGAGAGAGGGAGAAGAGGGAGAGGGAGAAGAGGGAGAGGGAGAAGAGGGAGAGGAAGAGAGAGAAGAGGAGGGAGAGAGAGAAGAGGGAGAGAGAGAAGAGGGAGAGGGAGAAGAGGAAGGAGAGAGAGAAGAGGAGGGAGAGAGAGAAGAGGGAGAGGGAAAAGAGGATGGAGAGAGAGAACAGGCAGAGCGACAGGAAGAGAGAGAGGAAGAGGAAGGAGAGAGAGAAGAGGGAGAGCGACAGGGAGAGGAAGAGGCAGAGAGAGAGGAGAGGACAACAACTCGTGACAGACTCCTCCGTTTTTTTTCTTCCCTCTTTTCTTTCCGGTGCTGCACAAAGTGTTCAGAAGAGGAGTAAGAACTCCAGTCGGACACTTTTGGAAGTCTGACTCACTTCCAAAAGTGAGCGCTGTCCTGTCCATGCTACCCTTCCAGGCTGCTGACAGTAAACCCAAAAACTTAAAGAAAACTGTGAAATGAAATACAAAAAGATACCCAAAATAAGTATAAAAAAATAAAATACAACAATTAAAAAAAATAAAAACTATAGACATACAGTTGTAAACATTTTTAAATGGAGAAAATAATAAAAAATTGAAAAATTAAAATGACAAAATAAAAATATTTTGGATTTAAAATATACTAAGAATAATTTTTAAATTATCATAGCAAATAAAAAGCAATGAAAGTAAAATAAACTATCACAAATTGATTTGAAACTTTACAAAAAATGTGAAAACATGACAACCAAAATATAAAAAATCATAATGAAAAAAAATTATAACACCAACTAAAAATTTACATTTAATTAGGTAAAAAAATATCCCACAACATTGAATTTAAATCATTACTTAAAAAGAAATTGATAAATACACTAAAGAAGTTGTCCCGTTAAGGGGAGAGGGGGGGCAAAAAAACTCCCCCCAAATATCCTAGAAATAAACCAAAAATATAGCAAATTAAAACTATTAAAAGGTTTAAGAATTAGAAAATAAGTATTTTTAATGATGAAGTAAAATACAATTATATTACAAATTAATTCAAAATGTAAAAATAATTCATATGGCAACCAAAAAAATAATACAATGCATAATAAAAAAAAGTCATACTGAAAAAAAAAATAGGGGGGGAGGGGGTGGTGGGCCAAAAAAGACCCTAAAAAAATCCTAAAAATAAACCAAAAATTCAGTAATTGAAAACTATTAAAAGGTGTAAAAATTTGAAAATAAACAACTATTTTAATTGTGAAGTAAAAAACTATTTATATTACAAATTAATGAAATTTTTTTTAAAACATACAATAGAGAAGTTGTCCCCCGAGAGGGGGGGTGGTGGTGGGCCAAAACAATAACAAAACAATTTCTCCCCCCAAAAAATCCTAAAAATAAACAAAAAACAAAAAAAAAACAGAAATTAAATTAAAACAATTGAAAGGTATAAAAATTTGCAATTACATGTTTTTAATTGTGAAGTAAAAAAAACTATTTATATTACAAATTAATTTTAAAACATACAATAAAGAAGTTGTCCCCCGAGAGGGGGGGTGGTGGTGGGCCAAAAAAATAACAAAACAATCTCTCCCCCCAAAAAATCTTAAAAATAAACAAAAAAATACAGTAATTAAATTAAAAGTATTAAAAGATATAAAAATCTGAAAATACATATTTTTAATTGTAAAGTAAAATACAATTCATATTATAAATTATTTCAAAAATGTAAAAATAATTTCAAAGTATGGCAACCAAAAAATAATCCAATGCATAATAAAAGATCATAATGAGAAACAAAGTAGGGGGGTGGTGGGCCAAAAAAGAGCCTAAAAAAATCCTAAAAATAAACCAAAAATTCAGTAATTGAAAACTATTAAAAGGTGTAAAAATTTGAAAATAAACAACTATTTTAATTGTGAAGTAAAAAACTATTTATATTACAAATTAATTCAAAAATTTAAAAACATACAATAGAGAAGTTGTCCCCCGAGAGGGGGGGTGGTGGTGGGCCAAAAAAATAACAAAACAATCTCTCCCCCCAAAAAATCCAAAAAATAAACAAAAAATACAGTAATTTAAAACTATTAAAAGGTGTAAAAATTAGAAAGTAAACAAATATTTTAATTGTGAAGTAAAAAACTATATTACAAATTAATTAAACATTTTTAAAACATAGAATAGAGAAGTTGTCCCCCAAGAGTGGGGGGGTGGTGGTGGGCCAAAACAATAACAAAACAATCTCTCCCCCCAAAAAATCTTAAAAATACAGTAATTAAATTAAAAGTATTAAAAGGTATAAAAATCTGAAAATACATATTTTTAATTGTAAAGTAAAATACAATTTATATTACAAATTAATTCAAAAATGTAAAAATAATTTCAAAGTATGGCAACCAAAAAAATAATACAATGCATAAAAAAATCATATTGACAAACAAAGTAGGGGGGGTGGTGGGCCAAAAAAGACCCTAAAAAAATCCTAAAAATAAACCAAAAATTCAGTAATTGAAAACTATTAAAAGGTGTAAAAATTTGAAAATAAACAACTATTTTAATTGTGAAGTAAAAAACTATTTATATTACAAATTAATGAAATTTTTTTTAAAACATACAATAGAGAAGTTGTCCCCCGAGAGGGGGGGTGGTGGTGGGCCAAAACAATAACAAAACAATCTCTCCCCCCAAAAAATCCTAAAAATAAACAAAAAATACAGTAATTTGAAACTATTAAAAGGTGTAAAAATTAGAAAATAAACAAATATTTTAATTGTGAAGTAAAAAAACAATTTATATTACAAATTAATTTTAAAACATACAATAGAGAAGTTGTCCCCCAAGAGTGGGGGGGTGGTGGTGGGCCAAAACAATAACTAAACAATCTCTCCCCCCAAAAAAATCCTAAAAATAAAAAAAAAAAAAAAAAACCAGAAATTAAATTAAAACAATTGAAAGGTATAAAAATTTGCAATTACATGTTTTTAATTGTGAAGTAAAAAAAACTATTTATATTACAAATTAATTTAAAAACATACAATAGAGAAGTTGTCCCCCGAGAGGGGGGGTGGTGGTGGGCCAAAAAAATAACAAAACAATCTCTCCCCCCAAAAAATCCTAAAAATAAACAAAAAATTCAGTAATTTGAAACTATTAAAAGGTGTAAAAATTAGAAAATAAACAAATATTTTAATTGTGAAGTAAAAAACTATATTACAAATGAATTAAACATTTTTAAAACATACAATAGAGAAGTTGTCCCCCAAGAGGGGGGGTGGTGGTGGGCCAAAACAATAACTAAAAATCTCTCCCTCAAAAAAAATCCTAAAAATAAACCAAAAAAAATAAAAAATACAGAAATTAAATTAAAATAATGTGTGGCCACATTTTCTCAATGTATCTGTGGTTGATGTCATCCTACTTTATGTACAATTTGTGGAGTAGTGTACCCTTACATATGTCCTACGTTGCCAATTTGGAATGTTATAGTGGCAAGTGTCATACTTCAGGTTCCAAAATCCTGCTGGAAACCACATGTGGGTTCATATTTACCATGGGTTCTTTGACCAACAGTTTGTTGTGATACACACTGAGATTCCTTGTTTCAAATGATTTTGTAACAGTTTCTCCTCAGGACATGTGGTTGGGGCTCCTGCACCATTTCACCGGAGAACATGAGTGGGCCCTTGATGTCTGTCACCGTGGCTCCTTGGAGGACAGCAGAGACGAGGACTGGATGGAGACGGACAGTTTGGTACATGAAAGACGAAGAGAAATGATTGTTGACAAACGCTGGCTGAAGAACATGGACAAATATGTGCACTTGAGGTAAATATGCAAATGTTCATGACTTCATGACCAGAGTAAGGGCGCTTTGGCAGTATGTATTGAGGATTATTTACATTTCACCCCCTTCTATTTTAGTCACGTGCCCCCACTCAACACTTTAGGTGACGTTGAACCATGCCATCTAGTACATCTTGTTGTTTATGCACCACACTGTAACATTCATTAATCTTTGAAGTCACTGGAATCCACACAGACTAGCTCAACGCACCTTACCTGCACACTTTTAACTTTGTTGGTTTACTTATGCACTTTAGGATTTATTGCTCCTTTTATCTCTCTCTGTCCCGGTTACATTGATTGTATACAGAATGGTGATAGATGTTTGATGTGTGTAATGTCACAATAGCATACAGTCTGTATTATAATTTGTGTATGCTGCTTTATGACTTTTACTAAGGGATCAATAAATTTGCTGCTATTCCCTCAGGTCAACTGTAGAACAGTAGTTGTTCCACAGCTATATTGTCATGTATGCCAGCAAGCGCTCCAGCTTTTCCCCTCCAGTTTATGAAGCCCGGACCTTGTTGGCTGGCCTGGACTACAATCACCATCTCAACAGACCAGCCAAGAGGAAAGAGACGTGGTGAGAAGCGGAGGTAAGTCGTCATAAACACTTTGTTTCATTTGTTAGCTGTGGAAAGCAAATATCACACCTGTCCTATCAATACTGATCACATTTTGTTTTTTGCATTTCCAGATCATACGTTGATGAGCCAGAGCCTGTGACTCCCGTGAACCGGCCCGTTCAGCCAACTGCATCATCCTCCTCTAGCCTGCCGGAGCCTGCTCCTCCCACCCCCCCTCCAGCTAAGGTCACCCCCTGTGTTGGCAGCACCCATACTGCTGCTGCGCCCCACACAGCCACAGGCCCCCTCCATCCTGTATCCTGGGTCATCCTGCAGCCAGACCTCCGTGCCTCCTGCTGTTCACTTTTTTTTCCTCTTGTTCTGTTGCAAAAAAAATAATGCCACAATGTGTATACATTGAGTGAACTTACAATTTGTGTAGACTTACATTTAGTTTTGTTGACTTTGTTGTGGTAAGCGAGCTTTAAATTAAACAGATCTTGTATTTTATATGTATTGCCTTTTTAAATGAAAAATAAAAGTTGTGAAAGCATTTTGGAGTCTCTGTGTGCCTATGTTTCATAAGGGGTGGGATAGTGAAAAGAAAACACATCAAAGTATGCATAAAACTTCCAGAGAAAGTGAGAGTACACTGAATACATTATTACACCCCTTTTCCTTAATTCAGCTCAAAAATTAAAAAAATAAAACATTTGATAGTATGAATCTCACCTACAGCATCAACTCACATGATAATTCTAATAAACTTGGCCTTGCATGTGACACTTCTGGAAATCAAAGTTGCCACAATCTGCCACCAGATGGAGCTGTCCTTTTTGATCCCTAAAGATCAACATAAGGAGGACTAATTAAAATCTGGGTTTTGGAATGAACACTAACATCACCCATACTAGGACTATCTTAAAGGCCCACTACAGGTTATCGCCCTCCTACAGTGAACCAAACGCTCCGTCCCTGGTCCTTCGTGGGTTAGGGGTTTGGGTTATGGTCGGAGCGCATGCGCACTTCACTGCCGAACCTCTATCACTCGCTTTTGGAGTACGGCTACCGTGTCTATATCCTGCGTCTATTTGTATTGATGTTTTTTACTGATGTATTGATTAATGTGCTTTGTCCGAATCAAGTAAACTGATCAAAACAAATCGACTATATTGAATGTACTGACCTGTAACTAAAGGGGCAATAGATGTAAATGAAACTCATTTATAATTTAAACACAAATTATTACTCAATATTATCCATTACTAAATCAAATGCCCTCATATAGTAGAAGTTTTCTGAGCCTCACCTGAAAGCAGTGTATATATATAAATTTAAAAAAAAAAAAAAAAAAAAAATATATATATATATATATATATATATATATATATATATATATATATATATATATATATATATATATATATATATACTGTTTTAAAGAGAGTGGAATAGAAAAAAAATTTTTTTGAAAATGTTTTTTTTTTAAGTATTAAGCAGGGGAGGGTGTGGCACCCTGGAAAATAGTTCATTTCTTCATAAAAGGGACACCCCCAACATTTTTTTTTAATACTTTTCTGTCCATATGTTGTTTATAACTTCATCTGTGAAACTGTTTGGTTCCAGTTGCAATATCGCATCGCGCCAGTAGGTGTCAGTAATGGCACAGTGATCAGAGACTTGACCTATTGACATGCGCAGAAGCAGCTCAAGCTCCGTTGTAGGCTGCGAGTTGTCAAGAAGAGCCATTACTGAACGAAGTCCTGTTTTTAATCTGTTTTCACAGAGAAAAAAAGGTCTCCTGTTGCACACGAGTGTGTTGTCTTGACGTGTGTTACATATATATATATATATATATATATATATATATATATATATATATATATATATATATATATATATATATATATATATATATATATATATATATAATATATATATATATATATATATATATATATATATATATATATATATATACTGCCTGCCTGACGTTTTGCATCTTTGTAACTAACTACATGGCTTGTTAGCCAAGTGAGCGGTGGGGAGACTACAGGCTAAAGCTAACCGAGCTAACACAGCTCCTTTGTGGATGGTTTCCAGCCCGAACGGATCGCCCTCTGAGCCTTCCTGGATGCTCGGAGTTTCTCTGACTGTCTCCTGCTTCCGGGATCGACATATTGAACTACTAACTTCCCCAAATGCTAAAAGCAGAGAAACCCGTACATTACAGAATATGCACTTGTGAATTTGAAATGTCAGCTGACTTAATGGCGGGAGAATGGCGGCTCACTTGACGCAGTGACGTCACGCGTCGTTGCTCTACATAAAGCCTACACGACCGTTAACCGGCTATCTCGTTCTGATCTTTGACCAAAACGGGACACTCTTTGTGAGCAGAGCCACTGTGAGCATTTATTTCGAGCAGCAAGAGAACACACCGGAAAGAGGAGACCCCGGAAAGAGGAGAGGCCACATCGGACATAGACCGTCATCCATAAGAGGACAAAAAGTCAAGCAACTCTCAATTGTACGGCAGAGGAAGGTAAGTCAACTTATGCTAGCATAATACCTTGTTAGCTACAGGCTAATGTTAAAATAAGGCCTATTGGTAATTGTTTTAAATACTGTCTTTTATTTGTGTGCTGTGCCCTAGTCATGTTATTGTAATTAATATGCATGTTCAAGGGTCCAATGTGCATTGAGTATGCTAATTATGTTTCCGTGCCGAGTCAGTTGCCGAGTCGATTTAATGTAGGGTTACCACACGCCCCGGTTTCACCCGGATAGTTCAGATTTGGGATTGTGTCCAGAGTCCCTACAAAAGCACAGATATTTCCCGCTTTTCACCACTTGGGAATAACCCTAGATATGCATATTAAACACCGCGTTGACCACTAGCTTATGTACAGCTTCAGTCAGATAGCTCAGAGGATTCTAAATTCTCAGTTGCCATGCGACAATAAAAAGAATATTGCCTTATAACACCAAATATAGCCAAGTGCCATTGCAAGTGCACCAGGATATTTTGACAAATAAAAGCCAGTTCCAAATAAGCAGGGTCTAAAGATTAGGAATCAAGGAAGAAGGCTTGACTGTACTTTATACTCCTTACATTTATAGAAATATCTGTACTTTATACTCATTACATTTATATAAATATCTGTACTTTATAGTCATTACATTTATAGAAATATCTGTACTTTATACTCCTTCCATTTATAGAAATATCTGTACTTTATTCTCCTACCATTTATATAAATATCTGTACTTTATACTCATTACATTTATAGAAATAGCTTTACTTTATACTCCTTAGATTTATAGAAATAGTAAGGATGTGACTTTTGGTCCAGAACACTGTTCCAAAGTTGCTAGTTACTATTCAAATATTATTCGAAAATCTAACATGTTTCCACGTTCATTTGATTTTTCCCAAAAAGAGTAAACAACTGTATTTTATGTCTAACCTCAGTGTATTCTCAAATTTGGAGGAATAATTAAACTTTATGACATTTTTATTTTTTTATTTAGTGTTTCTGAGGGAAAGTAAGTTTTGTATTTTAAAATGAGCAGTTTACAAGCCTTTTGAATTAGTCACACCAGAAAACCAGTTTTACATTTCACTAATATCAGTTCTCTACAGGTATGTTATTAATATCAGTTATCTACAGGTGTATTATCATTAATAACCGTTGTCTACAGGTGTGTTGTAAGAATAGACTGATGTAGGTTTTTTTAATGGCTGATGCCGATACAGAGTCTTTATTTTAATTATTTTTCCCCAACACCCTTGGCCGATGGCCGATATGGACTGGTGATTTCCTTAAGTCGATATTTGGGGCCGATTGTGGGTAAAAAAAAAAGACAAATATTCCAGATCTCAAGTTAAAAATAAACATTTAACAGTAACAAACAGTAACTCAATATTTGTTTGTTTTTGTTTTTTTCAGGTGCAAGAGCTGAGGAGGAGGAGGAGGCAAGTGGAGCAGAGGAGGTGCTGAGTAGGAGACGTAGGAGGAGAGGAGGAGGAGGTGGTGAGTAGGAGAGGAGGAGGAGTAGGCGGCGGAGGCGAGTAATACAAGAGGAGTAGGTGGCGAGGAGGCGTGGTGTGTAGTAGAGGAGAAGTAAGCGGGAGGCGGCGAGGAGTAAGCGCGAGGCAAGGAGGAGGCGGCAGTGGTAGAAGAGGAGTAGGCGGCTGGGAGTAGAGGAGGCGCAAGGTTGAGCAGAGGAGGCAGCGGCAGCAAGCAGGAGGAGACCAGAGGCAGGAGATGGCAGGGCATAGAAGGAGGCTACGCATCAGGAGGCTAGGGGAGGATTTTGAGGAACTAGAGCGACTGATGGACGAGGTACTGGCTTTAATGAGGGCGGAACTAGAAGACCTGGAGTTGACAGACAGCGACTCTGGTTTCGGGAGTGTGGACACTCTGGAGGAAAGAGAGAGAGAAGAGAGAGAGGGAGAGAGAGAAGAGGAAGGAGAGAGAGAAGAGGGAGAGGAAGAGAGAGAAGAGGAGGGAGAGAGAGAAGAGGAAGGAGAGAGAGAAGAGAGAGAAGAGGGAGAGAGAGAAGAGAGAGAGGGAGAAGAGGGAGAGGGAGAAGAGGGAGAGGGAGAAGAGGGAGAGGGAGAAGAGGGAGAGGAAGAGAGAGAAGAGGAGGGAGAGAGAGAAGAGAGAGAGGGAGAAGAGGGAGAGAGAGAAGAGAGAGAGGGAGAAGAGGGAGAGAGAGAAGAGAGAGAGGGAGAAGAGGGAGAGGGAGAAGAGGGAGAGGGAGAAGAGGGAGAGGGAGAAGAGGGAGAGGAAGAGAGAGAAGAGGAGGGAGAGAGAGAAGAGGGAGAGAGAGAAGAGGGAGAGAGAGAAGAGGGAGAGGGAGAAGAGGAAGGAGAGAGAGAAGAGAGAGAGGAAGAGAGAGAAGAGGGAGAGGGAGAAGAGGAAGGAGAGGGAGAAGAGGATGGAGAGAGAGAACAGGCAGAGCGACAGGAAGAGAGAGAGGAAGAGGAAGGAGAGAGAGAAGAGGGAGAGCGACAGGGAGAGGAAGAGGCAGAGAGAGAGGAGAGGACAACAACTCGTGACAGACTCCTCCGTTTTTTTTCTTCCCTCTTTTCTTTCCGGTGCTGCACAAAGTGTTCAGAAGAGGAGTAAGAACTCCAGTCGGACACTTTTGGAAGTCTGACTCACTTCCAAAAGTGAGCGCTGTCCTGTCCATGCTACCCTTCCAGGCTGCTGACAGTAAACCCAAAAACTTAAAGAAAACTGTGAAATGAAATACAAAAAAGATACCCAAAATAAGTATAAAAAAATAAAATACAACAATTAAAAAAAATAAAAACTATAGAAATACAGTTGTAAACATTTTTAAATGGAGAAAATAATAAAAAATTGAAAAATTAAAATGACAAAATAAAAATATTTTGGATTTAAAATATACTAAGAATAAATTTTAAATTATCATAGCAAATAAAAAGCAATGAAAGTAAAATAAACTATCACAAATTGATTAGAAACTTTACAAAAAATGTGAAAACATGACAACCAAAATATAAAAAATCATAATGAAAAAAAATTATAACACCAACTAAAAATTTACATTTAATTAGGTAAAAAAAATATCCCACAACATTGAATTTAAATCATTACTTAAAAAGAAATTGATAAATACACTAAAGAAGTTGTCCCGTTAAGGGGAGGGGGGGGGGGGGCAAAAAAACTCCCCCCAAATATCCTAGAAATAAACCAAAAATATAGCAATTAAATTAAAACTATTAAAAGGTTTAAGAATTAGAAAATAAGTATTTTTAATGATGAAGTAAAATACAATTATATTACAAATTAATTCAAAATGTAAAAATAATTCATATGGCAACCAAAAAATGATACAATGCATAATAAAAAAAAGTCATACTGAAAAAAAAAATAGGGGGGGAGGGGGTGGTGGGCCAAAAAAGACCCTAAAAAAATCCTAAAAATAAACCAAAAATTCAGTAATTGAAAACTATTAAAAGGTGTAAAAATTTGAAAATAAACAACTATTTTAATTGTGAAGTAAAAAACTATTTATATTACAAATTAATGAAATTTTTTTTAAAACATACAATAGAGAAGTTGTCCCCCGAGAGGGGGGGTGGTGGTGGGCCAAAACAATAACAAAACAATTTCTCCCCCCAAAAAATCCTAAAAATAAACAAAAAAAAAAAAAAAAACAGAAATTAAATTAAAACAATTGAAAGGTATAAAAATTTGCAATTACATGTTTTTAATTGTGAAGTAAAAAAAACTATTTATATTACAAATTAATTTTAAAACATACAATAAAGAAGTTGTCCCCCGAGAGGGGGGGTGGTGGTGGGCCAAAAAAATAACAAAACAATCTCTCCCCTCAAAAAATCTTAAAAATAAACAAAAAAATACAGTAATTAAATTAAAAGTATTAAAAGATATAAAAATCTGAAAATACATATTTTTAATTGTAAAGTAAAATACAATTCATATTATAAATTATTTCAAAAATGTAAAAATAATTTCAAAGTATGGCAACCAAAAAATAATCCAATGCATAATAAAAGATCATAATGAGAAACAAAGTAGGGGGGTGGTGGGCCAAAAAAGAGCCTAAAAAAATCCTAAAAATAAACCAAAAATTCAGTAATTGAAAACTATTAAAAGGTATAAAAATTTGAAAATAAACAACTATTTTAATTGTGAAGTAAAAAACTATTTATATTACAAATTAATTCAAAAATTTAAAAACATACAATAGAGAAGTTGTCCCCCGAGAGGGGGGGTGGTGGTGGGCCAAAAAAATAACAAAACAATCTCTCCCCCCAAAAAATCCAAAAAATAAACAAAAAATACAGTAATTTAAAACTATTAAAAGGTGTAAAAATTAGAAAGTAAACAAATATTTTAATTGTGAAGTAAAAAACTATATTACAAATTAATTAAACATTTTTAAAACATAGAATAGAGAAGTTGTCCCCCAAGAGTGGGGGGGTGGTGGTGGGCCAAAACAATAACAAAACAATCTCTCCCCCCAAAAAATCTTAAAAATACAGTAATTAAATTAAAAGTATTAAAAGGTATAAAAATCTGAAAATACATATTTTTAATTGTAAAGTAAAATACAATTTATATTACAAATTAATTCAAAAATGTAAAAATAATTTCAAAGTATGGCAACCAAAAAAATAATACAATGCATAAAAAAATCATATTGACAAACAAAGTAGGGGGGTGGTGGGCCAAAAAAGACCCTAAAAAAATCCTAAAAATAAACAAAAAATACAGTAATTTGAAACTATTAAAAGGTGTAAAAATTAGAAAATAAACAAATATTTTAATTGTGAAGTAAAAAACAATTTATATTACAAATTAATTTTAAAACATACAATAGAGAAGTTGTCCCCCAAGAGTGGGGGGGTGGTGGTGGGCCAAAACAATAACTAAACAATCTCTCCCCCCAAAAAAATCCTAAAAATAAAAAAAAAAAAAAAAAACAGAAATTAAATTAAAACAATTGAAAGGTATAAAAATTTGCAATTACATGTTTTTAATTGTGAAGTAAAAAAAACTATTTATGTTACAAATTAATTTAAAAACATACAATAGAGAAGTTGTCCCCCGAGAGGGGGGGTGGTGGTGGGCCAAAAAAATAACAAAACAATCTCTCCCCCCAAAAAATCCTAAAAATAAACAAAAAATTCAGTAATTTGAAACTATTAAAAGGTGTAAAAATTAGAAAATAAACAAATATTTTAATTGTGAAGTAAAAAACTATATTACAAATGAATTAAACATTTTTAAAACATACAATAGAGAAGTTGTCCCCCAAGAGGGGGGGTGGTGGTGGGCCAAAACAATAACTAAAAATCTCTCCCTCAAAAAAAATCCTAAAAATAAACCAAAAAAAATAAAAAATACAGAAATTAAATTAAAATAATGTGTGGCCACATTTTCTCAATGTATCTGTGGTTGATGTCATCCTACTTTATGTACAATTTGTGGAGTAGTGTACCCTTACATATGTCCTACGTTGCCAATTTGGAATGTTATAGTGGCAAGTGTCATACTTCAGGTTCCAAAATCCTGCTGGAAACCACATGTGGGTTCATATTTACCATGGGTTCTTTGACCAACAGTTTGTTGTGATACACACTGAGATTCCTTGTTTCAAATGATTTTGTAACAGTTTCTCCTCAGGACATGTGGTTGGGGCTCCTGCACCATTTCACCGGAGAACATGAGTGGGCCCTTGATGTCTGTCACCGTGGCTCCTTGGAGGACAGCAGAGACGAGGACTGGATGGAGACGGACAGTTTGGTACATGAAAGACGAAGAGAAATGATTGTTGACAAACGCTGGCTGAAGAACATGGACAAATATCTGCACTTGAGGTAAATATGCAAATGTTCATGACTTCATGACCAGAGTAAGGGCGCTTTGGCAGTATGTATTGAGGATTATTTACATTTCACCCCCTTCTATTTTAGTCACGTGCCCCCACTCAACACTTTAGGTGACGTTGAACCATGCCATCTAGTACATCTTGTTGTTTAAGCACCACACTGTAACATTCATCAATCTTTGAAGTCACTGGAATCCACACAGACTAGCTCAACGCACCTTACCTGCACACTTTTAACTTTGTTGGTTTACTTATGCACTTTAGGATTTATTGCTCCTTTTATCTCTCTCTGTCCCGGTTACATTGATTGTATACAGAATGGTGATAGATGTTTGATGTGTGTAATGTCACAATAGCATACAGTCTGTATTATAATTTGTGTATGCTGCTGGATGACTTTTACTAAGGGATCAATAAATTTGCTGCTATTCCCTCAGGTCAACTGTAGAACAGTAGTTGTTCCACAGCTATATTGTCATGTATGCCAGCAAGCGCTCCAGCTTTTCCCCTCCAGTTTATGAAGCCCGGACCTTGTTGGCTGGCCTGGACTACAATCACCATCTCAACAGACCAGCCAAGAGGAAAGAGACGTGGTGAGAAGCGGAGGTAAGTCGTCATAAACACTTTGTTTCATTTGTTAGCTGTGGAAAGCAAATATCACACCTGTCCTATCAATACTGATCACATTTTGTTTTTTGCATTTCCAGATCATACGTTGATGAGCCAGAGCCTGTGACTCCCGTGAACCGGCCCGTTCAGCCAACTGCATCATCCTCCTCTAGCCTGCCGGAGCCTGCTCCTCCCACCCCCCCTCCAGCTAAGGTCACCCCCTGTGTTGGCAGCACCCATACTGCTGCTGCGCCCCACACAGCCACAGGCCCCCTCCATCCTGTATCCTGGGTCATCCTGCAGCCAGACCTCCGTGCCTCCTGCTGTTCACTTTTTTTTCCTCTTGTTCTGTTGCAAAAAAAATAATGCCACAATGTGTATACATTGAGTGAACTTACAATTTGTGTAGACTTACATTTAGTTTTGTTGACTTTGTTGTGGTAAGCGAGCTTTAAATTAAACAGATCTTGTATTTTATATGTATTGCCTTTTTAAATGAAAAATAAAAGTTGTGAAAGCATTTTGGAGTCTCTGTGTGCCTATGTTTCATAAGGGGTGGGATAGTGAAAAGAAAACACATCAAAGTATGCATAAAACTTCCAGAGAAAGTGAGAGTACACTGAATACATTATTACACCCTTTTCCTTAATTCAGCTCAAAAATTAAAAAAATAAAACATTTGATAGTATGAATCTCACCTACAGCATCAACTCACATGATAATTCTAATAAACTTGGCCTTGCATGTGACACTTCTGGAAATCAAAGTTGCCACAATCTGCCACCAGATGGAGCTGTCCTTTTTGATCCCTAAAGATCAACATAAGGAGGACTAATTAAAATCTGGGTGTTTGAATGAACACTAACATCACCCATACTAGGACTATCTTAAAGGCCCACTACAGGTTATCGCCCTCCTACAGTGAACCAAACGCTCCGTCCCTGGTCCTTCGTGGGTTAGGGGTTTGGGTTATGGTCGGAGCGCATGCGCACTTCACTGCCGAACCTCTATCACTCGCTTTTGGAGTACGGCTACCGTGTCTATATCCTGCGTCTATTTGTATTGATGTTTTTTACTGATGTATTGATTAATGTGCTTTGTCCGAATCAAGTAAACTGATCAAAACAAATCGACTATATTGAATGTACTGACCTGTAACTAAAGGGCAATAGATGTAAATGAAACTCATTTATAATTTAAACACAAATTATTACTCAATATTATCCATTACTAAATCAAATGCCCTCATATAGTAGAAGTTTTCTGAGCCTCACCTGAAAGCAGTGTATATATATAAATTTAAAAAAAAAAAAAAAAAAAAAATATATATATATATATATATATATATATATATATATATATATATATATATATATATATATATATATATATATATATACTGTTTTAAAGAGAGTGGAATAGAAAAAAAATTTTTTTGAAAATGTTTTTTTTTTAAGTATTAAGCAGGGGAGGGTGTGGCACCCTGGAAAATAGTTCATTTCTTCATAAAAGGGACACCCCCAACATTTTTTTTTAATACTTTTCTGTCCATATGTTGTTTATAACTTCATCTGTGAAACTGTTTGGTTCCAGTTGCAATATCGCATCGCGCCAGTAGGTGTCAGTAATGGCACAGTGATCAGAGACTTGACCTATTGACATGCGCAGAAGCAGCTCAAGCTCCGTTGTAGGCTGCGAGTTGTCAAGAAGAGCCATTACTGAACGAAGTCCTGTTTTTAATCTGTTTTCACAGAGAAATAAAAAGGTCTCCTGTTGCACACGAGTGTGTTGTCTTGACGTGTGTTACATATATATATATATATATATATATATATATATATATATATATATATATATATATATATATATACTGCCTGCCTGACGTTTTGCATCTTTGTAACTAACTACATGGCTTGTTAGCCAAGTGAGCGGTGGGGAGACTACAGGCTAAAGCTAACCGAGCTAACGCAGCTCCTTTGTGGATGGTTTCCAGCCCGAACGGATCGCCCTCTGAGCCTTCCTGGATGCTCGGAGTTTCTCTGACTGTCTCCTGCTTCCGGGATCGACATATTGAACTACTAACTTCCCCAAATGCTAAAAGCAGAGAAACCCGTACATTACAGAATATGCACTTGTGAATTTGAAATGTCAGCTGACTTAATGGCGGGAGAATGGCGGCTCACTTGACGCAGTGACGTCACGCGTCGTTGCTCTACATAAAGCCTACACGACCGTTAACCGGCTATCTCGTTCTGATCTTTGACCAAAACGGGACACTCTTTGTGAGCAGAGCCACTGTGAGCATTTATTTCGAGCAGCAAGAGAACACACCGGAAAGAGGAGACCCCGGAAAGAGGAGAGGCCACATCGGACATAGACCGTCATCCATAAGAGGACAAAAAGTCAAGCAACTCTCAATTGTACGGCAGAGGAAGGTAAGTCAACTTATGCTAGCATAATACCTTGTTAGCTACAGGCTAATGTTAAAATAAGGCCTATTGGTAATTGTTTTAAATACTGTCTTTTATTTGTGTGCTGTGCCCTAGTCATGTTATTGTAATTAATATGCATGTTCAAGGGTCCAATGTGCATTGAGTATGCTAATTATGTTTCCGTGCCGAGTCAGTTGCCGAGTCGATTTAATGTAGGGTTACCACACGCCCCGGTTTCACCCGGATAGTTCAGATTTGGGATTGTGTCCAGAGTCCCTACAAAAGCACAGATATTTCCCGCTTTTCACCACTTGGGAATAACCCTAGATATGCATATTAAACACCGCGTTGACCACTAGCTTATGTACAGCTTCAGTCAGATAGCTCAGAGGATTCTAAATTCTCAGTTGCCATGCGACAATAAAAAGAATATTGCCTTATAACACCAAATATAGCCAAGTGCCATTGCAAGTGCACCAGGATATTTTGACAAATAAAAGCCAGTTCCAAATAAGCAGGGTCTAAAGATTAGGAATCAAGGAAGAAGGCTTGACTGTACTTTATACTCCTTACATTTATAGAAATATCTGTACTTTATACTCATTACATTTATATAAATATCTGTACTTTATAGTCATTACATTTATAGAAATATCTGTACTTTATACTCCTTCCATTTATAGAAATATCTGTACTTTATTCTCCTACCATTTATATAAATATCTGTACTTTATACTCATTACATTTATAGAAATAGCTTTACTTTATACTCCTTAGATTTATAGAAATAGTAAGGATGTGACTTTTGGTCCAGAACACTGTTCCAAAGTTGCTAGTTACTATTCAAATATTATTCGAAAATCTAACATGTTTCCACGTTCATTTGATTTTTCCCAAAAAGAGTAAACAACTGTATTTTATGTCTAACCTCAGTGTATTCTCAAATTTGGAGGAATAATTAAACTTTATGACATTTTTATTTTTTTATTTAGTGTTTCTGAGGGAAAGTAAGTTTTGTATTTTAAAATGAGCAGTTTACAAGCCTTTTGAATTAGTCACACCAGAAAACCAGTTTTACATTTCACTAATATCAGTTCTCTACAGGTATGTTATTAATATCAGTTATCTACAGGTGTATTATCATTAATAACCGTTATCTACAGGTGTGTTGTAAGAATAGACTGATGTAGGTTTTTTTAATGGCTGATGCCGATACAGAGTCTTTATTTTAATTATTTTTCCCCAACACCCTTGGCCGATGGCCGATATGGACTGGTGATTTCCTTAAGTCGATATTTGGGGCCGATTGTGGGTAAAAAAAAAAAGACAAATATTCCAGATCTCAAGTTAAAAATAAACATTTAACAGTAACAAACAGTAACTCAATATTTGTTTGTTTTTGTTTTTTTCAGGTGCAAGAGCTGAGGAGGAGGAGGAGGCAAGTGGAGCAGAGGAGGTGCTGAGTAGGAGACGTAGGAGGAGAGGAGGAGGAGGTGGTGAGTAGGAGAGGAGGAGGAGTAGGCGGCGGAGGCGAGTAATACAAGAGGAGTAGGTGGCGAGGAGGCGTGGTGTGTAGTAGAGGAGAAGTAAGCGGGAGGCGGCGAGGAGTAAGCGCGAGGCAAGGAGGAGGCGGCAGTGGTAGAAGAGGAGTAGGCGGCTGGGAGTAGAGGAGGCGCAAGGTTGAGCAGAGGAGGCAGCGGCAGCAAGCAGGAGGAGACCAGAGGCAGGAGATGGCAGGGCATAGAAGGAGGCTACGCATCAGGAGGCTAGGGGAGGATTTTGAGGAACTAGAGCGACTGATGGACGAGGTACTGGCTTTAATGAGGGCGGAACTAGAAGACCTGGAGTTGACAGACAGCGACTCTGGTTTCGGGAGTGTGGACACTCTGGAGGAAAGAGAGAGAGAAGAGAGAGAGGGAGAGAGAGAAGAGGAAGGAGAGAGAGAAGAGGGAGAGGAAGAGAGAGAAGAGGAGGGAGAGAGAGAAGAGGAAGGAGAGAGAGAAGAGAGAGAAGAGGGAGAGAGAGAAGAGAGAGAGGGAGAAGAGGGAGAGGGAGAAGAGGGAGAGGGAGAAGAGGGAGAGGGAGAAGAGGGAGAGGAAGAGAGAGAAGAGGAGGGAGAGAGAGAAGAGAGAGAGGGAGAAGAGGGAGAGAGAGAAGAGAGAGAGGGAGAAGAGGGAGAGAGAGAAGAGAGAGAGGGAGAAGAGGGAGAGGGAGAAGAGGGAGAGGGAGAAGAGGGAGAGGAAGAGAGAGAAGAGGAGGGAGAGAGAGAAGAGGGAGAGAGAGAAGAGGGAGAGGGAGAAGAGGAAGGAGAGAGAGAAGAGAGAGAGGAAGAGAGAGAAGAGGGAGAGGGAGAAGAGGAAGGAGAGGGAGAAGAGGAAGGAGAGGGAGAAGAGGATGGAGAGAGAGAACAGGCAGAGCGACAGGAAGAGGAAGGAGAGAGAGAAGAGGGAGAGCGACAGGGAGAGGAAGAGGCAGAGAGAGAGGAGAGGACAACAACTCGTGACAGACTCCTCCGTTTTTTTTCTTCCCTCTTTTCTTTCCGGTGCTGCACAAAGTGTTCAGAAGAGGAGTAAGAACTCCAGTCGGACACTTTTGGAAGTCTGACTCACTTCCAAAAGTGAGCGCTGTCCTGTCCATGCTACCCTTCCAGGCTGCTGACAGTAAACCCAAAAACTTAAAGAAAACTGTGAAATGAAATACAAAAAAGATACCCAAAATAAGTATAAAAAAATAAAATACAACAATTAAACAAAATAAAAACTATAGAAATACAGTTGTAAACATTTTTAAATGGAGAAAATAATAAAAAAAATTGAAAAATTAAAATGACAAAATAAAAATATTTTGGATTTAAAATATACTAAGAATAAATTTTAAATTATCATAGCAAATAAAAAGCAATGAAAGTAAAATAAACTATCACAAATTGATTAGAAACTTTACAAAAAATGTGAAAACATGACAACCAAAATATAAAAAATCATAATGAAAAAAAATTATAACACCAACTAAAAATTTACATTTAATTAGGTAAAAAAATATCCCACAACATTGAATTTAAATCATTACTTAAAAAGAAATTGATAAATACACTAAAGAAGTTGTCCCGTTAAGGGGAGGGGGGGGGGGGGGCAAAAAAACTCCCCCCAAATATCCTAGAAATAAACCAAAAATATAGCAATTAAATTAAAACTATTAAAAGGTTTAAGAATTAGAAAATAAGTATTTTTAATGATGAAGTAAAATACAATTATATTACAAATTAATTCAAAATGTAAAAATAATTCATATGGCAACCAAAAAATGATACAATGCATAATAAAAAAAAGTCATACTGAAAAAAAAAATAGGGGGGGAGGGGGTGGTGGGCCAAAAAAGACCCTAAAAAAATCCTAAAAATAAACCAAAAATTCAGTAATTGAAAACTATTAAAAGGTGTAAAAATTTGAAAATAAACAACTATTTTAATTGTGAAGTAAAAAACTATTTATATTACAAATTAATGAAATTTTTTTTAAAACATACAATAGAGAAGTTGTCCCCCGAGAGGGGGGGTGGTGGTGGGCCAAAACAATAACAAAACAATTTCTCCCCCCAAAAAATCCTAAAAATAAACAAAAAACAAAAAAAAAACAGAAATTAAATTAAAACAATTGAAAGGTATAAAAATTTGCAATTACATGTTTTTAATTGTGAAGTAAAAAAAACTATTTATATTACAAATTAATTTTAAAACATACAATAAAGAAGTTGTCCCCCGAGAGGGGGGGTGGTGGTGGGCCAAAAAAATAACAAAACAATCTCTCCCCTCAAAAAATCTTAAAAATAAACAAAAAAATACAGTAATTAAATTAAAAGTATTAAAAGATATAAAAATCTGAAAATACATATTTTTAATTGTAAAGTAAAATACAATTCATATTATAAATTATTTCAAAAATGTAAAAATAATTTCAAAGTATGGCAACCAAAAAATAATCCAATGCATAATAAAAGATCATAATGAGAAACAAATTAGGGGGGTGGTGGGCCAAAAAAGAGCCTAAAAAAATCCTAAAAATAAACCAAAAATTCAGTAATTGAAAACTATTAAAAGGTATAAAAATTTGAAAATAAACAACTATTTTAATTGTGAAGTAAAAAACTATTTATATTACAAATTAATTCAAAAATTTAAAAACATACAATAGAGAAGTTGTCCCCCGAGAGGGGGGGTGGTGGTGGGCCAAAAAAATAACAAAACAATCTCTCCCCCCAAAAAATCCAAAAAATAAACAAAAAATACAGTAATTTAAAACTATTAAAAGGTGTAAAAATTAGAAAGTAAACAAATATTTTAATTGTGAAGTAAAAAACTATATTACAAATTAATTAAACATTTTTAAAACATAGAATAGAGAAGTTGTCCCCCAAGAGTGGGGGGTGGTGGTGGGCCAAAACAATAACAAAACAATCTCTCCCCCCAAAAAATCTTAAAAATACAGTAATTAAATTAAAAGTATTAAAAGGTATAAAAATCTGAAAATACATATTTTTAATTGTAAAGTAAAATACAATTTATATTACAAATTAATTCAAAAATGTAAAAATAATTTCAAAGTATGGCAACCAAAAAAATAATACAATGCATAAAAAAATCATATTGACAAACAAAGTAGGGGGGTGGTGGGCCAAAAAAGACCCTAAAAAAATCCTAAAAATAAACCAAAAATTCAGTAATTGAAAACTATTAAAAGGTGTAAAAATTTGAAAATAAACAACTATTTTAATTGTGAAGTAAAAAACTATTTATATTACAAATTAATGAAATTTTTTTTAAAACATACAATAGAGAAGTTGTCCCCCGAGAGGGGGGGTGGTGGTGGGCCAAAACAATAACAAAACAATCTCTCCCCCAAAAAAATCTTAAAAATAAACAAAAAAAATACAGTAATTAAATTAAAAGTATTAAAAGGTATAAAAATTTGCAATTACATGTTTTTAATTGTGAAGTAAAAAAAACTATTTATATTACAAATTAATTTAAAAACAAACAATAGAGAAGTTGTCCCCCGAGAGGGGGGGTGGTGGTGGGCCAAAAAAATAACAAAACAATCTCTCCCCCCAAAAAATCCTAAAAATAAACAAAAAATTCAGTAATTTGAAACTATTAAAAGGTGTAAAAATTAGAAAATAAACAAATATTTTAATTGTGAAGTAAAAAACAATTTATATTACAAATTAATTTTAAAACATACAATAGAGAAGTTGTCCCCCAAGAGTGGGGGGGTGGTGGTGGGCCAAAACAATAACTAAACAATCTCTCCCCCCAAAAAAATCCTAAAAATAAACAAAAAAAAAAACCAGAAATTAAATTAAAACAATTGAAAGGTATAAAAATTTGCAATTACATGTTTTTAATTGTGAAGTAAAAAAAACTATTTATATTACAAATTAATTTAAAAACATACAATAGAGAAGTTGTCCCCCGAGAGGGGGGGTGGTGGTGGGCCAAAAAAATAACAAAACAATCTCTCCCCCCAAAAAATCCTAAAAATAAACAAAAAATTCAGTAATTTGAAACTATTAAAAGGTGTAAAAATTAGAAAATAAACAAATATTTTAATTGTGAAGTAAAAAACTATATTACAAATGAATTAAACATTTTTAAAACATACAATAGAGAAGTTGTCCCCCAAGAGTGGGGGGGTGGTGGTGGGCCAAAACAATAACTAAACAATCTCTCCCCCCAAAAAAATCCTAAAAATAAACAAAAAAAAAAAACAGAAATTAAATTAAAACAATTGAAAGGTATAAAAATTTGCAATTACATGTTTTTAATTGTGAAGTAAAAAAAACTATTTATATTACAAATTAATTTAAAAACATACAATAGAGAAGTTGTCCCCCAAGAGGGGGGGTGGTGGTGGGCCAAAACAATAACTAAAAATCTCTCCCTCAAAAAAAATCCTAAAAATAAACCAAAAAAAAAAAAAAATACAGAAATTAAATTAAAATAATGTGTGGCCACATTTTCTCAATGTATCTGTGGTTGATGTCATCCTACTTTATGTACAATTTGTGGAGTAGTGTACCCTTACATATGTCCTACGTTGCCAATTTGGAATGTTATAGTGGCAAGTGTCATACTTCAGGTTCCAAAATCCTGCTGGAAACCACATGTGGGTTCATATTTACCATGGGTTCTTTGACCAACAGTTTGTTGTGATACACACTGAGATTCCTTGTTTCAAATGATTTTGTAACAGTTTCTCCTCAGGACATGTGGTTGGGGCTCCTGCACCATTTCACCGGAGAACATGAGTGGGCCCTTGATGTCTGTCACCGTGGCTCCTTGGAGGACAGCAGAGACGAGGACTGGATGGAGACGGACAGTTTGGTACATGAAAGACGAAGAGAAATGATTGTTGACAAACGCTGGCTGAAGAACATGGACAAATATGTGCACTTGAGGTAAATATGCAAATGTTCATGACTTCATGACCAGAGTAAGGGCGCTTTGGCAGTATGTATTGAGGATTATTTACATTTCACCCCCTTCTATTTTAGTCACGTGCCCCCACTCAACACTTTAGGTGACGTTGAACCATGCCATCTAGTACATCTTGTTGTCTAAGCACCACACTGTAACATTCATCAATCTTTGAAGTCACTGGAATCCACACAGACTAGCTCAACGCACCTTACCTGCACACTTTTAACTTTGTTGGTTTACTTATGCACTTTAGGATTTATTGCTCCTTTTATCTCTCTCTGTCCCGGTTACATTGATTGTATACAGAATGGTGATAGATGTTTGATGTGTGTAATGTCACAATAGCATACAGTCTGTATTATAATTTGTGTATGCTGCTGGATGACTTTTACTAAGGGATCAATAAATTTGCTGCTATTCCCTCAGGTCAACTGTAGAACAGTAGTTGTTCCACAGCTATATTGTCATGTATGCCAGCAAGCGCTCCAGCTTTTCCCCTCCAGTTTATGAAGCCCGGACCTTGTTGGCTGGCCTGGACTACAATCACCATCTCAACAGACCAGCCAAGAGGAAAGAGACGTGGTGAGAAGCGGAGGTAAGTGGTCATAAACACTTTGTTTCATTTGTTAGCTGTGGAAAGCAAATATCACACCTGTCCTATCAATACTGATCACATTTTGTTTTTTGCATTTCCAGATCATACGTTGATGAGCCAGAGCCTGCTCCTCCCACCCCCCCTCCAGCTAAGGTCACCCCCTGTGTTGGCAGCACCCATACTGCTGCTGCGCCCCACACAGCCACAGGCCCCCTCCATCCTGTATCCTGGGTCATCCTGCAGCCAGACCTCCGTGCTTCCTGCTGTTCACTTTTTTTTCCTCTTGTTCTGTTGCAAAAAAAATAATGCCACAATGTGTATACATTGAGTGAACTTACAATTTGTGTAGACTTACATTTAGTTTTGTTGACTTTGTTGTGGTAAGCGAGCTTTAAATTAAACAGATCTTGTATTTTATATGTATTGCCTTTTTAAATGAAAAATAAAAGTTGTGAAAGCATTTTGGAGTCTCTGTGTGCCTATGTTTCATAAGGGGTGGGATAGTGAAAAGAAAACACATCAAAGTATGCATAAAACTTCCAGAGAAAGTGAGAGTACACTGAATACATTATTACACCCTTTTCCTTAATTCAGCTCAAAAATTAAAAAATAAAACATTTGATAGTATGAATCTCACCTACAGCATCAACTCACATGATAATTCTAATAAACTTGGCCTTGCATGTGACACTTCTGGAAATCAAAGTTGCCACAATCTGCCACCAGATGGAGCTGTCCTTTTTGATCCCTAAAGATCAACATAAGGAGGACTAATTAAAATCTGGGTGTTGGAATGAACACTAACATCACCCATACTAGGACTATCTTAAAGGCCCACTACAGGTTATCGCCCTCCTACAGTGAACCAAACGCTCCGTCCCTGGTCCTTCGTGGGTTAGGGGTTTGGGTTATGGTCGGAGCGCATGCGCACTTCACTGCCGAACCTCTATCACTCGCTTTTGGAGTACGGCTACCGTGTCTATATCCTGCGTCTATTTGTATTGATGTTTTTTACTGATGTATTGATTAATGTGCTTTGTCCGAATCAAATAAACTAATCAAATCAAATCGACTATATTGAATGTACTGACCTGTAACTAAAGGGCAATAGATGTAAATGAAACTCATTTATAATTTAAACACAAATTATTACTCAATATTATCCATTACTAAATCAAATGCCCTCATATAGTAGAAGTTTTCTGAGCCGCACCTGAAAGCAGTATATATATATATATATATATATATATATATATATATATATATATATATATATATATATATATATATATATATATATATAGATAAATAAAATAAATAAATAAATAAATAAATAAAAAAAAAAAAAAAAAAATATATATATATATATATATATATATATATATACATATATATATATACTGCCTGCCTGACGTTTTGCATCTTTGTAACTAACTACATGGCTTGTTAGCCAAGTGAGCGGTGGGGAGACTACAGGCTAAAGCTAACCGAGCTAACGCAGCTCCTTTGTGGATGGTTTCCAGCCCGAACGGATCGCCACCGGATCGCCCTCTGAGCCTTCCTGGATGCTCGGAGTTTCTCTGACTGTCTCCTGCTTCCGGGATCGACATATTGAACTACTAACTTCCCCAAATGCTAAAAGCAGAGAAACCCGTACATTACAGAATATGCACTTGTGAATTTGAAATGTCAGCTGACTTAATGGCGGGAGAATGGCGGCTCACTTGACGCAGTGACGTCACGCGTCGTTGCTCTACATAAAGCCTACACGACCGTTAACCGGCTATCTCGTTCTGATCTTTGACCAAAACGGGACACTCTTTGTGAGCAGAGCCACTGTGAGCATTTATTTCGAGCAGCAAGAGAACACACCGGAAAGAGGAGACCCCGGAAAGAGGAGAGGCCACATCGGACATAGACCGTCATCCATAAGAGGACAAAAAGTCAAGCAACTCTCAATTGTACGGCAGAGGAAGGTAAGTCAAGTTATGCTAGCATAATACCTTGTTAGCTACAGGCTAATGTTAAAATAAGGCCTATTGGTAATTGTTTTAAATACTGTCTTTTATTTGTGTGCGTGTGCCCTAGTCATATTATTGTAATTAATATGCATGTTCAAGGGTCCAATGTGCATTGAGTATGCTAATTATGTTTCCGTGCCGAGTCAGTTGCCGAGTCGATTTAATGTAGGGTTACCACACGCCCCGGTTTCACCCGGATAGTTCAGATTTGGGATTGTGTCCAGAGTCCCTACAAAAGCACAGATATTTCCCGCTTTTCACCACTTGGGAATAACCCTAGATATGCATATTAAACACCGCGTTGACCACTAGCTTATGTACAGCTTCAGTCAGATAGCTCAGAGGATTCTAAATTCTCAGTTGCCATGCGACAATAAAAAGAATATTGCCTTATAACACCAAATATAGCCAAGTGCCATTGAAAGTGCACCAGGATATTTTGACAAATAAAAGCCAGTTCCAAATAAGCAGGGTCTAAAGATTAGGAATCAAGGAAGAAGGCTTGACTGTACTTTATACTCCTTACATTTATAAAAAGAAATATCTGTACTTTATACTCATTCCATTTATAGAAATAGCTTTACTTTATACTCCTTAGATTTATAGAAATAGTAAGGATGTGACTTTTGGTCCAGAACACTGTTCCAAAGTTGCTAGTTACTATTCAAATATTATTCGAAAATCTAACATGTTTCCACGTTCATTTGATTTTTCCCAAAAAGAGTAAACAACTGTATTTTATGTCTAACCTCAGTGTATTCTCAAATTTGGAGGAATAATTAAACTTTATGACATTTTTATTTTTTTATTTAGTGTTTCTGAGGGAAAGTAAGTTTTGTATTTTAAAATGAGCAGTTTACAAGCCTTTTGAATTAGTCACACCAGAAAACCAGTTTTACATTTCACTAATATCAGTTCTCTACAGGTATGTTATTAATATCAGTTATCTACAGGTGTATTATCATTAATAACCGTTATCTACAGGTGTGTTGTAAGAATAGACTGATGTAGGTTTTTTTAATGGCTGATGCCGATACAGAGTCTTTATTTTAATTATTTTTCCCCAACACCCTTGGCCGATGGCCGATATGGACTGGTGATTTCCTTAAGTCGATATTTGGGGCCGATTGTGGGTAAAAAAAAAAAGACAAATATTCCAGATCTCAAGTTAAAAATAAACATTTAACAGTAACAAACAGTAACTCAATATTTGTTTGTTTTTGTTTTTTTCAGGTGCAAGAGCTGAGGAGGAGGAGGAGGCAAGTGGAGCAGAGGAGGTGCTGAGTAGGAGACGTAGGAGGAGAGGAGGAGGAGGTGGTGAGTAGGAGAGGAGGAGGAGTAGGCGGCGGAGGCGAGTAATACAAGAGGAGTAGGTGGCGAGGAGGCGTGGTGTGTAGTAGAGGAGAAGTAAGCGGGAGGCGGCGAGGAGTAAGCGCGAGGCAAGGAGGAGGCGGCAGTGGTAGAAGAGGAGTAGGCGGCTGGGAGTAGAGGAGGCGCAAGGTTGAGCAGAGGAGGCAGCGGCAGCAAGCAGGAGGAGACCAGAGGCAGGAGATGGCAGGGCATGGAAGGAGGCTACGCATCAGGAGGCTAGGGGAGGATTTTGAGGAACTAGAGCGACTGATGGACGAGGTACTGGCTTTAATGAGGGCGGAACTAGAAGACCTGGAGTTGACAGACAGCGACTCTGGTTTCGGGAGTGTGGACACTCTGGAGGAAAGAGAGAGAGAAGAGAGAGAGGGAGAGAGAGAAGAGGAAGGAGAGAGAGAAGAGGAAGGAGAGAGAGAAGAGGGAGAGAGAGAAGAGGGAGAGAGAGAAGAGGGAGAGAGAGAAGAGGAAGGAGAGAGAGAAGAGGGAGAGGAAGAGAGAGAAGAGGAAGGAGAGAGAGAAGAGGAAGGAGAGAGAGAAGAGGGAGAGAGAGAAGAGGGAGAGGGAGAAGAGGGAGAGGAAGAGAGAGAAGAGGAGGGAGAGAGAGAAGAGGGAGAGGGAGAAGAGAGAGAGGAAGAGAGAGAAGAGGAGGGAGAGAGAGAAGAGGGAGAGAGAGAAGAGGAAGGAGAGAGAGAAGAGGGAGAGGAAGAGAGAGAAGAGGAGGGAGAGAGAGAAGAGGAAGGAGAGAGAGAAGAGAGAGAAGAGGGAGAAGAGGGAGAGAGAGAAGAGAGAGAAGAGAGAGAGGGAGAAGAGGGAGAGAGAGAAGAGAGAGAGGGAGAAGAGGGAGAGGGAGAAGAGGGAGAGGGAGAAGAGGGAGAGGAAGAGAGAGAAGAGGAGGGAGAGAGAGAAGAGGGAGAGAGAGAAGAGGGAGAGGGAGAAGAGGAAGGAGAGAGAGAAGAGGAGGGAGAGAGAGAAGAGGGAGAGGGAGAAGAGGATGGAGAGAGAGAACAGGCAGAGCGACAGGAAGAGAGAGAGGAAGAGGAAGGAGAGAGAGAAGAGGGAGAGCGACAGGGAGAGGAAGAGGCAGAGAGAGAGGAGAGGACAACAACTCGTGACAGACTCCTCCGTTTTTTTTCTTCCCTCTTTTCTTTCCGGTGCTGCACAAAGTGTTCAGAAGAGGAGTAAGAACTCCAGTCGGACACTTTTGGAAGTCTGACTCACTTCCAAAAGTGAGCGCTGTCCTGTCCATGCTACCCTTCCAGGCTGCTGACAGTAAACCCAAAAACTTAAAGAAAACTGTGAAATGAAATACAAAAAAGATACCCAAAATAAGTATAAAAAAATAAAATACAACAATTAAAAAAAATAAAAACTATAGACATACAGTTGTAAACATTTTTAAATGGAGAAAATAATAAAAAATTGAAAAATTAAAATGACAAAATAAAAATATTTTGGATTTAAAATATACTAAGAATAATTTTTAAATTATCATAGCAAATAAAAAGCAATGAAAGTAAAATAAACTATCACAAATTGATTTGAAACTTTACAAAAAATGTGAAAACATGACAACCAAAATATAAAAAATCATAATGAAAAAAAATTATAACACCAACTAAAAATTTACATTTAATTAGGTAAAAAAATATCCCACAACATTGAATTTAAATCATTACTTAAAAAGAAATTGATAAATACACTAAAGAAGTTGTCCCGTTAAGGGGAGAGGGGGGGCAAAAAAACTCCCCCCAAATATCCTAGAAATAAACCAAAAATATAGCAATTAAATTAAAACTATTAAAAGGTTTAAGAATTAGAAAATAAGTATTTTTAATGATGAAGTAAAATACAATTATATTACAAATTAATTCAAAATGTAAAAATAATTCATATGGCAACCAAAAAATGATACAATGCATAATAAAAAAAAGTCATACTGAAAAAAAAAATAGGGGGGGAGGGGGTGGTGGGCCAAAAAAGACCCTAAAAAAATCCTAAAAATAAACCAAAAATTCAGTAATTGAAAACTATTAAAAGGTGTAAAAATTTGAAAATAAACAACTATTTTAATTGTGAAGTAAAAAACTATTTATATTACAAATTAATGAAATTTTTTTTAAAACATACAATAGAGAAGTTGTCCCCCGAGAGGGGGGGTGGTGGTGGGCCAAAACAATAACAAAACAATTTCTCCCCCCAAAAAATCCTAAAAATAAACAAAAAACAAAAAAAAAACAGAAATTAAATTAAAACAATTGAAAGGTATAAAAATTTGCAATTACATGTTTTTAATTGTGAAGTAAAAAAAACTATTTATATTACAAATTAATTTTAAAACATACAATAAAGAAGTTGTCCCCCGAGAGGGGGGGTGGTGGTGGGCCAAAAAAATAACAAAACAATCTCTCCCCCCAAAAAATCTTAAAAATAAACAAAAAAATACAGTAATTAAATTAAAAGTATTAAAAGATATAAAAATCTGAAAATACATATTTTTAATTGTAAAGTAAAATACAATTCATATTATAAATTATTTCAAAAATGTAAAAATAATTTCAAAGTATGGCAACCAAAAAATAATCCAATGCATAATAAAAGATCATAATGAGAAACAAAGTAGGGGGGTGGTGGGCCAAAAAAGAGCCTAAAAAAATCCTAAAAATAAACCAAAAATTCAGTAATTGAAAACTATTAAAAGGTATAAAAATTTGAAAATAAACAACTATTTTAATTGTGAAGTAAAAAACTATTTATATTACAAATTAATTCAAAAATTTAAAAACATACAATAGAGAAGTTGTCCCCCGAGAGGGGGGGTGGTGGTGGGCCAAAAAAATAACAAAACAATCTCTCCCCCCAAAAAATCCAAAAAATAAACAAAAAATACAGTAATTTAAAACTATTAAAAGGTGTAAAAATTAGAAAGTAAACAAATATTTTAATTGTGAAGTAAAAAACTATATTACAAATTAATTAAACATTTTTAAAACATAGAATAGAGAAGTTGTCCCCCAAGAGTGGGGGGGTGGTGGTGGGCCAAAACAATAACAAAACAATCTCTCCCCCCAAAAAATCTTAAAAATACAGTAATTAAATTAAAAGTATTAAAAGGTATAAAAATCTGAAAATACATATTTTTAATTGTAAAGTAAAATACAATTTATATTACAAATTAATTCAAAAATGTAAAAATAATTTCAAAGTATGGCAACCAAAAAAATAATACAATGCATAAAAAAATCATATTGACAAACAAAGTAGGGGGGTGGTGGGCCAAAAAAGACCCTAAAAAAATCCTAAAAATAAACCAAAAATTCAGTAATTGAAAACTATTAAAAGGTGTAAAAATTTGAAAATAAACAACTATTTTAATTGTGAAGTAAAAAACTATTTATATTACAAATTAATGAAATTTTTTTTAAAACATACAATAGAGAAGTTGTCCCCCGAGAGGGGGGGTGGTGGTGGGCCAAAAAAATAACAAAACAATCTCTCCCCCCAAAAAATCCTAAAAATAAACAAAAAATACAGTAATTTGAAACTATTAAAAGGTGTAAAAATTAGAAAATAAACAAATATTTTAATTGTGAAGTAAAAAACAATTTATATTACAAATTAATTTTAAAACATACAATAGAGAAGTTGTCCCCCAAGAGTGGGGGGGTGGTGGTGGGCCAAAACAATAACTAAACAATCTCTCCCCCCAAAAAAATCCTAAAAATAAAAAAAAAAAAAAAAACCAGAAATTAAATTAAAACAATTGAAAGGTATAAAAATTTGCAATTACATGTTTTTAATTGTGAAGTAAAAAAAACTATTTATATTACAAATTAATTTAAAAACATACAATAGAGAAGTTGTCCCCCGAGAGGGGGGGTGGTGGTGGGCCAAAAAAATAACAAAACAATCTCTCCCCCCAAAAAATCCTAAAAATAAACAAAAAATTCAGTAATTTGAAACTATTAAAAGGTGTAAAAATTAGAAAATAAACAAATATTTTAATTGTGAAGTAAAAAACTATATTACAAATGAATTAAACATTTTTAAAACATACAATAGAGAAGTTGTCCCCCAAGAGGGGGGGTGGTGGTGGGCCAAAACAATAACTAAAAATCTCTCCCTCAAAAAAAATCCTAAAAATAAACCAAAAAAAATAAAAAATACAGAAATTAAATTAAAATAATGTGTGGCCACATTTTCTCAATGTATCTGTGGTTGATGTCATCCTACTTTATGTACAATTTGTGGAGTAGTGTACCCTTACATATGTCCTACGTTGCCAATTTGGAATGTTATAGTGGCAAGTGTCATACTTCAGGTTCCAAAATCCTGCTGGAAACCACATGTGGGTTCATATTTACCATGGGTTCTTTGACCAACAGTTTGTTGTGATACACACTGAGATTCCTTGTTTCAAATGATTTTGTAACAGTTTCTCCTCAGGACATGTGGTTGGGGCTCCTGCACCATTTCACCGGAGAACATGAGTGGGCCCTTGATGTCTGTCACCGTGGCTCCTTGGAGGACAGCAGAGACGAGGACTGGATGGAGACGGACAGTTTGGTACATGAAAGACGAAGAGAAATGATTGTTGACAAACGCTGGCTGAAGAACATGGACAAATATGTGCACTTGAGGTAAATATGCAAATGTTCATGACTTCATGACCAGAGTAAGGGCGCTTTGGCAGTATGTATTGAGGATTATTTACATTTCACCCCCTTCTATTTTAGTCACGTGCCCCCACTCAACACTTTAGGTGACGTTGAACCATGCCATCTAGTACATCTTGTTGTCTAAGCACCACACTGTAACATTCATCAATCTTTGAAGTCACTGGAATCCACACAGACTAGCTCAACGCACCTTACCTGCACACTTTTAACTTTGTTGGTTTACTTATGCACTTTAGGATTTATTGCTCCTTTTATCTCTCTCTGTCCCGGTTACATTGATTGTATACAGAATGGTGATAGATGTTTGATGTGTGTAATGTCACAATAGCATACAGTCTGTATTATAATTTGTGTATGCTGCTGGATGACTTTTACTAAGGGATCAATAAATTTGCTGCTATTCCCTCAGGTCAACTGTAGAACAGTAGTTGTTCCACAGCTATATTGTCATGTATGCCAGCAAGCGCTCCAGCTTTTCCCCTCCAGTTTATGAAGCCCGGACCTTGTTGGCTGGCCTGGACTACAATCACCATCTCAACAGACCAGCCAAGAGGAAAGAGACGTGGTGAGAAGCGGAGGTAAGTCGTCATAAACACTTTGTTTCATTTGTTAGCTGTGGAAAGCAAATATCACACCTGTCCTATCAATACTGATCACATTTTGTTTTTTGCATTTCCAGATCATACGTTGATGAGCCAGAGCCTGTGACTCCCGTGAACTGGCCCGTTCAGCCAACTGCATCATCCTCCTCTAGCCTGCCGGAGCCTGCTCCTCCCACCCCCCCTCCAGCTAAGGTCACCCCCTGTGTTGGCAGCACCCATACTGCTGCTGCGCCCCACACAGCCACAGGCCCCCTCCATCCTGTATCCTGGGTCATCCTGCAGCCAGACCTCCGTGCCTCCTGCTGTTCACTTTTTTTTCCTCTTGTTCTGTTGCAAAAAAAATAATGCCACAATGTGTATACATTGAGTGAACTTACAATTTGTGTAGACTTACATTTAGTTTTGTTGACTTTGTTGTGGTAAGCGAGCTTTAAATTAAACAGATCTTGTATTTTATATGTATTGCCTTTTTAAATGAAAAATAAAAGTTGTGAAAGCATTTTGGAGTCTCTGTGTGCCTATGTTTCATAAGGGGTGGGATAGTGAAAAGAAAACACATCAAAGTATGCATAAAACTTCCAGAGAAAGTGAGAGTACACTGAATACATTATTACACCCTTTTCCTTAATTCAGCTCAAAAATTTAAAAATAAAACATTTGATAGTATGAATCTCACCTACAGCATCAACTCACATGATAATTCTAATAAACCTGGCCTTGCATGTGACACTTCTGGAAATCAAAGTTGCCACAATCTGCCACCAGATGGAGCTGTCCTTTTTGATCCCTAAAGATCAACATAAGGAGGACTAATTAAAATCTGGGTGTTTGAATGAACACTAACATCACCCATACTAGGACTATCTTAAAGGCCCACTACAGGTTATCGCCCTCCTACAGTGAACCAAACGCTCCGTCCCTGGTCCTTCGTGGGTTAAGGGTTTGGGTTATGGTCGGAGCGCATGCGCACTTCACTGCCGAACCTCTATCACTCGCTTTTGGAGTACGGCTACCGTGTCTATATCCTGCGTCTATTTGTATTGATGTTTTTTACTGATGTATTGATTAATGTGCTTTGTCCGAATCAAATAAAATCGACTATATTGAATGTACTTACCTGTAACTAAAGGGCAATAGATGTAAATGAAACTCATTTATAATTTAAACACAAATTATTACTCAATATTATCCATTACTAAATCAAATGCCCTCATATAGTAGAAGTTTTCTTAGCCGCACCTGAAAGCAGTGTATATATATATATATATATATATATAAAACAAAGAAAAATTCCAAGGCACTCTCTTAAAAGTGAAAGATAAAAAGCCTTTATTAAACTGGCTTGGTAAACAAAACCTATAAAATCATATAAAAACATATAAAAAACCCCAACGCGTTTCGGCACAAATGGCCTTCATCAGGGAGTAAGACTTGTCACAGAAACAGGAAGAGGCATTTAAAACAGAGCCAACCAATCACCTGCCTACACATAACAGTGGTAATTTGGTAAAAAAGTGTAGTCTAGGAAGCAGTGTAATAAATAAAACCTCCACTAAGTGTCATCCTAGTGGAGGTTTTATTATATATATATATATATATATATAATTAAATAAATTAAAAAAAATGTATATATATATATATATATATATATATATATATATATATATATATACTGTTTTAAAGAGAGTGGAATAGAAAAAAAAAATTTTGAAAATGTTTTTTTTAAGTATTAAGCAGGGGAGGGTGTGGCACCCTGGAAAATAGTTCATTTCTTCATAAAAGGGACACCCCCAACATTTTTATTTTTAATACTTTTCTGTCCATATGTTGTTTATAACTTCATCTGTGAAACTGTTTGGTTCCAGTTGCAATATCGCATCACGCCAGTAGGTGTCAGTAATGGCACAGTGATCAGAGACTTGACCTATTGACATGCGCAGAAGCAGCTCAAGCTCCGTTGTAGGCTGCGAGTTGTCAAGAAGAGCCATTACTGAACGAAGTCCTGTTTTTAATCTGTTTTCACAGAGAAATAAAAAGGTCTCCTGTTGCACACGAGTGTGTTGTCTTGACGTGTGTTACATATATATATATATATATATATATATATATATATATATATATATATATATATATATATATATATATATATATATATATATATATATATATATATATATATATATATATATATATATATATATATATAATGCCTGCCTGACGTTTTGCATCTTTGTAACTAACTACATGGCTTGTTAGCCAAGTGAGCGGTGGGGAGACTACAGGCTAAAGCTAACCGAGCTAACGCAGCTCCTTTGTGGATGGTTTCCAGCCCGAACGGATCGCCCTCTGAGCCTTCCTGGATGCTCGGAGTTTCTCTGACTGTCTCCTGCTTCCGGGATCGACATATTGAACTACTAACTTCCCCAAATGCTAAAAGCAGAGAAACCCGTACATTACAGAATATGCACTTGTGAATTTGAAATGTCAGCTGACTTAATGGCGGGAGAATGGCGGCTCACTTGACGCAGTGACGTCACGCGTCGTTGCTCTACATAAAGCCTACACGACCGTTAACCGGCTATCTCGTTCTGATCTTTGACCAAAACGGGACACTCTTTGTGAGCAGAGCCACTGTGAGCATTTATTTCGAGCAGCAAGAGAACACACCGGAAAGAGGAGACCCCGGAAAGAGGAGAGGCCACATCGGACATAGACCGTCATCCATAAGAGGACAAAAAGTCAAGCAACTCTCAATTGTACGGCAGAGGAAGGTAAGTCAACTTATGCTAGCATAATACCTTGTTAGCTACAGGCTAATGTTAAAATAAGGCCTATTGGTAATTGTTTTAAATACTGTCTTTTATTTGTGTGCGTGTGCCCTAGTCATGTTATTGTAATTAATATGCATGTTCAAGGGTCCAATGTGCATTGAGTATGCTAATTATGTTTCCGTGCCGAGTCAGTTGCCGAGTCGATTTAATGTAGGGTTACCACACGCCCCGGTTTCACCCGGATAGTTCAGATTTGGGATTGTGTCCAGAGTCCCTACAAAAGCACAGATATTTCCCGCTTTTCACCACTTGGGAATAACCCTAGATATGCATATTAAACACCGCGTTGACCACTAGCTTATGTACAGCTTCAGTCAGATAGCTCAGAGGATTCTAAATTCTCAGTTGCCATGCGACAATAAAAAGAATATTGCCTTATAACACCAAATATAGCCAAGTGCCATTGAAAGTGCACCAGGATATTTTGACAAATAAAAGCCAGTTCCAAATAAGCAGGGTCTAAAGATTAGGAATCAAGGAAGAAGGCTTGACTGTACTTTATACTCCTTACATTTATAAAAAGAAATATTTGGACTTTATACTCATTACATTTATAGAAATATCTGTACTTTATACTCATTACATTTATAGAAATATCTGTACTTTATACTCATTACATTTATAGAAATATCTGTACTTTATACTCATTACATTTATAGAAATATCTGTACTTTATACTCCTTCCATTTATAGAAATATCTGTACTTTATACTCATTACATTTATAGAAATAGCTTTACTTTATACTCCTTAGATTTATAGAAATAGTAAGGATGTGACTTTTGGTCCAGAACACTGTTCCAAAGTTGCTAGTTACTATTCAAATATTATTCGAAAATCTAACATGTTTCCACGTTCATTTGATTTTTCCCAAAAAGAGTAAACAACTGTATTTTATGTCTAACCTCAGTGTATTCTCAAATTTGGAGGAATAATTAAACTTTATGACATTTTTATTTTTTTATTTAGTGTTTCTGAGGGAAAGTAAGTTTTGTATTTTAAAATGAGCAGTTTACAAGCCTTTTGAATTAGTCACACCAGAAAACCAGTTTTACATTTCACTAATATCAGTTCTCTACAGGTATGTTATTAATATCAGTTATCTACAGGTATATTGTCATTAATATCAGTCATCTACAGGTATATTGTCATTAATATCAGTCATCTACAGGTGTATTGGCATTAATATCAGTTCTCTACAGGTGTATTGGCATTAATATCAGTTCTCTACAGGTGTATTATCATTAATATCAGTTATTTACAGGTATATTGTCATTAATATCAGTCATCTACAGGTATATTGTCATTAATATCAGTCATCTACAGGTGTATTGGCATTAATATCAGTTCTCTACAGGTGTATTATCATTAATATCAGTTATTTACAGGTATATTGTCATTAATATCAGTCATCTACAGGTGTATTGGCATTAATATCAGTTATCTACAGGTATATTGTCATTAATATCAGTTATCTACAGGTGTATATTCATTAATATCAGTTATCTACAGGTATGTTATTAATATCAGTTATCTACAGGTGTATTATCATTAATAACAGTTATCTACAGGTATATTGTCATTAATATCAGTCATCTACAGGTGTATTGTCATTAATATCAGTTATCTACAGGTGTGTTGTAAGGATAGACTGATGTAGGTTTTTTTAATGGCTGATGCCGATACAGAGTCTTTATTTCAATTATTTTTCCCCAACACCCTTGGCCGATGGCCGATATGGACTGGTGATTTCCTTAAGTCGATATTTGGGGCCGATTGTGGGTAAAAAAAAAAAAAAAGACAAATATTCCAGATCTCAAGTTAAAAATAAACATTTAACAGTAACAAACAGTAACTCAATATTTGTTTGTTTTTGTTTTTTTCAGGTGCAAGAGCTGAGGAGGAGGAGGAGGCAAGTGGAGCAGAGGAGGTGCTGAGTAGGAGACGTAGGAGGAGAGGAGGAGGAGGTGGTGAGTAGGAGAGGAGGAGGAGTAGGCGGCGGAGGCGAGTAATACAAGAGGAGTAGGTGGCGAGGAGGCGTGGTGTGTAGTAGAGGAGAAGTAAGCGGGAGGCAGCGAGGAGTAAGCGCGAGGCAAGGAGGAGGCGGCAGTGGTAGAAGAGGAGTAGGCGGCTGGGAGTAGAGGAGGCGCAAGGTTGAGCAGAGGAGGCAGCGGCAGCAAGCAGGAGGAGACCAGAGGCAGGAGATGGCAGGGCATGGAAGGAGGCTACGCATCAGGAGGCTAGGGGAGGATTTTGAGGAACTAGAGCGACTGATGGACGAGGTACTGGCTTTAATGAGGGCGGAACTAGAAGACCTGGAGTTGACAGACAGCGACTCTGGTTTCGGGAGTGTGGACACTCTGGAGGAAAGAGAGAGAGAAGAGAGAGAGGGAGAGAGAGAAGAGGAAGGAGAGAGAGAAGAGGAAGGAGAGAGAGAAGAGGGAGAGAGAGAAGAGGGAGAGGGAGAAGAGGGAGAGAGAGAAGAGAGAGAGGGAGAAGAGGGAGAGAGAGAAGAGAGAGAGGGAGAAGAGGGAGAGGGAGAAGAGGGAGAGGGAGAAGAGGGAGAGGAAGAGAGAGAAGAGGAGGGAGAGAGAGAAGAGGGAGAGAGAGAAGAGGGAGAGAGAGAAGAGGGAGAGGGAGAAGAGGAAGGAGAGAGAGAAGAGGAGGGAGAGAGAGAAGAGGGAGAGGGAGAAGAGGATGGAGAGAGAGAACAGGCAGAGCGACAGGAAGAGAGAGAGGAAGAGGAAGGAGAGAGAGAAGAGGGAGAGCGACAGGGAGAGGAAGAGGCAGAGAGAGAGGAGAGGACAACAACTCGTGACAGACTCCTCCGTTTTTTTTCTTCCCTCTTTTCTTTCCGGTGCTGCACAAAGTGTTCAGAAGAGGAGTAAGAACTCCAGTCGGACACTTTTGGAAGTCTGACTCACTTCCAAAAGTGAGCGCTGTCCTGTCCATGCTACCCTTCCAGGCTGCTGACAGTAAACCCAAAAACTTAAAGAAAACTGTGAAATGAAATACAAAAAAGATACCCAAAATAAGTATAAAAAAATAAAATACAACAATTAAACAAAATAAAAACTATAGAAATACAGTTGTAAACATTTTTAAATGGAGAAAATAATAAAAAATTGAAAAATTAAAATGACAAAATAAAAATATTTTGGATTTAAAATATACTAAGAATAATTTTGAAATTATCATAGCAAATAAAAAGCAATGAAAGTAAAATAAACTATCACAAATTGATTAGAAACTTTACAAAAAATGTGAAAACATGACAACCAAAATATAAAAAAATCATAATGAAAAAAAATTATAACACCAACTAAAAATTTACATTTAATTAGGTAAAAAAATATCCCACAACATTGAATTTAAATCATTACTTAAAAAGAAATTGATAAATACACTAAAGAAGTTGTCCCGTTAAGGGGAGAGGGGGGGGCAAAAAAACTCCCCCCAAATATCCTAGAAATAAACCAAAAATATAGCAATTAAATTAAAACTATTAAAAGGTTTAAGAATTAGAAAATAAGTATTTTTAATGATGAAGTAAAATACAATTATATTACAAATTAATTCAAAATGTAAAAATAATTCATATGGCAACCAAAAAATGATACAATGCATAATAAAAAAAAGTCATACTGAAAAAAAAAACAGGGGGGAGGGGGTGATGGGTCAAAAAAGACCCTAAAAATAAACAAAAAAATGCAATAATTTAAAACTATTAAAAGGCATAACAATTAGAAACCACATATTTTAATTGGAAAGTAAAATACAATTTATATTACAAATTAATTCAAAAATGTAAAAATAATTTAAAAGTATGGCAACCAAAAAAAATAATACAATGCATAAAAAAATCATATTGACAAACAAAGTAGGGGGGTGGTGGGCCAAAAAAGACCCTAAAAAATCAAAAAAAAAAAAAAATCAGTAATTTAAAACTATTAAAAGGTGTAAAAATGAGAAAATAAACAACTATTTTAATTGTGAAGTAAAAAAAACTATTTATATTACAAATTAATTTAAAAACAAACAATAGAGAAGTTGTCCCCCGAGAGGGGGGGTGGTGGTGGGCCAAAAAAAATAACAAAACAATATCTCCCCCCAAAAAATCCTAAAAATAAACAAAAAATTCAGTAATTTAAAACTATTAAAAGGTGTAAAAATTAGAAAATAAACAAATATTTTAATTGTGAAGTAAAAAACAATTTATATTACAAATGAATTAAACATTTTAAAAACATACAATAGAGAAGTTGTCCCCCAAGAGTGGGGGGTGGTGGTGGGCCAAAACAATAACTAAAAATCTCTCCCCCCAAAAAATCCTAAAAATAAACAAAAAAAAAAAAAAATACAGAAATTAAATTAAAACAATTGAAAGGTATAAAAATGTGCAATTACATGTTTTTAATTGTCAAGTAAAAAAAACTATTTATATTACAAATTAATTTAAAAACAAACAATAGAGAAGTTGTCCCCCGAGAGGGGGGGTGGTGGTGGGCCAAAAAAATAACAAAACAATCTCTCCCCCCAAAAAATCTTAAAAATAAACAAAAAAATACAGTAATTAAATTAAAAGTATTAAAAGATATAAAAATCTGAAAATACATATTTTTAATTGTAAAGTAAAATACAATTCATATTATAAATTAATTCAAAAATGTAAAAATAATTTCAAAGTATGGCAACCAAAAAAATAATCCAATGCATAATAAAAGATCATAATGAGAAACAAAGTAGGGGGGTGGTGGGCCAAAAAAGAGCCTAAAAAAATCCTAAAAATAAACCAAAAATTCAGTAATTGAAAACTATTAAAAGGTATAAAAATTTGAAAATAAACAACTATTTTAATTGTGAAGTAAAAAACTATTTATATTACAAATTAATTCAAAAATTTAAAAACATACAATAGAGAAGTTGTCCCCCGAGAGGGGGGGTGGTGGTGGGCCAAAACAATAACAAAACAATCTCTCCCCCCAAAAAATCCTAAAAATAAACCAAAAATTCAGTAATTTAAAACTATTAAAAGGTTTAAGAATTAGAAAATAAGTATTTTTAATGATGAAGTAAAATACAATTATATTACAAATTAATTCAAAATGTAAAAATAATTCATATGGCAACCCAAAAATGATACAATGCATAATAAAAAAAAGTCATACTGAAAAAAAAAATAGGGGGGGAGGGGGTGATGGGTCAAAAAAGACCCTAAAAAATAAACAAAAAAATGCAATAATTTAAAACTATTAAAAGGCATAACAATTAGAAACCACATATTTTGATTGGAAAGTAAAATACAATTTATATTACAAATTAATTCAAAAATTTAAAAATAATTTAAAAGTATGGCAACCAAAAAAAAATAATACAATGCATAAAAAAATCATATTGACAAACAAAGTAGGGGGGTGGTGGGCCAAAAAAGACCCTAGAAAAAAAAAAAAAAAAAAAATCAGTTATTTAAAACTATTAAAAGGTGTAAAAATTAGAAAATAAACAACTATTTTAATTGTGAAGTAAAAAACAATTTATATTACAAATTAATTAAAAAATTTAAAAACATACAATAGAGAAGTTGTCCCCCGAGAGGGGGGGTGGTGGTGGGCCAAAACAATAACTAAGACTCTCCCCCCAAAAAATCCTACAAATAAACAAAAAAATACAGAAATTAAATGAAAACTATTGAAAGGTATAAAAATGTGAAAATACATATTTTTAATTGTAAAGTAAAATACAGTTGATATTACAGATTGACTCAAATGTAAAAATAATTTTAAAGTATGGCAACCAAAAAAATAATCCAATGCATAATAAAAAATCATAATGAAAAACAAATTAGGGGGGTGGTGGGCCAAAAAATACCCTAAAAATAAACCAAAAAATCAGTAATTTAAAACTATAAAATGTCTAAAATGAGAAAATAAACAAATATTTTAATTGTGAAGTAAAAAACAATTTATATTACAAATTAATTTTAAAACATACAATAGAGAAGTTGTCCCCCGAGAGGGGGGGGTGGTGGTGGGCCAAAACAATAACAAAACAATCTCTCCCCCCAAAAAATCCTAAAAATAAACCAAAAATTCACTAATTTAAAACTATTAAAAGGTGTAAAAATGTGAAAATAAAGAAATATTTTAATTGTGAAGTAAAAAACAATTTATATTACAAATTAATTCAAAAATTTAAAAACATACAATAGAGAAGTTGTCCCCCAAGAGGGGGGGTGGTGGTGGGCCAAAAAAATAACTAAGACTCTTCCCCCTAAAAAATCCTACAAATAAACAAAAAAATACAGAAATTAAATGAAAACTATTGAAAGGTATAAAAATGTGAAAATACATATTTTTAATTGTAAAGTAAAATACAGTTGATATTACAGATTGACTCAAATGTAAAAATAATTTTAAAGTATGGCAACCAAAAAAATAATCCAATGCATAATAAAAAATCATAATGAAAAACAAATTAGGGGGGTGGTGGGCCAAAAAATACCCTAAAAAATAAACCAAAAATTCAGTAATTTAAAACTATAAAATGTCTAAAATGAGAAAATAAACAAATATTTTAATTGTGAAGTAAAAAACAATTTATATTACAAATTAATTTTAAAACATACAACAGAGAAGTTGTCCCCCGAGAGGGGGGGGTGGTGGTGGGCCAAAAAAAATAACAAAACAATATCTCCCCCCAAAAAATCCTAAAAATAAACAAAAAATTCAGTAATTTAAAACTATTAAAAGGTGTAAAAATTAGAAAATAAACAAATATTTTAATTGTGAAGTAAAAAACAATTTATATTACAAATGAATTAAACATTTTAAAAACATACAATAGAGAAGTTGTCCCCCAAGAGTGGGGGGTGGTGGTGGGCCAAAACAATAACTAAAAATCTCTCCCCCCAAAAAATCCTAAAAATAAACAAAAAAAAAAAAAAATACAGAAATTAAATTAAAACAATTGAAAGGTATAAAAATGTGCAATTACATGTTTTTAATTGTGAAGTAAAAAAAACTATTTATATTACAAATTAATTTAAAAACAAACAATAGAGAAGTTGTCCCCCGAGAGGGGGGGTGGTGGTGGGCCAAAACAATAACTAAAAATCTCTCCCCCCAAAAAATCTTAAAAGTAAACAAAAAAATACAGTAATTAAATTAAAAGTATTAAAAGGTATAAAAATCTGAAAATACATATTTTTAATAAAATACAGTTCATATTACAAATTAATTCAAAAATGTAAAAATAATTTCAAAGTATGGCAACCAAAAAATAATCCAATGCATAATAAAAGATCATAATGAGAAACAAAGTAGGGGGGTGGTGGGCCAAAAAAGAGCCTAAAAAAATCCTAAAAATAAACCAAAAATTCAGTAATTGAAAACTATTAAAAGGTGTAAAAAATAGAAAATAAACAAATATTTTAATTGTGAAGTAAAAAACTATATTACAAATGAATTAAACATTTTAAAAACATACAATAGAGAAGTTGTCCCCCAAGAGGGGGGGTGGGGGTGGGCCAAAACAATAACTAAAAATCTCTCCCTCAAAAAAAATCCTAAAAATAAACCAAAAAATAAATAAAATACAGAAATTAAATTAAAATAATGTGTGGCCACATTTTCTCAATGTATCTGTGGTTGATGTCATCCTACTTTATGTACAATTTGTGGAGTAGTGTACCCTTACATATGTCCTACGTTGCCAATTTGGAATGTTATAGTGGCAAGTGTCATACTTCAGGTTCCAAAATCCTGCTGGAAACCACATGTGGGTTCATATTTACCATGGGTTCTTTGACCAACAGTTTGTTGTGATACACACTGAGATTCCTTGTTTCAAATGATTTTGTAACAGTTTCTCCTCAGGACATGTGGTTGGGGCTCCTGCACCATTTCACCGGAGAACATGAGTGGGCCCTTGATGTCTGTCACCGTGGCTCCTTGGAGGACAGCAGAGACGAGGACTGGATGGAGACGGACAGTTTGGTACATGAAAGACGAAGAGAAATGATTGTTGACAAACGCTGGCTGAAGAACATGGACAAATATCTGCACTTGAGGTAAATATGCAAATGTTCATGACTTCATGACCAGAGTAAGGGCGCTTTGGCAGTATGTATTGAGGATTATTTACATTTCACCCCCTTCTATTTTAGTCACGTGCCCCCACTCAACACTTTAGGTGACGTTGAACCATGCCATCTAGTACATCTTGTTGTTTATGCACCACACTGTAACATTCATTAATCTTTGAAGTCACTGGAATCCACACAGACTAGCTCAACGCACCTTACCTGCACACTTTTAACTTTGTTGGTTTACTTATGCACTTTAGGATTTATTGCTCCTTTTATCTCTCTCTGTCCCGGTTACATTGATTGTATACAGAATGGTGATAGATGTTTGATGTGTGTAATGTCACAATAGCATACAGTCTGTATTATAATTTGTGTATGCTGCTGGATGACTTTTACTAAGGGATCAATAAATTTGCTGCTATTCCCTCAGGTCAACTGTAGAACAGTAGTTGTTCCACAGCTATATTGTCATGTATGCCAGCAAGCGCTCCAGCTTTTCCCCTCCAGTTTATGAAGCCCGGACCTTGTTGGCTGGCCTGGACTACAATCACCATCTCAACAGACCAGCCAAGAGGAAAGAGACGTGGTGAGAAGCGGAGGTAAGTGGTCATAAACACTTTGTTTCATTTGTTAGCTGTGGAAAGCAAATATCACACCTGTCCTATCAATACTGATCACATTTTGTTTTTTGCATTTCCAGATCATACGTTGATGAGCCAGAGCCTGTGACTCCCGTGAACCGGCCCGTTCAGCCAACTGCATCATCCTCCTCTAGCCTGCCGGAGCCTGCTCCTCTCACCCCCCCTCCAGCTAAGGTCACCCCCTGTGTTGGCAGCACCCATACTGCTGCTGCGCCCCACACAGCCACAGGCCCCCTCCATCCTGTATCCTGGGTCATCCTGCAGCCAGACCTCCGTGCCTCCTGCTGTTCACTTTTTTTTCCTCTTGTTCTGTTGCAAAAAAAATAATGCCACAATGTGTATACATTGAGTGAACTTACAATTTGTGTAGACTTACATTTAGTTTTGTTTTAGTTTTGTTGACTTTGTTGTGGTAAGCGAGCTTTAAATTAAACAGATCTTGTATTTTATATGTATTGCCTTTTTAAATGAAAAATAAAAGTTGTGAAAGCATTTTGGAGTCTCTGTGTGCCTATGTTTCATAAGGGGTGGGATAGTGAAAAGAAAACACATCAAAGTATGCATAAAACTTCCAGAGAAAGTGAGAGTACACTGAATACATTATTACACCCTTTTCCTTAATTCAGCTCAAAAATAAAAAAATAAAACATTTGATAGTATGAATCTCACCTACAGCATCAACTCACATGATAATTCTAATAAACTTGGCCTTGCATGTGACACTTCTGGAAATCAAAGTTGCCACAATCTGCCACCAGATAGAGCTGTCCTTTTTGATCCCTAAAGATCAACATAAGGAGGACTCATTAAAATCTGGGTGTTGGAATGAACACAAACATCACCCATACTAGGACTATCTTAAAGGCCCACTACAGGTTATCGCCCTCCTACAGTGAACCAAACGCTCCGTCCCTGGTCCTTCGTGGGTTAGGGGTTTGGGTTATGGTCGGAGCGCATGCGCACTTCACTGCCGAACCTCTATCACTCGCTTTTGGAGTACGGCTACCGTGTCTATATCCTGCGTCTATTTGTATTGATGTTTTGATTAATGTGCTTTGTCCGAATCAAATAAACTAATCAAATCAAATCGACTTTATTGAATTTACTTACCTATAACTAAAGGGCAATAAATAACTGAACACAAATTATTACTTAATATTATCCATTAATCAGATGCCCTCCCATAGTTGTAGTTTTTCCGAGCCGCACCTGAATGCAGCGTCCGTCACCCAGAAGAAGAGGCCCCGCCCCCTCCTGGACATCAACACACAGGTGACGAACTGGCAGTCCCGGTTTCAAGGTGCTGAGGGCACCGACAAAACCCACAGAAAACAAAATAAGGATCTCTAGGAAGTTCCATCTCAAGTCTATGTTCTTTTTCACGCTTTTGTCTTTGATTTTCTATTGAAGCCGAGGATCCGTGACTTTACAGCGAAAACACTCGACGTTATTGGCACGAAGGCGACAAAAACTTGTTAAGAAGTCAAACATTTTCACTAATTTCCTTGAACTTTGTTATAAAAACGTAATTTCAACCGGACACTAAACAGGACAGACAGAGTAATGGTGAGTTAACGAAAATAACTGTTTACGTTAGTTTTGTTTTTACGAGGTTAACACGAATGTCAGTTCAGTTCAAATGAAAATGTACTTAGTTAAGGTCTGTGATTGGTTGCTAGCTAAGATTAGACTAAGTATTAAAACAGGTTGTTTAGCGGTTATACGGTTCGAAATGTGTTTTACAGGATCGATATGATAGCCTGGAGTTGGATTTGGAGTGTGACGGAGGAGGAGGAGAAGGAGGGGGAGTTGCTGTAAGTATCATTGTTTTGGCAATTTAACTTCTTTCAGTGTTTATCCTCAGGCTTCTTCATCTTTATTGGTAGACAATTAGCATTAAACTAGCTACTGTACACTGGGACTGAAAATGCATTTACTATACGAGTACTTGGACATTTTCATGAAGTTAAATGTTTTTGTGGCATTAGACTATAACCTACTATAGGTGTACAGGGCAGAAAGCTTCCAATTTCACTGTGGCAATTATTGTGTTTTATTACTCTAAAAATAATGATGTTACACCCCCTTTTCTATATCTGCTATATCAATTGGAAGACACACACACACACACACACACACACACACACACACACACACACACACACACACACACACACTTCCATTTAGGTCTATGGTCTTTTTAATTGGCACCAACTTTAACCATAATATCTACTGAACATGGCATTCTTTAATCAACAGATCTCGATCTTTAAAAATACTGTACACTACACTGTTTAGTGTTTAGCATTAGCAATGTTTAGCCTTGCAGGATATTATACACAGGCAAATAATCCATTTGTCTTCTTCCTCACTGATGTTTTTGAATAGTTTTTTAAACAACAGTTAATTATCAGTTGCTTCATTGCCACTGAGCTACATGACATTTGAGCTGATATTAACTGAATCACCCCCAAGTCTGGGTATGATTGAATTTTACATTAGACTTCTTATCCAGCCTGGGCTGTGTGAACAAAAAAAATAAAGCAGTTGTATCCTTAATTGCTTTGATTAGTTTCTGTTTTACATAAACAAGTTTGAATCAGTGAGATAGACTTAATATGCTGACTCATAGGCCCTGACATTGAATGTTTACCCTGTATTACTCACTCAAACACTGATTGACACTAGATTTCACAATTAGAATTTGTGTTATTTTTTCTTTTTAGGAAAAATAACAATTGTAACTTGAACTGACCAGACATGTTACACTTAGATGTTAGTAAGCGCTGTATTAATTTCTTGACTTTTTTTTTCTTGATTAAGGTGTTTTTTTTAGTTTGATGTAGAGGTTTAGTTCAGCATTTTGTGAAGGTTGATAATATCAACTGATTGTTTCCTGTTAGAAACTGCTGTTATTATACCTACCTTTTAAAAATTCAAACATCTCGTATAAAGTATAGTTAAGAATATGCTGAAGAAATCAGACTGTCATCAGTTAGTTTTCTTGTGTTCTTTTTGACAATAAAATTACAAAATTGGGTAATATAAGTAATCTCAAATATACAATACAACCTCTTAAAATATTCAAGTGCAAAGGGACATCTTATTAGTGTGGATTATTGTTGTTTAGTTAATTTTCTCTCTCATAATGTTAACACTTTTATTAAATTAAATTAACATCTTTTTTTGTTCCTTCCTCAGCAAAGAGCGTCATTATTTGGTGGGATGTTTAAGAGATCAACCAAGGCTGCTGAACCATCTGTACAATCACAGGTTATGTCTTTTAACATGTTCACTTTCACTGTTTTCAAACCATACGGTTTTATGCTGTAAGCTCTGCTCATCATTGTATTTCTATATTGTTTAAACTGAAGTCTTTCAATCACTAAAGTTATTTAAAAACAAAACAAATGAGACTCAGTTTACTCACTTAGTTGGACTTGATAAAGAAAGTAAGTATGTTGCTGTGAAATTTAAGATATTGAAGGAGAATGGTCACTACAAGGATTAACAAACTTTTTTCCACAATTAAATTACTTTTATTTTTGGGACTGGTGAATTTGCCAATTCATTCTAAACAAATATATAATTTAACAAAAAATAAAGTATGGTTTCTGAAATCTAAGGCAGTTGAGGGCGGCTGTGGCTCAGTTGGTAGAGCAGGTCGTCCAATGACTGAAGGGTTGGCGGTTCACGTCCCAGCTTTAGCTGTTGAAGTGTCTTTGGGCAAGACACTGAACCCTGTAGGACTGACAGAACCTTAGAAACTTACTGGTGTGTGAGTGAATGTGAGGCTAATGTAAAGTGCTTTGAGCACCATGAAGGTGGAAAAGCGCTCTATAAATGCAGTCCATTTAAGTCTGATTTGAATCTTTGTTTTGAACATGCTTCACACAAGTGATGTATCATGTAATAAAAATAAGGAAAGAAAAAAAAAAGTCAAAATCTTATTAAAGAAAACAAAAATGTAATATAATTGTGCTGTTGAAGCATGGAGCACAAAAATACAATACCCTGTTATTTTCTTGATACTTGACATTTATATATCTTCAGTTTTTGCTCCGGGTTTGGATTTCTATTGTATATTCTCACATGGGCTCTGTGGTTTTGTTACAGGACAGTTTGTCAGTCAGCAGTGAGCTCTCACAGAGCAATGACAGTCTGACAGACAGCAACAACAAGGTGAGTTCACTGTAAACTGGAAAGTATTAAGTCCAAGTGATTTTTTTCCTTTTTAATCTGTAGGTAAAATGATCGTTATTCACATATGGTTTCAGGAAAAAGCAGGTGTTTTTAAAGGTATTTTTAAGAAGACCACAAAAACTGCCAAGGATGAATCGTCACAGGTTTGTTGAGACATTCTGAGTGTTAATGCACTGAATGTAATAAATTAAAGCACCTATAATGTTTTTTTTTTTGTGTTTTTCTTTTCAGGCCACCATGTCCCTTCCAAATCCTGAACTATCTGCCAGTAATGACAGCTTAGGAGACAACAAGACATCAAAGGTTATGACTTTCTGCTGTGTTGTATTTCTGGTTTACACACACACACACACACACACACACACACACACACACACACACACAATATCCAAGTATTATTTGACACTGAACCTTTCTCTCGTCTTCTCTTCAGGACAAAGCAGGAGTGTGGGGTGGGATACTCAAACGATCTCCCAGACCTGGGCATGACCGGAGGCCTTCACAGGTAAATAGCAGTTTAATGTTACATTAGACCTAAAAAACAAAACAAAAAAACCCCCAAAACTAATATTTATCTTAAAGATGAAAGTGGTGTTATTTTTTTTCATTATTTTTTAAAAGTGTTACTGTTTGTGTTCCTTCAGGATAATTTGATCATTGATGATGCAGCCAGTAATGAAAATCTGTCTGAGAACACCTCGACAAAGGTGAGATTCAGCATCAACAGTAAGGGCACAGCTGCTGTTCTGTGGGGTGGGGGGGTGGGTTTTAATTGTGAATGCTTGAAGTATAAAAGGCAGATTGTGTTCCTGAAGTTCCAGTACATGTTCCTAATATCATGATACTTACTTCAGTGCTTTTATCTTACAATAATATTACAAAATATTTGCATTTATATGTGAAGTGCTTGTCAGTATTATTCTAAAGACCTGCCGGTTAACAGCACTGCAACTAGAGGAGATATTTCAGCAGTTCCATTTTCAGGCTCAAGCAGAAGTGGCTAAACTGGGATTGTTTTGTGACCTGAACCACTTTGTGTGCCTGTAGTGTCTACAGCACCTCCTCCCCTCCCCACTCTCAGAATGTTTTAGTTACAATAGCATGAGTTGCACAAATCACCTGGAATCTGATCTTTTCTGTTCCACTTTCCTTTGTTGTCCTTATTCACATACAAGTTGGATTGTTGTTGTGAAATCTGAATTCATCTGACTTTAGATTAAAATTTGTCTCAATACTGCGTTGGTGCGAGACACTCTGAAAAACTGTCCTTGTTTTCTATCTCCTCCTTGTTACCATCTACTGTTGAATTAGTTTCAATTAATGTTTATGTCAGGATTACAATCTGTGACTTCTTTGTTATTATCTCCATGAAGGAGGTTATGTTTTACCTCGGTTTGTTTGTCAGTTTGTTTGTCAGCAAGATAACTCAAAAAGTTAGCGATGGATTTTGATGAAACTTTCAGAGATGATTGATAATGCGTCGAGGAAGAAACCATTACATTTTGAGATATATAAGTCAAAGGTCAAGGTCACAGTGAAGGTCAACATCTAAAACACATAAGTGGAGATATCCCAGAATCCAGATAAGATAGTATCACAACATTTTTTGCATTCACTTCATCTTACCTTTGGACATCAGATGAGATAACACAGATAAGCTTGATGACGTCACATTTTGTCGTTATACTCAAGCAAATTGTATATTTGCAAAATTTATGACCTTTGTCTTAAAGCAGGGTTATTGACATATTTGGTTAAATCCAACAATATCTTATGCTTCATATTTAACATTAGATCTAACATGTGAAATGTGGTCGTTGTGAGATGTCACATAACGTCAGAGTGACGTCATATGTGGTCGAATATTGAAATGGCCATATTTAAAAAACGGAACCGAAGATTTCTACGGGATTACTAATGACCGATAAATAAATCGTTAACAGTTTACAAATAAGTTACAAACTTCCATATCCGCCGAGGTCTTTCAGCTACTCTATTAAAAAAGTGTTACACTTAAATGCTTATGACATCAAACAAATGACCAACTGTTAAATACTTTGGGGCATTGGAAGAGTAAAGGGCTACAGCCTGAGGCATTAAAACCCTGTATGTTTACTTGATAGAAATATCAGCTGAACATCTCCAAAAAATATGTGTTTAATTTATCTAACAGAGGCAGTAAAGAAAAGCATGAATACCCAAAATAATATGTAATCCATGACAAGAAGCAAATAAGTATGGTTCTATTTTTTGTTTTTATAGGAGACTGGTGGGATGTTCAGTGGAATCTTTAAAAAAAAAACAAAGATGACTCAGTCTCAGGTAAATCTCTACATCTCACTCATCTCCCCATATTGATAATGATCATACGTAACTGAATAAAGATGTTGTTGTCTTCTTTTTAGGATGATTTGTCAGCGCCCAGTGAGCTCTCAGGCAGCCAAGACAGTCTTAATGTGAATAACAACAGTAAGGTGAGACTTAACTTAGTAAAATGCTGCAAATGTGTCCTTTTACATTACTGATACCAGTGCAGCTGACAATTTCAACTATGCATTTCCTGTTTTGGTGCAGTCTCCCATTCAGTACCAGTGTGTGAGCAACATTTTTGTTTTTGTTTGTTCCCAATGCCAACCAGCATGCATCAGCAGTTCATATAGGCCTCTGTGAGGAGCACTTAATCCCTGCCCATCCACCTGAATAGAAATGTCTCTCTAAATTCTGTCTATGAAAAACCTTCTCAAGCGTTTTTTTTTTTTTTTTTTTTTTTTTAATTTTTTGTATTTTTTTGTGACTTGCTCTTACAGGAGTCTGGTGGCGTGTTCAGTGGAATGTTTAAAAAGTCCCCAAAACTCTTTGCCAGGGCTAATTCTCAGGTAATCTGCACGGAAAGCTCGTATATCCTGTACTTTTCTAACCTGGTGATTGTATGATTTTCTAAAACACCTTTGTCTTCTGTCATTTAGGATGAGCTATCTGCTCCCAATGAGGTTTCAGACAACCAAGATAATGCATCAGAGAATAACACTAAGGTAATGTATATTAGCGCTAACCTCGTCCCCTAACTCACTATAGTACAGCAGCCATGAGTATAATTAATCTAATTTGAATATCCCACCAGGAGAAAGGAGGACTTCTCAGTGGCGTGTTTAAAAAACCAAAGCTTCGAGCTGCCAAGTCTCAGGTAAGTGACTTTTTTCCTATCACCATGTGTTTTTTTTTTTTACAATGGGGGGGGTCAACATGTTCTCAAATGGAATAAGAATGACATTGTAACTGAAATGATCAATATCTCTTTTCCCTTTGTAATTCATTTTCAGGGTTAAGAACATGCTATGATGTTATCCTGTAGTTTCTTTTTTTTCTCTTTTACATATGAGAGAGACTGGGGAATTTTGTATTTAAGTTTGATATGAATTAATTCAAATTCTTCCACTCATTATTATGTTGTCATTTAGGATGATCTGTCTGCACCCAATGAAGTCTCAGACAGCCAAGATAACGTATCGGAGAATAACACTAAGGTACAGCTGAATAAAGGGTTAACTTCCTCCTTCATACTTGTATCACATGGTTCTCCCCAGCGCATTTCAGCGTAACATGATGCTACGCTGTCAGTTCAAAATGTTACGCTGTGATTGAGGCCGCTACACTGCCTTTCACGTTGTGGGATTGTGTTTTGAGCACATTTTCTTTCGTAATATTTCCATGTTTATGTGAGAAACCTTCTTTATTGGGGTAGTTAACAAGTCCTTGTAGTTAAATTGTCAATTTGTATTGAATCAAACTGAATGAAATCAGTATGAATCATATTGAATTGTTTACAAATTTTCATGAATCGCCGTGAATGGGATCATCATCTGTGAATCGAGATATGAATCAGATTGTTTTGTGAGTAAAAGATTTACACCCTTAGTGAATAGTGACCTAAATCATGAGCATTTGGAGCATCTGCGTGACGCTCATTGGCTAACATCTGGGCCGGCTGCTCACTAGATTTAGGCTATTGTGCATGCACATCGTGTCGGGCCGTCCCAGTTAATGTTACGCTGTACAAAATTCCTGGTGAGAACCCTGTATCATAACTTCATAGCCACATAAATAATCCAGTATTAATTGATGGCTTCATGTACTTCTCAGGAGAAAGGAGGATTTTTTGGTGGTGTGTTTAAAAAACCAAAGCCCCTCGGTGCTAAATCTCAGTCTCAGGTAAGGCAGTTTTTATTTGTTTAGTTCACTGGTCCTCAAGCTTTTTACACTGACGTACCTCATGAAATTTACTTTTTTTAGCCAAGTATCTACAGCTCTTTCTTCAGCAATTTTGATTGGAAAAAACAAAAGGGAAAAAAAACCAAAAATATTTTGCAAAATGTGTTCCTGTGCTAAATATGTCTGCTCATATTTTCAAAACTATGTAGCAAACACCATATATATATAACCGCAATATATATTTTATTAAAAGTAACACAGTTTTAAGGTACATTTTGTGTGTGAAATATAAAGTGGAAAACTGCCTTATTTCATTATTAAGAAAAATAAATACATTGGTCATGAATTAATAAATTAACCTTTGATGAACCAAAATTAATTACTTAGCAACTCACATGAACTCATTTTGAATATAATATGAAATAGAAATGTTCTTAAAATTTTACCATAGGTTAAGCATGATGATTGGCAATAAATCTATTATCTGAATGTATTTATTGTATTTTGTTTCAGCATTCATTCTCATTATTTATTTTGTATTCACTACATGAGGACTTATTTAATGTATTTTTCCCCCAGGGCTTATTCCAAGTTAGTTATTAGTTATTCCTTCATTTATTAGTTTGGCACTTTTTAAAATTATTTCTAATTTCTAAATGCAATGACAATGACGTTTGACTTGAACTTGTTTTGCTCAGTGACTTCCTTTAAATTGTATCTATGAACATACTTTTATTGCATTGTTCCCTCTGCTTTTTACCATCTGTTCTGACATTCATTTAGTAAATGTTAACACTGTATTACTGTAATTTATGCCTTTTTTATGTGTTCTTACATACTACTATGTGTGACGTATTTGAGGATTCTGTTTGGTCTAATGATTTTTGTTTCACCTGTTAATTCTCACATCTGCTCTTTTTAATAAAAACAATAAAAAGGTGTAATAGAGTTGACTGATTATGGATTTTTAAATGCTCATAAAAATATGACTGTGTGTATCAGAGAAAGGTGATAGCCAACTGATCAGCTGATATCCTTGCCACCCATTTTACAAACCACGCACAGTACTTTAGATTAGTATAACTGTCGAGCAGAACATCTAAATCCAAGTCGTAAATACCTAAATAATAAATGTAATGCACTAAACATCATATTCAAAAGGATTAATAACAAATGAGGAACTGTCTGTAAACCATCCCCACTAAAGCTGGAGAGCCTTGATAATATTTATTGCTATTTTGTTGTTTGTATTTTTAGGATGATTTGTCAGAGAATGCGGATCTCTCTGCCAGCAGTGACAGTCTGGTGGAGAAGTCTTCAAAGGTCAGACATTGAAGTTCAGTTTATTTCATTTCAGGCTTTGATTTAGTCCTGAATCTGACGTCAGATAGTAGTTGGGCCTTACTGAGTATTTACATTTCTAATCCCCCATAGGGTGGAGTAGCGGGAAAGATCCTGAAGAACCCTTTCACGTCATCGGGACAGGTGAAGTTCTCTCACAACAAGTCAAACATATGAAGTAATCTGACCTGTCATCACTGTAATCTGTTGATGCGGTTTTGAGTTTGTTTGTCCAATTAGTGGTTACATTGATTTGTGTTACATTAGGATAAAGACAAAACTGAATCATCTGCAAGTTCAAATGAGAATACCCATCATACTGAGAAGGCAAAAACTAAACAGGTGAGTTATTCCAAGGGAATCTGCTCGTTTTGTCCCTTGCAAATATTTTACCTGAATTAGCCGTTCACCAAAATTTCATGGGGTCTATTTTGGACCACCTTACACCTTTCCTGAAAATTTCATGGAAATTGATCTAGTAGTTTTTGCATAAAGTTGCTGACGAACAAACTGATAGACAAACAAACAAACAAAAAAGAACAAAAAACAGTAGCCCTTGTCTCCTCTGTGGGGGGTGGTGTAAAAAAAAACAAAAAAACGTTAAAGAAGAAAAAAAAATATGTAAACTTAAATTTTCTTCTATTAATGATGAACGATTTGTAACTTGTTGAAAGTGTAAAAAAATGTTATTTTTTGTTTATAAAGGGCTTTCTTTTGACCACTGAACAAAATGTATGTAACTTTAACTAACATTAATGTTTAGTGTTAACTAACATTAACATTTATTTGTACATATCATCAGCTTAAACAGCAGAACTGTTGTCTTTTCAGAATGGTTGGAGTGCCATGATGAAGAGTACTTTCTACTCAGACACACAGGTAAGAGGTGACATGTACAGTAGTTAATATACTTTATAAAATAGTCAAATAAATATGATCAAATTCTGCTTGTATTAATTACCAATACTACAGTGCTATGTTATTTTGCATTAAATATGTCCTCTTTATGCAGGAAAAGAGCTCAGACTCTGATAGTGAGGAGAATGTGGATAACGAAGGCAGCCATCATGCTAATAAGCAGGTTTGTGAGGTTTTTCAAGTTTTCTCTTCTATTCCTTCTGCCCTACAAAGCAAAAAGGCAGTAACTGCACAGAGCATCAAACTGAGAAAAATGACCTTAAAGTTCTCTTGTTGTCCAGCCCCAGTAGTTGTAGGTAGATTATTGAACATGAGGCAGTATTGTTACTGCATATTAACTAGTTCTGCAGTGCGCCTTACATATAGATTAATTCTCGTAGTGCTTAGGAATTTTGACTTTTTATCTCATAATTTTGACTTTTTATCTGGTAATTTTGAGTTTTTGTCTGATAATTTTGGCTTTTTCTCTTATTATTTTGGCCTTTTGTCTAATAATTTTGGTGTTTTATCTCATATTTCTGGCTTTTTATGATTTTGACTTCACTTAATACACCTTATATATGAAAAACCTTCATAAAAACCATTCATTGACAGTGCACCGTATAGTCCAGTGCACCTTATAGTGCGGAAAATACGGTAATTCCACCATGTGATTCAGTCTAATACAGGGATTGGGCAGGGTCCTAAATGGACATTGGTAAGAACACAGTAATGGTCTTTACTGCCTTTTTGATTTGTTTTACTAGTGCTTTTTGCAGTTGCAGTTGCCAATTTTCTCGAAAACGACAGACATTTGAAATGAGATATTTTATTACATGACAAAGAATGATTTGAATGTTGCAAAAAACACAATAACTCATTTTCACCAAAAAATGCAGTTGCTGCCTTTGTGCTGTTTTGGGCAGCCTTTGTTTGATTCAGTTGCATCTGTTTGTCTGAAATGTTTTTTCTTTTTCTTACTTTCTTTATTCAGAGTAAACTTGCTGGGGCGATGACTAAGTTGAATCCATTTAAATTAGGAAACAAGGTAAAGATGGGTTTGATAGTTACATGGAGCTTAAAGATCATTTGTGTTAAAATTAAATACACGTTAGCAAAAAAGCAAGTTCATGTTTGTTTTAAAATAATACCCATGTTTGTTTGTTTTTTACTGTACGAGAAGCAGACTGACTTAAATACTGAGGATCAACCTTCAGTCAGTGAAAAGCCATCAGGCAACAAACAGGTACTGTGATGTTTACTTGTTCTTCTTTTAGTAAGCAATGACTACATGTTTGCCACATCGATAGGAATTTTATTTGTTACAAGTCAGAAGGAAGTTTCCTTTTTCACTTTCATACAGTCACAGGTTATTGTCATGTGATGTAAACTGATAAGACTTCTGGAGAAAAACAAAAGATGTACCAACAGAAAGAAAATTAACAAATAATAAGTAGTATTTCTCTGTAAAGATTGTGTTCTGAGGGATATATCTGCTAAGAAAATAATGTAGAGTGAACACAATCTTAACAAGTTTACTAAAATAAAGAAAGTAACAGGTTTACTTTTATTACTCTACTTTTTATTTAAGACATCACATATTTTGCTCTTTTTATGTATATATTTGGATATAATTGTCAACTCCAAATTGAAATAGAAGTCCCACCATTTATAGCACTTATTTGTAGAAAATGGATGGTCCCAAAAAAACAAGAAAGACCTCAAATAATGCAAGAAAGTCAAGTTTGCAATTATTTTAATACACAAGAACCTGGTCAAAAAATATCACCACCTGGATTTAGCCAAGAAAACTAGTAAGAACCTTCTGTTGAATGATTACTGCAGTGATTGATATGTCACAGATGGAAACAAGTTATTTAAAAGAGCTTAAATATTGAACAACATCAGGATGCATACGACGCACACTGAGAAAATGTAGTTCAGGGAGCATGCAAAATTATTTTTCACAGGATCCAGACCTGAACCCCATAGAGAATCTTTAGGATGTGATGAATAAAACTTTACATGATCTTCCCTCTTTTCATTATTGATACAATATCTGACAAAAAATAAAAACAACTGGACTGTGTATTTGAACTAAAGACTAAAAACAATACTCGGTGGAAATATGTGTTAATTAGTTTTCATGCTTTCCACCAGTTTTCTACATCGCTGATATCTAATTTCTCCCATCCCAACAGTGTTATAAAGTCGGCCTCATTTTATGACTTCTGACCAATCATATTCACCTGGATCATATTCCTTTCAGAGAGTTTTGGTGTAGTTCAGATCTGGAAATTTAGAGTGATCACTTACTTTTTCATCCAGAGTCGTGTAGAATCCTGAAACAGCACTTGGATAAGAAGATGGGTAGATAGATACAATTTATTGATCCCAAACTGGGAAATTGTAGTGCAGTAGCAGGATGACAAATAGTAACAATAGAATACAGGAATAAAAAAAATGGATCACAAGAGTAAACGCACTATAAACAATAAATTAGAAGTATAAAACAGAAAACAATCTGGACAATTAAACAGTAAGGTGTAACAATAAACTTTCATGTGCAAAGTAATATAATTTTTCAGTAGGGTGCATAAATAACTGTTAAGCAAATAGTGGCAATATGTTGATAAGATATCCTTTTTTGATTTCTGAAGAGGGAAATTCAAATGTACAGCAGCACACAGCAACATATATTAAATACAGTAATATAAAAATTGGTTCAAGTAACCGAAAAAAAAAAAAAAGTATATATATAGTAATAATGCTAATTTTTAACTAATAAGTCTACAACTGAGTGACAATGACATGAAATGACTTGCGTTTTCACATCAGACTGAGGTAACTTTATTGTTCAGTGAAACAGAATGTGGCTTATGTTAAGTCCTGCACTGACGTGTCCCTCCCTCTTAGGGTGGTGTGGTTGCAGCCATGAACAAACTGTTTGTTCACCGATCTGCTAATAAAGTAACTATACTGTGGGATGTGTTTGGTGACGGTGGCAGGGTTGATGTTTTACTGTAGCTGACTGGGAAGACAGCAATGCTGATAATTTACCTTTATTTAACCAAGAAGTATCATTGAGATTAGCCTGGTTAGCTTAAGTAGCAGGCATGCAAAGTCCAAACTATATAAAACACATGCATGATACACAATGAACAATAAAACAGAATAACAATTATTCAACTCTTGGGAACAACGACAACATTCCTCCTTTCACTGCAATCTCAATGATACTTTTAAAATCATTAGGATGGTTATTTATAATTTAAGAGGTTTTTGAAAGATTTTTCCATGATCATGGATAATAGTAGGAAAATGTAGTTTCACCCTAAGTCTGTGTCTGTGAGGGTAGAACTGGTAACAATTTTGGTGTTATATTGTGCTGTGCCCTGAATGAGGCTACCAGTGGTTTTATGGGTTTTAGCCTCATTCCTACAGACAATAAGGGTTTCCATCAGAGCTAATTGTTTGCATATATTGTTGTTACAAGAGTGTGCAGTATCTTTCTTTCTTGAAGTCTAAGAAAAAAGTGTACATAGCCTGCACTTCATGAGGTTAAACTTTGTGTTAAGAGTCCAACTGCTACGATTTACTGTCATTTGTACAGAAAGACAGCGAAGACCCAGATACGCTGAAGGAGAACGAGAAGCAACTGGAGGAGAAACCGAAACCGGTCAGTCTATTTTTTGCATCACTCGTGAGTCACCAGTGACCACACACACACACCAGCGAATGAACACACGGCTGATCACCATGTGTCCTCCTCGTCTTCCGTACCTCCACCACATCCTCATCATCCCCTTACCTCCCTTCAAATCTCGCTGCTGATCGTCACCCGCCCCAGTTGTCCTGGTCTAGTGCACTGTGTGACTCTGTGTGTGTGTGTGTGTCCTTGTCAGGTCAAAGGCAACATGATCCAGCGAGAGAGGAAGGAAAGAACTGAAACGCCACTAGTCCCACCCAGAACGACTGAAGAGGTTTGCAATCAGCCGCTTACTGTCGTTTACTCCATGTGACGCTGTTCCCACTTTAAAGTCAGCCTTTCTGACACTTATTGTCTCTTTAAACTTTCATTGTCTTTCTGCAGGAGATGAAGAAAACATCATCATATGACAAAATAAACCTTAAAGGAACTGGAGATAAACAGGTATGGCTTAAACTGCTGTAATTTACCACATTTTCTGCAGAGATTTCTTTCGATGTGCAGTTACCCACTAGAGTGTCAATTAATCCATGTATGTCAAAACTTTAAAAGCGATTTAATACATTAGAATAACAGCAACTCTGTGTTACATTCAAGACTCCTTGTAAAATTCCACGTGCTGTATACTTGAGGGTAATGGTATTAATTTACAAGAATTTGTGTCCTTTGAAGGATAACAAGGACATGACGTCTGTAGAGAAAAAAGCACAACCTGCAAAAACTCCACTCATGCCTCCTAGACCATCAGAAGAGGTAAATATCTGTGTCAGTGTATCAGTGTATATATAGCTTTGAAATGTTTACTGAACCCGTGAGAGATAGTGACACTTTTATGGTTTAATTTTTAGGGTATGAAGCAGAGAAAGAGCCATCAGGTATGTATTTGTTCATGGTTCACTGACAAGACTGTATTTGCTGATTATCAAAAGTATTAAAAAATATTGGTGGTTATTTAGCTGTTGCTTATGATTGAAGTATGACAGCTTATGACTTTCATCAGAATTTGTTTTTTTTTTTCAAATCTGTAAAACCCTAATGGAAGCCTAATTATCTCTAATCTAATTAGTCTTTCCATGCTTATGTAGCTGAATCACTTTCCTCATGGAGGAGAACTTTGAAGATGACTTCATCATAAACAGACTTACGCTGATTTAGTCCCTAAAAAGTTGGTCTTAACAGTAACCTTACGTGTTTCTTATAATAAACGCTTCAGTTTACTGGTTAAAATTCATGCTTAACTGTTACAAAATGTATTATTATTCCCTCATTTCTGCTTTTGCATCTGAAACATTTTTGGTTTAAAACTTGGTCTTTTCTGCTGCACACATGTCATAACTTTGTTAAATTTTCATTACAACTGACTTTAAGGGACTGTCATTTTCCTTAAAAAAAGGAAAAAATATTGATCATGCATTTTAGAACATCTCGCTGTGGTGTACATGCTTGGGTCTGAATTATTCATTAATTCAACTCCACAGGCCCATTTTCAACCCTATTTCTGTGTAATGACACCAAAAAGGTCATTTTGAGCCCTGGCCCTTTAAATGCAAATGATTCATTCAATGCCAATTCATGCCCCACCCCCTCCATCTTATTGGCTGTGCTGCTCTGTCCCATTAAATCAACAACTGAACATTTTTGGGGTTATCGGCTCCAAGTTTGGACATATTTTCAGTTTTTGCAACAACCGCTGCTGCTGACAAACAATTATTGAATATTCTGAGAAATATTTATCAGAAGTTTTGACATATGGGTAAATGTTGTGACACAACTAGTTATAGAGGTAACAAAATAAGATGGAATTAAAACAGGGGATAGAAATACACTCAATTTTTGCTAAAATGAATAAAGGTAGTTTTGCGGCATCTGGAGGGTTAAAGTTCAAACAGTTTGAACTATTAGGGTCCAAATTCTGGAATAAATGTACCAAAGACTAATAAAAGTGGGTTTAGCAAAATATGACCCTATTAAACTGGGAAGACGCACATGAATGTCTCCACATAATGTTTTCTAACAAGTAATTTCAATAAAATATTTTAACAGTTCTGTTTTTAAGTTGTAATAGTATTGTCTTTACATTCTAACAAAAGAGTTGGATTTTTACAGAGCCAATCAGATGATGAGGGCCTCAATGACGACAAACCCACTGAAACCAAGGGAAGAGAAAAGGTCAGTAACAGTAGGTTTCAACAGTGTCACCACATTATACTGAATATATGTTTCCCACCATTTTACCAAGTTCATGTGGACTGCTTTGTCTCTAATATTTCTGTTCCTAATGAACAAAAGCACCTGTGGTATTGAATGGAACAGGATGTAATAGTTCTAGTTCCTGCTTCCTTCTTATCTGAGCTTCTCACTTCAAAAACATGCAAATACAAGTGGTAGCTGGGACAAATGACAAACCTGACCCCCCTTTCACACATTTTACCTGATTTGCCCTATCTTTTATCTTTGCGGAAACACATTTTTGGTGACTGTGACCTTTAATCTATATTGACCAAAATTGAATGGGATCTATTCTGGACCACCTTGCACCTTAGCTGAAACTTTCATAGACATTGGTCCACTAGTTTTTGGGTAAAGCTGCTTACAAACAAACAAAAACAATGCCCCTGTCCCCTTCATGGTTGGGGTAAATATACATCACCTCCACTACTTCTGTTCAGCCTGAAATAATAATAAAAAAAAAAAAATGTGAGTTTATTCTGCTCTTTTATATACAGTGTTTTCTGGATTTAGTTTATTTAAATCAAAATGAAAATTCCCAGTGACTAAATTGATATTGGTTTTGTTTGTTTGTTTGTTTTTTAACGGCTGTACTATTTCTACAGAATGGCTTATTCTAAAGACTACATGAATCAGATTTTTCACCTTTGAGATCACACCAGAATTTAGAATGGCAGGTTTTGGCTGCACAGTGTGAGTCTGAGTGACTCGGTTACTAGACATGTGATAATTTGTATCTGCAAAAGCATTATTTATTACTTAACTAATTTATTTAATTACTGTTATTTACCAAAGCTGTCCTTTTATCATGAGAACAACTTGTGTAGTAGTGCATTGTAGCACACAAGCTGTTTCTATCCAAACTTGTCTACAGCTGAAATCTAGTTTTTCCAGTTCTACTTTGCTATGTCACCTAACACCTTGGCACTGTGCTTTTTTTTTTCCCCAGACTAAGATGAAAAAACACCACCATTATAATCCATTTATGCCGCGCCCTGCAGCTAAGGTATATGGAAATCTGTATTGTTATTGACTAAAAACAAAATGAATTCATTTCATGCACATTGTTTGATCCATTGATGCATTTCCTTTGAACAATGTTGCTCTTATGTAAGGCTCAATCTGATGATGAAGGCCTGAAAGAAGATGAAGGGGAAGAGTCCTCAGCCAAAGAAAAGAAAGAAGATGAAAATGAGGACAAAGCAGAGGTTTTCATGTTTAGTCTCTTCCTGTTGTATATACTAATCAATTAGACTGATTTTAGAAAAGTTTGACAACATATACCTGGCACGAAAGTCAACGGAAACAACTGCTGAGAGCACATTTCAGATTTGAGGTGTGTTATCTTCTGAGTGACATTCTGTTTGTTCTGTTTAGACCAAAGTCAAGAAACCTAAGAGACACAATCCCTTCATGCCTCGACCCAAGGTATCGCTGACACTGACATGCAACTTAAAGAGATTTATACTGAAATCATGATATCAAACAAAAAAAAACGGATAGAAGTGATCATTAGCATCATTTTAGATTGTTAGTCACACACGAACACCTGGATCCTCTCCATTTGTACATCAAGATAAATCGTAATCTCTTTGTTGTTGTTGTTTTTTGTTTTGTTTTAAAGGTGTCATCCCATCGTTATTTCATTAATATTACTGTGTTCTCCATTGTTATTGAGTACATTGTGTGTTGGTTCTAGTTAAAAAAAACAACAGTGTTTACCGGTACTTCCTCATACATGTCCATGACACGGTGATGAGGCGTCTCTGATTGGCTCAGAATGTGTGAAGGAACACTCCCCCCTCCCCTCTCGCTGCTGTGTGTGTTTACCTTTACTGCAGTAGCATCCAGCTAGGTTTTATGCTGTTGCTTCTTCTGAAAACATGCAGGTAAAAAAAACGAGGCATGTGTTGGTAACTCTGGATGAGCCATCAGATTCCAAAGGGAACGTGGAAATATTGTTTTCAGCGGAATGACACCTTTAAAATGATTTGATAGCAAGACCCTGTCATATGACTACCCATATCAGTGTTTACAGAGTTGTTTTTAAGATTATTGTTAAAATACCAACTTACCAGAAACACCAGAAAATATCTTTAAAGTTAGGATGGTGAGAAACAAATACTGTGCTACAGAGGGGTTTTAAAATATATAATATAAAAATAAAACATATTTCTCAGCTCTAATGGAAGATTAATCATTTTTAACCAAAGTTCTTCCACATTTTGTCATTTAGCTGGACTTCATAGTATTGAAGTATTGGTCCTTGGTATTGGTAGTATTGGTCCTAGATGTGCCACAGGTCATATTGGAGCTCAATGCTACATTGACTTATATATTATAGTGATGACTAATTACCCAATCACAAATTTACATTGTTTCCATTCTCGCTCTTTTTTTCCATCTTCATTGTAATGTTGACATGTATTATCTCTCACACAATTTTTATTTATTTTTTTTCAGACTCCATCTGATGACGAAGGGCTGAAAGATGAAGACGTATCTTTATCCAAAGAGGAAAAGAAAGATAATGAGAGCACAGACAAAGCAGAGGTTTCGACTAAAGTTCTTCTATTCCTTGTTTTATTTACACATTAAGTAGACTGACTTCATGTGGCATAATAATGCCTTGTCATAGTCAGCAGTAAAAAAAAAAAAACAACCACAACAAAAAAACAACTCTTGTTATAATAGAGTTTCTGCTCAGGACATTTGCAGAAGTGAATAGACCCACATTTACTCTGACTCTCTTTATGCTTTTCAGACCAAAGTCAAGAAACCTAAGAAACACAACCCCTTTATGCCTCGAATCAAGGTAACGTTGAAACGTGTAACTTGTATAAATTTTTGCTTTATTGCAAACATATATACACACACATACCCCTTAAATTGTTGTGATTATTCCATATTCCATTGTTATCTGCCCTGAAGGAACCATCTTAGTTTATCAGCATGTATTTCACTAGACAAGAGAGGAAAACCTTTCATTATTATACTCTGTTTTAGTCTGTGTTCAAAGCAACTGAATCAGAATTCTCAGACAAACCTATTTATAGAATCGAATAGAAAATATTAGAAATGGATTTATTGTCACTAAAAAATACAAATAGTACAAATAGCTAACAGTGTACAAATCTAAATAAGGATAGTAAATGTACAGTATGGATATAAATATGTAACATTAGTGAGTATAGATATAACAAGGCACAAAATGTTTTGTATATCCAAACAGGAAACCCTTTCTTTGCATTGTATTTTGACTTTATCCTAGTCCTTGCTTCTGGCATTACATATACAGCTTTGAACTGAAAATGTAGTGTGCTTTGTAGAAATTACTGGGATATATCAGATGTACATGGTGTGCTGACATTCAATGTACATATATGTATCAGTCTTTACTAGCCAAACATAGATTGCCATTTACTTTTGCCAGTAAGATACAGGTTTGAGTCTTAAATGTGTTTGGGGTGTGTTTGTGTTTATTGGTTTCAGGCCAAAGTTTTACAGAGATCGACACAGGATGCAGACAACCAGGCAGAGGTAGCAAAATTAAACACTTTTGTTTTTGCATTTTCTTTCTGTCTTTTTCTTCATTTCTTTTTTCTTGGAGTCTGTCTTGGTTCTGCCTCTCTGCCTCTCTCTCTTTCTGTCTTTCTCTCTTACATGTCAGGCATGTTTTGCGTGTGTCGACATGCAGTCTTACTCATCGCAGTGCGGGATTACAGAGGGCCTGTTTCAGTCATGTGACTCCACCCTGAAAACAAACCTCTTACAGCAGTCACTTGGAGAGTTTCCCTCCAGGCCGTCTGTTCATCTCCCAGCAGAGACTATTATAGTCAACATGTGTTTACTTCCTCCACTGTTTTTCTGCCCCCTTTACCCAAACCCCACCCCTTCCACACCAATACACTGTGTTTGTGTCTGCCCTTTGTATGGAAGATGAGATTAGACTGCTATGTGCCCAAACCTGTTTTTGCTTCCCTTTTCAACATGTCCATGGTAGATTTTGGCCCTTTTACTTCTGTAAAAACAGTAGAAAACAGCCTCAGAATCCCTCTCACCATTGCTTCCTCTTATTTTTCTACAAAAAGTGAAACTGATGCTTCCTATATTTACTTAATAAAAACTTGTTTCCAACAGACAAAAAAGTTCCCTACTATGGAGATATGAAATTTTATGCAGAATACTTCTCTTTCATTAGAATGAAGGTCCTCAGAGGACTTTGTTTGACCAGCTGGAGGACTACCGCATTGGCTCCTCACAGCCTGAAAACAATGAGGTTGGTTTTTGATAAAGAAAGACTACATTTCAGCCATTAGCATACAAACCCATAAACAATCTAATGCTTTCTTTTAGGATGTGGAAAATCTCATGGAGTGGTGGAACACGGTGGAGTGTAAGTCCAGTACCCAGTGATTATATACTATCGAGTTATGTTCAATGTACTCTTTCCTGTTCCCTGAGTTTTCCTTGTGCATGGACTAAATCCCTTAATCAGATGCTGCATTACACATACGCATCCTCATTTTTACTGACAAATGATAAGACAATGTGACAATAATTTCTTAATTTTTACATTTCCTCAGCATGGGAAGACACGCCACAAATCGATGAGATGACGGAAAAAGAGGAAGCCAAGTAAGTAAAGGCCTGAATGTGTGTGGACTTTAAAGAGTCATGTCACACAAAGCACTCTATAATATCAACACTTTTAAATTAAAATTGTTTTAAAAATCTCTTTCTATTTTATTTGTGCTGCTCAAAATAAGTAATTTAATGACTCGAGCCTAGATCATCTTTAAAATATACATTTTTGAAGAGATTCTAGTGATAAATTTTTTTTGCTACTTGTCACCTATAAGTAACAAGTATCACAAAAAAAGAAAATGTTAGAGGCATGTTTCCACGAGTTGTTTTGGAGCCTAGATTATATGTAAAGTTGGACACAATGGACATAGCTACCTCCAACTGTGTAAAGCACTTGTGTTGACACAATCCAAGATAATGACTGAAGCAGCATCACTACTTTTTCCACCTTCTTTAGAAATAGAAACCGCAAATGATTCATTAGAATAAAGTTATCTATTCTAGTATTTCATGGGAAGACACATTTCCCTGTCCCTGAAGTAGAGTAAGGCTACGTTTATACGGAGACAATGAAAACGGAAGACGCAAAACTGGCGTCTCTTCTTCGGTTTTTCATCCGTGTTTAGACAAGTGTATTCAGGAGGAAATCCTTGTTTATATGAAGACGCAACAGTAGGTGAAATACGATTGGATATGCATACCAGGCCTGCTATGTGGTACTGTGATGGACCGCCGACATGTCCTTTTCTGTTTTTGACGTATGTAATTGTACGCCTGTCTCTGTTCAGCTATGGTATGTGTGTAATGTCTGTACAATAGCTGAAACGACTCCTGTACATTTACGAGAGCTGCTAGTGCAGCTTGAAGATCTGTGGGATCAAGGTTGTGCAATATGTTTGTTGCTTTACCCACTCAGCGTATGAATGTAATGTGAAAGTGTATGCGACGTGAACATATGGGATGTAAAGACGCACGCAATGTGAACATGTGCGTTTCTTGCCGTTAGACAGAGACGCGATTTGGTGCGTCTTCAATACATCCCAATCTGGAAGGAGTCTTCAGGTTTGTGCGTATTCACACCCCGATCGTGCAGGCACTGTGTAAATGAAAGGAACTTCTGATAAAATATGCTGTCATATTTAGCCGCAATTGTCCTCATGTAAACAGCCCCTCAGTCTAAACAAAAAAACACCTCAAGGAACTGTAAAAAAAAAAAAAAAAAAGACAAAATTGAAGAAGTTTTTATTAATTTCATCTTTTGATGTAGTACTTGCACATAAAATAAAATACCCTGCTCCATCTAATTATTTGTTTAATATACAAATGAGTACATGTGTGAACTTTCCTTTCTCAGGGCATTTGCTGTGACAGCTGAGAAGCTGCAGAAGGGCATCCGTGTCTTCAACAAGCTGTTCTCGGAACGTGCAGAGAGCCTATGGCAGCATGTCATTGACCTCAACTCCATCGCTGATGGCCTAGACAAGTTCAACAAGAACACAAAGATCGCTCAGATCACCGGTGGCTCCACCAGTGCCATTGGGGGTGTGGCCACCATCGCTGGCCTGGCTCTGGCCCCTGTCACCATGGGCACCTCACTGATAGTCACGGCAGTGGGCCTTGGGGTTGCCACAGCGGGTGGTCTGACCTCAGCAGGTGCTGGCATCTCCAACCAGGTCAACAACTCAATGGACCGCAAGAAGGTGGAGAAGATAGTGGAAGATTACCAGGAGAAGATGGTTGACCTGAACAAGTGTCTCAAATTCATCAAGCAGGGTATTGAAAATCTGCGTAGATTTGACCTAATTAAAATGAGGAAACACGCCTATAACCGGGACTTTCCTGCACTTACCGCCCAATTTTACGAGGATGGCGCCATGGTAGGAAAGGCCATCCTTATCAATGCCAATGAGATCATGCGTGTGGTGCAGATTGCCAACGTTGCAGGTAGCACAGCAGCCAGGGCTGTTCAGATCGCCAGTATGGCCACTGGTGTGCTCACTGGACTCTTTGTAGGTATGGACATCTACTTTGTAGCCAAAGACTCCAAAGAACTTAAGAAAGGTGCAAAGTCAGAGTTTGCTGCCAAAATCAGGGAAGTGGCTACACAGCTGCATGAGGGTCTGGTGGAGCTCAACAGCATTCGCGAGGAGCTCCAGGCCACCACAACACCAGAAAACAATGAGGACCAGGCTCAGGACAGAGACAAGAAAGAGAAAGGGGATGAATATGACAGTTCAGAAGAAGATGAAATTGATCGCATCAAAAAAGCCATCAAAAAGGACATTGAGAGCAGAGAATATGTTTAGAGAAAAGCTTTAACTTGAAAACGCCTTAAATTGTGCTGCATTGTATTGTCATGGTTTCCTAGGGAACATTCAGACATAGTCAGGTCCCCCAGCAAAATGTTTATACTGTTGTCTGAAAATACTGGAAAACTTTTAAGAATTATATTAATTTAGAATCAATCACATAGGATAAGGTCATTTTAAACAGATCAGTTCATATGTGTTGAAATAGATGACAACTGGACATTTTGTTTGGGAAAGTGTCTTCCTGAATTTAATCAGCTTTACACGACTAAGAAATTGTGGTAGAAAAGGTTTCATATCTGCTTCTCTTTGGTAATTGTTCCAATGAGGGAAAACTGCCATGTTGTGTTTTTAGACAAAGTTTTAAACAAACACTACTGATAAGATATGAAAAAAACAGACTTTCTTCTAAACTTAAAAGTGAGTTTCATTGAAACACTCAGACTTTTACTGACCTGGTTTAAAAATGAACTGCTCATGACGGGGATATAATGGAGTGCCTTTTTTTAAATGATGATGCCTTATGAATTACACTCTAAGCTTGCATCCAATGATTGTTGCTAACACTGTTCAATATGATGCATTATAGCATTAGATTTTTTCCATATGTTTTTCTGTGTTTTATGGCTGATTAACCAAATCTTTCCTCCCTGACCTAACCTTTAGAGTTAGGAAGTGTTAACTGCTATGAGATATGCTTTGATGAACATCTGACAGTTAAAGTAGATAGTTGTTTTATATATATATATATATATATATATATATATATATATATATATATATATATATATATATATATATATATATATATATATATATATATATATATATATATATATATATATATATATATATATATATATATATATATGAGAGGAGGTACACAAAATTAACCAATAGAAAAAAAATTGCCTTAAATACTATTTTACTAGTTCTTTACTTTGATTAAAAAATCTTTTTTATATTCTGTCCTACGAGGTGTTTTCTGTAGTTCAGATGGGAAAATATTCCTTGTTATATGAATTAACATACATCCATCTAAATCTATAAAGCTGTAACACTAAAAGACAAAGCGGATCTTAAGGACAAGGAAGGAGAACCAACAGGACTTTTGTCAAACTGTTTAATTTCCTTTTTCTCAGATCACTATATTTTTGGTTTTGATAAGACTGGACACTCTGAGATCTGTTTTAACAAATCTCTTATTTATTTTTCCACATCTGTTCAGGGTGAGATTATTTATTCAAGTATTTGTGCAATATTAAAATACAGCAGCCATAGACCTCTGTAATAAATGTAAATGTGAAATCATTATAAAAGGTCAAAGACACATACTTTGCCAGTCTGTACAATTTTAAAAGTCTTTGTTACATGTGAGGAAACTACATTTGTCTGTGTTGACTTCTGTGCACTGTTGAAGTGGTGTTTGTTTAGTAGATAACCTGGCTAAACGTGTTCAGCAAATTGTCCTTCAGCCTGTTTCCTTAAAATTTTCATGACTAATGTAGACCTACCTGGAGATTGTTGCCATAATAAAGGATTTTAGGCTTTTAATATTTTACCAGAGAAGGGTTATTTTTGTTTTTTTCCTTTTTAATCTTAGTATTGTACAAAATTGGGGGGAAAAGTAAATAAAACATCTCATTATTAAAATCAGTTTCCAGTGTCATCTTGTTTATTTAAATAAATGTTAGTTATGTTTGCCTTTTTACAAATCAGTTTAATGAAACAACACATTGATAATACCAGGGTGAATTTAATGTCATGTCACAACATTATATTCACATGTTCAGCATGTGGAGTGGATTGCCATTATACTGTGTCATTCTATTGGCAACAGTCAACACGATTAGTACTCTCTTTTATTTTCCTCTTGCTTATTCATTGTTTTATTTTTATCACACCAGTTCAAGCAAAAGTCCGGTTGCTGACGTTTGTGAAACCCTAAGGAATCCTTTGGGAAAGGCATCCCCTATTGTCTCAGACAGGTACGCCTTAAAGTAGCCACGCCCCATTCCCAGGTGTGTTCTGTGGAAACCATCAAACACAGGAAATGTTATTTGCGGTTCCGAGAGGCAGGTGAGGTGGTGAGCTTTGATGTTACATGTTGTTCCTTTTAACTCATGAAATAGATGGATGGAAAATTCATGAGCCATCCTTTACGGACCAGTTTATCATTTACGTTTGAGGAAGTTTTAATACAGGACCTTTTCAAGGTGTGCTCTGGTCTGAGATGCTTTGTTTGAGTAGATGACGTTGCCTTTACGTGATGTCGGAAATTTGGCTTTGCTAAGCGTGTCAGTTGTCTGCTAATTGTGTACAGACTCAACAAGTGGGTTAGTATGCTTTTCAGGTTGAGAGGCAGGGTTATTATTAGTTCATTTTGATTATTCTCCATATTTTAAGTTAACTATTTCTCTGTAGTTGTGCGTACATGATTTGACATTAACAAACATGTTGCCGGTATTTAAAATGTGCCAATAGCACTGTTTGGTCCTTAAAAGTGACCATTGATTCCCACTGTGACTTTACAAAAATACGTTTTCAGATAAAATAATACAAACACTGGTGATACTGTACTGCTATTTTTTTTTATTTAGTTTTTGATGTAAAAGATATTTTGCGAAACTCGGGTTTTACAAAATAGTATACCAATATCGAATCAATAAAAACAAGATAAGGACGTTAACTTGTGGTCTGAATAATTTAAATGAATCCAATACGAATTTGACAGTAGGCTTGGTATAAGAACGTAGCTGCTGTAAACTGAGAGGTGATTGCTTGGAGAACACATTTCGGAGCTTGAGAGGAGGGCCGTGAACGCCGCGTTTGTGCAGATGTTTTTGTGAAGGAGGTGAAGTTAAAAAAATCTGGGAATGAGTGTACAGTAACGGAGGCGCGAGGACTTGTAGAAATGTTTTTATTCGGCGTAGAGTGAATAAGACTTGTCCTCAAACTATCGGTGAGTGAAACACTTGGTCTGAAAACAACGCGGCTTTATTTATATAGCCGCAGACACGTTCATTTTGTCGTAATTTTGAGTCACTTAGCTTTAAATGTCGTGTTTATATCGACTTTTAACAGTCTGTTAGCTTAAATCTTTCGATCTTAAAGCTAACTTTGTGTCAACAAGATAGACAGATAGATAAATCAAGACTGAATCACACCAGAATAAAGTTTTAGGAAATTTGTTTTGATATTCGGACTGAATAAGAATGGCTATTGTAAATGCAGGACGTGTCCACACTATTAAAAGTGACAAGTGATATAATTCGTTGTAGTTAGCCTTTATTGACGCTAGCGGACACTACTTTTCGTACATTTTATTTATTTATTTTTGCGTTAGTTAGAGACAAGTCATTAAAAACTTTGCACGACAAATAAGTTTGCGAACTTGTAATTGTTATATATTCCTATCAATGCATTTCTTAGCAGAGCACATTGTTGTAGATAAACTTTAGTGTAATATATAATGCACACGAGAGGGGAAAAATAATAATTAGATTTAGGAACATGCTGAAATTGTTCTGTTCTCCCATCACTTTACCAATTTAAATTAACATTTATTTGCTTCATACACATATATTTCCCATTAATAACAAATTAATTAGTAGACAATAGACATAATCCCTTAACACACATACTTTGGTCGCATTTCCCAAATATATTTTTCTCTCTATTCAACTCAAGTGATTTATCACAGATTGTAATAATATTATCCTCTGCATTTACGTTTTTATTATGTATTTTCTTATGTTTAATTCACATCAAATTAGATGCTCGCTAATGGTCAAATTAAATCCAAATCTTGCCTTTAACCCCTGATGCGTCAGAGATGACGACTTCTGAAAGGATGGTTTAGTTTCAATATTTAAAAAAAAATATATACTGTTTTTTTTTTGTTTTGTTTTTTTTTTAAACTGAGTTTTTTGTTAATGGATCTGATATATGGAAATAAACAAGTGTCAGAAAGCAACTCATTTAGAAAAAAGAAAAAGCCAAAACTAAAACGACTGGAACCAAATTACAATATTATACATTTATACTTTATTTTAGTTTATTTGAACTAAGTTAAGTTATTATTTTGTAAATATTTATTCATTTTTGTTAATTGTGTTTCTTATTATTTTATTTTATATTTCTAAATTTAATATTGTATTTTATTATTTTTGTGCAATTTGTGTTTGTTCATGTTACTTATTATTTTGTTGGTTTATTATACATTTTTGGCTGTTGCTGTCCACTTTGTTACTGATTTTATTAGTTTTTGCCTGGAAATGAAAAACTGAGAAGAAAGGGACATTTGTTATACAATATCAATAACTGGGCTTAAAATAAGTAGTGTATTTACACAGTATTAAACTCTCACATTGATTAAATTGTACTGGTTTTATTCATGGCCTCTGAATGTGCAAAAGGGCCATATTTGATGACAAACTATATTTTACACCAATTATTTACATGGATTGATGGGATTAATGGATGAACAAGTAGTACATTATTTTACACCAGTAGATGTTTTTGGTTGTCAGCAGCTGTTTGGGTCTATATGGGTTAAGGATGTTGTTGCTCCTTTAAAGTACTTTAATAGTGAGCCTCATGAAGAAAAAAGGTTGTAAAAATGTGTGTGGTCTAACACTGCGATACACAAAGTAAATGAAGGAGCGACTCAGAGCTGCACAACATTACAGCTTATTGTAGATGGTTGTAAAAGCTCTTTTTAACTTGGGAGCATGACGTTGTATACAGCATCTGGTCCTTAAAATGCTATATGTTAGAGCAAAACTCTGCTTTTATTCATTCCACTGAGTGCTTAAGCGTGTGCTTTATTCGATTTCAAAATGTTAGAACAGGAACAGACTTTCTGAAAGCAGAGTTTCAACCTTGAGTTTTGAAACAGCAGATGCAAGTTTGTTAGTTTACTCTAATTATATTAAGCCTGAATCAAGAATGTGCCTGGTAAATGGGGAAAAATTAGACATTAGTTTTTGGACTGTATGTGTACTTTTCTCAAAAATCAAGAAGCCTTTATGGAACAGTAAGAATTATCATTCATTCTTTTATCTTCTTAACCCTATATATTTTGAGTAAAGGTGGGGTTCACCTTGGACGTGTCATTAGTTTATCACAGTGGTGAACAACTATTCACAACACACATTCACACCTATAGTCAATTTTTGAAAATGTTGGAATTTTGGTGGATGTAGGTCAAAGGTCAAGGTTATAGTCACCAAAATGTATTTTTACATTGACAAAAGATAAGTCAAATCAAGAAAAATATTTGCAAGGGCGTGGAGATTGTTGTGCCTGGAACCAAGAGTACCAAGAGATTACTCACACAAACACAAGGAGAACATGTAAACTCTACTACTAGCTTATTTGCTGTGCAGTCCTTTATTAAAACATTACTATAACTAAATGGCCAGAGGCTAAATATTTAGGTCCAACTGAACCGGAAAAAACACCAGAAGACTATATAGGTTGAAATTAAGAATGTCATGTTCATATTAAATGTAACTAATATCATGTTAATTTAAGGTACATTTTCACATGCTTATTTATACTGACATATTTTTACATGAATATTTTCTTAGTGTGATTCTGCATGTCATAGCAGAGATATTTATTGACTGAACATATTTCTATAGTAATGTAATTTTGTATGTATTATTTAACAGAGATTCAAATCATGTTAAGAAACATTTCTCATGTCAGATGTGCGCAATGTAACATGCTAAAAAAAATACCAAAAATTGAAAACTTCAAACTTTTTTTCTGGGTGTAGATTGTGTTTTTATATTTATGTTTGACTGCAAGACTTGAAATAGATCACAACTGGCACAAGTAAAATGGTGAAGTAAGTTGGTCACCAGGCTGAAACTAACAGCCTATAAAAGCACATGTGATCTTTATCTCTTAAACTATGTTTGGTCATACTGTATGATACCTTTTTTTTTTTTTTTTACTGTATGATACCAACTGTCAGGAGTATGTTGTCATTGTACCTGAATTCAAGTTGAACTGAATTCTCTTAGTTGAAACCAAACCCTCAGTTTTCTTTAACTCTGAGTTGATGGATCCTGATTATTCACATTTTCATAAATCGTAGTTCGTATGGTGTCATAGTGGCAGTACTCTGAGCATAAACCTATTTGTATGTGTATAAACTTGGATTGAATTTAGACTAAATGTCTCTGTGTTGCAGAAACAGCCAGAATGGAGGCATGTATGGTAAAACCAGAAGTCAAAAAGAAACCCAGGCCGGTGAGAATGTCACAATTACCTCACAGACATTTAATATTGATATTCACCATATTCACCATAATAATAAAGTTTTTAACTTGGGCTGAGTGATATTGTTAAAAATTCTATCGTGATGGCAATTTTTGCATCACTTAATTCTGTTAATTATCACAGTCCTTTTCATATCAGTAGTTCTGTTACATTAATTATCATAATCAGTTTATCATTGAGCCTTATCTCAGAAATCAACACAATATATAATGGATGAAGTGATTGTGTGTCTCATCACCCTTATTTTTTTTCCTCTGTTAACAGCCAAAACCTCCTCCAAAACCCCCTGAGGTACTGGAATAAACCCAAAACTTTCATTGCAGTAGTCTGTTATGTGAATGTCAAAATATCAAAATGTAAAATTCAAATGGATTATTTAAAAATGTGAAACCTCCTTTCCAGATAAAAAGGCCTGATAGTAGCATGGTGGAGAAACCAACTCCTGTGGTACCTCGGCGTCCTACAGACAATGTAAGTCCTGATTAATTAAATTTTCCTCCTGTGTTTTATTATCTGACCTTTAAAAGTTATGATGCATAAAAGGTTCATGAGTAATTCTGTCAAATCCAGGATAATTTTATTCAGTAGGTGATATCATAACTTGTTGCTTCTTGTAAAAAAATATACAAAGTAGCTCATAATAGCTGCAGGAATTTTGAAATTCTTTTAATATTTTCTGAGATTAAGAAATTTTAACTACATTTTTGTGACCTTTGCCCAGGAATTGGCTCACACACAGTACCGGATGAAAAGATCAAACCAAAAGGTATTCATGGCTGTGGCGTAGTTTGGTTAATATTGATAATCCTGTGTTATAGTTTGTTGCAAACAAATGTGTAAAGTGGAATAAAATCATATGTACTAAACAAAGGTTATTTAAGCTGTTGCAGAGGATGACTCAAATTCACAAAATTTTACTATAGGATAGCCAAGAAATAGTACAGTTTGTTGTCAAGCAGTTAAATAGACATTAAACATTTTAAGTGTACATGTATTAGATCTTATGTTAAACCAATATTATTAATTAAAGAACATCTTTAGTATTACTCTATACTGTCATTTTTACTGATGTTCTTCTTCATGTTGCCATATTGTCATATCTCCTTGAAGTTTAAAAGAAATAAATATTAATCAATTAAAAAAAATAGCAACTGCCTTTTTTTCTCCACTGTCAGGTCAAAGAAAACCTTGGGCAGGAGTCAATAGAAAAAACAATAAGGACTCAAACTCCAGTGGTTCCACCCAGACCTACAGAAAAGGTACAGAACAATAGTTGAGTAATAGCAATAATATTCCACATGCAGGTCATACTCCATAAAGGAAATCATGGCAGAGTTAAAGATGCTTTGGAAATACATTAGTTGACTATATTGTCAAAACACTGAAATATTACTGGAACTGAAAAACAGTCAGATTGATTTGTTGTGTGAGAAAAATGTTTACAGTAAAGAATAACTCTGAGCTACTCGACGTGTCATGTTTCCTGTTCAAAATATCTTTTGTTATGGTTCCCTACTGAGGATTTTGTGTATTTGAGCAGGAACTGAATGGTCCAAAGAGGTACAGTTACCACAAAACAGAAAAGCCAGAGGACACACAGGTATGTACCTTCACACAGGATAATACCACATTCCTCTGGATTTCTACAAAACACAGATTCAACATGTTCCCTTTTTCTCATCAGGCCTCCAGACAAATGGATCAGTCAGTCCCGGCTGAAGTCCCCATAGATGAAGCAGACTTTAAACAGGTATTGCAGTCAGAGGTATTTCACTCTGACTCCCACCTCTGGCATTTTAATGAACAAACAGTGCAGAGCTTCTTCTCTTTACCCTCACATGTGTTTTATTGTAGGCAAATCCATCAGCCTTCACTGGAATGTTTTGGAAAAGCCAAAAAGAGAAACCACCTTCATTCACTGTAAGAAACTACATTATTGTATATTATTTGTGTTAATATACCACATTATTATTATTATTATTATTATTATAGTATATGATAAATATATCAGCCTTATAATTTCACACTGCATCTTCACTTCATCATTTTCGCCAAAAAAACAGACCAATGAACTCAAAGAATAGGAAATAATGCATCTGATATTAAATAAATTGAACGATACACCCATCATTTCCTAAGAATAGAGAAAAGTGAACCAGCAAAGAGGAGTGCTTGGGTGTGTCTGTGCATGTAACAGGAGTTTATTGACATACAGAAGGTGTGTATCAATATGTATATGGATAGATTTATATTGCTTTCAGAAGGTCAGAGAAACCTCATAACAAAATGTCATAATTCTCATTATTAAAAAAAAAAAAAAACAGTTTAAAATGCTGAGACCTGTATGTTTTAATTTGTGTATGGTGACATGGTTGTCTGGGATGAATATGATAAATGTATGTCCATCCTCATGTATTTTGAATATGTGGAATAAATATTAAGTAAAATAAAACATGGTAAGATATGCTAAGTATAAATATGTACAATATGGTGAGTGTTGCATATTTATGCTTGTTATAGAAGTATAAATCTGGTCTGTCCATTATAGTAGATGGAGTTTGTCTGAGAATAAAGTCAAAGGTTTTTGGCTAATTTTCCTCAGAGTTATTTGATCGACTCCAACGAGGAAGAGAAAACAGATGACACTCCGGCCAAACAGGCTCCTGCTAGCAAAAAGGTGTGTGTGTGTGTGTGTGTGTGTGTGTGTGTGTGTGTGTGTGTGCGTACGTGCGTGTGCATGTGCATGTGTCATACTGTTGATGATTTCAGTCTGTTTGACATGTGACTCTGGTCGTCAGGGTGTTCTGAAGGGAGTTATGAAAGGCTTACAATTGAAGTCATCGCCAAAGGTATGAAGCACCGTTTAATGTGGTGTTTTCTGCTGGTGGTGGATACAGCGTCACAGTGTCTGATACTGAAATATCAGACACTCTGGTACTTGTTTGGTGTTGGTATTGATGGCTATGGTGATTTAATTTGTGATGTTTTCATGGATCTTAGATTTAATTAATTTCAAAAACATATGTATTTCCTCTAGTTTGAAATATACATTTGTACACTTGTATCACTTGTTTAGAACAGATTAGTAACTCCTTCCATTTCACAGATGGATAAAACGATGAATTATTCTCACTAATGTCAGCTGACATGAATATTTTTTTTACCTACATCAACCTTACATGGATGCCAAGAAATACAGCTGTGTCGGTTGTCACAGCAGAGTGACTTCTGATATCAAATAAGCTGTCACTTATATTTATACCTTTCTTTTTTAGCTGGTTATGGTGTTAAAACTCAGAATGATGGTTATTCCTATTGCTTGTTTTATTTTTTATTTTTCTTATTTATTTCGTGTGTGCTTTCTTGTGTGCTTTCCTATATTTTCTGCTGTAAACACTTGAATTTCTCCTGCGGGAGACTAATAAAGGATTATCTTATCTTGTCTTGAAACTGCTGGGTTTTTTTTGTGTGTTTTTTAGGCCAGTAGAGAGCCCAGTCCAGATCCCAGCTCTGTAGAACCAGCCAAAGAAATGGAACAATCCATGGAGAAAAACAAGCAACAAAAGAATGCAGAACCAAAACAGGTAAGTGTTCAGTTACAATATTCATATAATAATCTATGCTTAACAATTTAACACTGTTCACATCTGTTATGATGTTATATTACATACACAACTCATCTAAGTGTAAATAAATTAAACTAAAAAAATATTTTGATAATGCTGTCTTTGTTAAATTCTATTAAAAACACAACTTCTGTACCACAGTTAATGGCTTTGATAAAGAAGATGAAATGCACTGCACTATAAATTTGTGAAATCTTCATTTAAGTTGTTCTAAAGGAAAGAACATTTTTCCTTGTCTTCAGGACAAAGGTGGTGTGCTCACTGGAATGTTCAAAAAAACACACAAAGAGAAAATTCCTTCTCCTGTGCTCACGGTAACAGCAATGTTTTCCTAATGTCCTTATTAGAAATATTCACTTTCAGTCACTTTTGCTGAACTGGCTGTTTTTTTAATTTTCAGGTCAGAAAGGCAGACAGTGACTCTGAAGATGCAGAAGAACAAACATCTGAAGGTTCCCTTGTAGGTCTTATATCAGATCTCCATCTCCCTTCTTTTCCTCTTTACAAAAATACAAAGTATGAATTCTACATATTGCTAGGCTCACAGCATAATTACTTAAGTCATAATTTTGACCAAATTGTGGCATGTATATGAAATTAATCTCAGTGCCAGGACAGTAAAGTTGTGCAGATATTGCAATTTGGCCAAAAATATGAGTTTTGCAATTGCGCTATGCAGCTAAGAGTATGCATTTTGAAGGTATTTTTTTTTCTTTTTTTCTTTGTTGAAGGGTGGTCTGAGTTCTCGCAAAAACCTTTCAGGCAGTAGTGACAGTCTATCTGCAAACAAGGTGAGCATTTAAGTATTACAACATATGCTACAACACAAACTAATATATATATTGGACATATAATCTCTTTTTAACATTGTAACAAAGCAATTAAAGCATTAAATCATGTAGTCTTTGGCCTTGACCAAAGTTAAACTATATGAACTGACTGTGTTTGTTCTTTCCTGATCTGTGGTTCAGGAAAAACCAGGGCTATTCAGTGGGATGTTCAAGAAGTCTCCTAAAACAGCAGAAGCTTCTCAGACTGATGAGGTAATGCACTTTGCCTAATTGGCAGCTTTATAGATTTCTTATCTTTAAATGATCTGGTTTGGGCTTTACTTTAATTAAGCACATTTGTGACCCACCACCACGAAACCAGGCATAAGTGTCTGGAAATCAAAAATGAGTTATCTGTGTAGTTTGGTAGAGTGGAAACTAAGGTTTAAGATGGTGAAAAAATTACGTTTCTATCATAAGTAGAATCAAAGTTATGGTCATTTTAATATCCACAGTTGGACCTATTATGCAATTTGCATATTTTTAGATATTGTCCGTCAAAGTTTTGGACTGTTTTGGGGTAAGAAGTCCTTAGCAACGCATAATAATTCGTATCCGATTGACAAAAAATATTCACAGATGTTAAAGGACACTCTGATGGACATGTCACAGAAGTTCTATATATTATAATAATAGGACAGAAGTGTGACGTATTATAATCATTTGGCTTACGACATTGGACAGAACATTCAATATAAGCTTTTACCTCGTACCAAACACTTGGGTGTTTACCCACGGAACGGAGATCGTTTTGTTCGGCGAAAAGAGGTGGAAGTCGTCTTTGTCTTTGCTCAGCAATCCTTAAACTTTTGCCACCGCTTAAATAATTGACCCAATAAACACCTTTATTGATTGGATTTCAATGTAATGACCACAGGAACTGAACATAGAGGTGTTAAGGTACCGGTTTTTGATAAGGTGTAAACACAAATAAGAAATCACTTTCCAGCCTAAATTTGGCTGTAGCTCTGAACGGCTCAGCGCGACTTATGCCTGGTTTCGTGGTGGCGGGTCACATTTGTTTATTCATTTATCAAATGAAGCCAATATTATTAGTTTAGTCCAGTTTCAAGATAATCACAATGAACCAGTTCGTTTTGTGCTTCAGGACCAACAGTCTCTACATGATGACCTATCAAACAGTGCTGACAATCTCTGTGAAAACACAAAGGTGAGCTCTAAAAATAAGAACAAAATGCAGACAGAAAAAAAGAAAGGGAAGGGAAGAAAAAAAGAAAACAAACAAACAAAAAACCTCTATTTGTTACCTACTTTCCTATCTGCTCATTTGTTTGTTTTTTTTTTTTTGTGTTCTGTTTTGCTTTTTGTATATATGTACGGTATATGTTTAGTACTTCAGTTATTTATTATTGTTATTGTTGTTATTGTTATTATTTTTATTATTATCATTATTTTGTACTATGCACTATATTGCTATAAGATGAATTCAGGTTATTGGGGAAGTGAAGAAGGGGTAGGATTAAATAAGCTTATGCTTCATCCTACTCCTTTTCGGACATGTCATTGTGTATTATTTATTATTATTATTATTATTGTTGTTGTTTTGATTATTGTTGCACTTTGCACATGTTCAAAATAAATCATTCAAATCAAATCAAAGTATTCATCTGGAAATAAGTGGATTATGAGTGCAGGATCATCATGCATATCACTGACCGTGTACTTTTTGACCTGGTCTCATGTCACCAGGACAAGGGAGGACTTTTCAGCGGGATACTCCGCAAGTCTCCAAAACTCCCTAGAGAGGAAACAGCTGTGCAGGTAATGTGTGACAGACAGGTTTGGTATTTTGTTAACATCACTAGAGGTGTGTACTATAATGTGCTTCTTTTGTTTTAGGAGAAACAACAGATTGAACCATCAGACAGAGATGAGAATCTGTCTGACAACATCAGTAAAGTAAGGCGAAGTTACTCGACATTTCTTTTGGCTGTAGTGGACTTAACTTATTTTATTTAAAGCATTTCAGTATTATATTTCATCCTGTATGATCAATATATTTCTTATGACCCGGGGGTTGCAACATATTTTATAGAGCACAGGAGACAGAAGGGTTCAAATTTGCCAAACAATTTTATTTAAGCAAATATATTATCTAAATTAAACCCCCTTTCCCGTGCCTAGAAAACAAGAAGAAATCCCAAAAGTACAAAGAAAAGTCAGACCCAGGTGAACTGGCCAAATATACAAAAGAACAGTATGTGGATCAGGCCAACCTTATACAGGCTCGTAGAAGCTGTCCACATACCACTACCCCTGCCCTATTAAAACAACTGCAACTAAACCCTTTTAAAAAGAAATAAACAAGACAGAAAAAAACTAGCAAAAAGAACTAGAGCAGCGAACCGGCATCTTGCAGCCGGTAAAAAAAAACTTCCATCGAGCGTGTGTTAGCGTGCACGCTCCTGAAGCCAGCGTCCTGGGTGGAGGCGAGGCAGGAACAACAGACAGGTCACTCCAAAAAGCTTCTCCCTCTAGACCCAAAGGCCTGGCTTATATACCGGCCAATCAGCAACCTGAAAAAACTACATGCAGGATATCGCACAAAAAAATATTATAACGCCCAATAATTATCCAATGAAATAAATTATGACTCATAAAAAACAAGAGGGAAAAAACGGTGCTGGAACATAACAACATTCTACCCATGATGCAACTTCATCCTGTACAAATTATCCTGGGACAACCAATGACTGACATCATCACTCTTTGACAAAAAAATATTGGTTCTTTGTGTCACAGGAAAAAGGAGGTGTGTTTGGTGGAATATTCAAGAAATCTGCTAAAGCATCAGAAGGGTCTCAGCTAGAAGAGGTAAGGTATAGACTGTCACTTTTATTAACTTAAATTGTTTTGTGGGTATATAGCTTTGAGAAACCTTTAATTATGTTAAGACTCAATTTTCATAAAATGCCAGTGTGGCATTTTTTTTTTTTAATCATTGGGTGAAAAAGTCCATCTTGAATTCAACACATTTTAATTCAAGCAGTGTGATGGGACGCACAAGTGGGAAGTGCATAGTTAAATACGACAGTGAAAACTTTAATTACTGGTACGTGTTTCATCATCAACGTTCCATCAACAGCAGCTTAATACTCCTTCTGGAGCTCGGAAGGAAAATTGTGCATTTACTTTCCATAGAAGCATATTTTATTTGTATTCATTTTCTGAGTACTGCAAAGGGAAGTTGTATATGTGAATTTCCTCATTTTCACCACCTGTAATTTTAAGGTGAATAATATTTTACTCAATTTAATTAAAGAGAATTAAATAACACATTGTATCAAGAGAAATCTGGTTGTATTAAAGATGTTTTGTCAAATCATTGGGGGCGGCCATGGCTCATTTGGTAGAGTGGGTCATCTAGTAACTGAAGGGTTGGTGATTCGAATCCCATTCTGTTCTAGTCAGTCCGTTGTGTCCTTGGGCAAGACACTTCACCCTCCAGTGACACTCACATATGAATATGATATGAATCTCCGGTGGTGGTCAGAGGGCTGTAGGCGCAAAATGGCAGCCACGCTTCTGTCAGTCTGCCCCAGGGCAGCTGTGGCTATGTATGTAGTTTATCACCACCAGAGGGAGCATGTGAGAGTGAATGAACAATGGATCACTAATGTAAAGTGCTTTGAGTGGCCAATAAACACTATATAAATCCAATCCTTTAAAAAAAATTTGTAGTACATGAAAACTTTTGTTTGGCATCTAAAGGTTAATTTTCTTCAGTAACCTGCTTTCACGTGGGCATGTTCATGGAGTCATGTTTGCAGTCAAACTGGTTCGGTAACATATTTGTTACCTTTTTAGGGTGAAGACTCATTACAGGGTGAGCCCTCTATCAACACCGACAACCTGTTGGAAAAAAAGGTGAGTCTTATTGGCAGATCTTGACACATCCTTCACATGCTGTCACTGATACTACATGACTCAGCATGACTCGCCTGAAACTCTGAATGACTTAAGTACCTGAAGCTCCAAAAATAACATTTCTTAGATGTTGAGGGATTGCATTACATATACATAAATAAATTATATTGCATACATTTTCCTTGTTTTTTGTTCTCTGTAGGAAAAAGGTGGTTTGTTCAGTGGACTCCTCAAAAAAGCTGCCAAAACACCTGAAGAGGTACAGATTAAATTTCTGATCAACAAAACTAATAATTGCATATATGTTCTGCACACAATGTGTAGTTCAAATATTTTAATTCTGGGGAAGCAGAAAAAAATATCACACAATGGGAAAAATCATACAGTATAAGTTGTGATAACGCTTCTTTTCTTATGAGGCAAAAATGTTGATTATTTCTGTTTTTCTGCATGTGATTTACAGGATAATATGCCAGAAAAGACTAGTCTTTCTGCCAGCAATGACAGTTTGTCTGAAGCTGGCAACACCAAGGTCAGTAGTTCTCCATCATTAGTAACAATCTGTCATACCTTTTTATTTTGATACAAATGCCTTTTATATACACCAAACAAAATAGCGTTTGACAGTTGTTTGACAGCTACATAGCTAACAGTGCTTAGATAGTGACTTCTTTGATTATCGCTAGCTTTGCTTAACGTAGAGTGTTTCACTTGTTGCTCGGCTGTTTAATGTTAGATATTAGATTATGAGTTTATTTTATGAGCTAGCAGCTACAGTAGTGTTGTGTCACCATTAAGGGTATGCCACAGTTTAACTTACCTTCGTACTTGCCGATGTAGTTCAGAATATACATCTTATATCCCTTCTCCCGCTTGCTCTTGGGTATGATCCTTCCCATGCGACATCTGTAATAAACAATTTCGGGAGGTCCTGCAGACATTTTGAGTAAAAACTTGTCATCTTTGAACAGCTGTCAAACATTAGAGCCCTATCAAAACATGGAAGTATTCGACCGGAAGTGCTCAAGCACATACCCGGGATACGATTGTAACCAGACGCCATATTGAGCAAAGAGTCAATAGGACACTCAGACACTCCTTATACTGAGGACAATAAAAAGACACTTAAAAATTACACATTTCATCAGATGTCACCATGACGCATGTTGTAAATCATGTGGGAGTTCCATTGTCATGCTTGATGAAGAGATGATGCCCTCACACATTCCACAGACCACAATGAGTTCTATGTCCAGACCCACTACTTCCTGAACTTCAGGTGATTCCTTTGTTTCCTGTTTTTATTGCACACACTGATTAATCCAGGTGTTTCTGCTTCTTCTTCTTGTGACTACTGTGGTCAGGCACACATCGATTAAACATTGTGTCCAATAATGAAAGACAAGACGTAAAGGAGCTGCTTGGAGTTCAGGAAGTAGTGGGACTGTGCACAAAGTCCATTGTAATCCTTGTCAACTCGAAGAGAATTTGATGTGTCGCTTTCTAGATATTGAGTGGTGATTTCTTTCAACTGGACCCAACATGCTCACATGAATATCCATGAATGCCAGATATTGCTATCATGTTCTAATGGACAGTTATCTGCACCACAACAAAATAATTTGCATATGATTTAATATATTCAGTCACATGGTATGACTATATTTTTGCACTTCATGATAAGGAATGAGTGTAAATGTCTGCAAAAATAACCAAGTCCTTTATGTTTCAGGACAGAGGAGGTGTATTCACTGGGATATTCAAGAAGTTGTCTAAACTTTCAGATGATCCTCCTACAGAGGAAGTAAGCAATGTTTTTCCTGCCCACAACACCCAATTATTTACACCTCGTAAATAATAGGCAATTTCAAATGTTGCTGAAATGCCTGGGATGATGTGATAGAAAACTAATTCAGCAAGTGTTTTTGTGAATAAGCCAATTGCTCACCATGGTTGATACAATCCACTGTGAAATGAATGTTCAAATAGGTCTGAGCTACATTTCATTATGAAGGATGTGTTTCACATTTCACAGAAAGCCAATGTGTTAACTTAAGGTCAAAATATTACCAACTTCAAAGATGTATTGACTGAATATTAGTGTAGTGTCGTCTTCATGGAAATGTAATCTTTTAGTCTGGACAAAATTAGTGCAATGACAATATTAAACAAAATACAGATAAATACTTTTCATCATCAAACTAAAGTTATGAAATAAAACCTATGGCATCTTAGCTATTGTTTTTTTTTTTCTAGGAAAAGCAGGTGACTGATGATGAGCTCTCGACAGGCAGTGATAGTCTGTCTGAAGACAAGGCCAAGGCAAGTGTTTATGCTTCAACTCTTCTGAGTTTGCATCTATTGTCTATAAGAGTGGTGGCTTAGTCTTTGAATTTGTGTGTTTCAGGACAAAGGAATATTTGGTGGAATCTTTAAGAAGCCTCCTAAAGCATCAGAGGCTGCTCAAATGGAGGAGGTGAAAGTCCCTTTATGACCTGTATCAGTGAATCTGTGGTGGTTTGGTTTCTATGATTATTTTATTAAAAGTTTTTATATTTGTCAGTATATAGATTATGAATATAGACATGCACCACGCACTTAAATTAACCGTCTACATTTAACCCATCATCAAAACACAACACACACTGCAGACTAGGAGCAATGAGTTTGCTATATGAAGAGACCAGGGAGAAAATGAGGGGTTAAGTGCCTTGTTCAAGGGCACGTCAGCCAACACCTTTCTGCCAGTCCAGGAAATCATTTTAGTCCAAGGCCACCCCCTATGATATCATATATTATGATATTGTACTCTATTCTTCACATTTTAATATGTTACAGATACTTTGTGAGTGAATGTGATGTCACAGCCTGTTTGTTTGAATATTGATGGTAAAAAAAAAAAAAAATGATGTAGGTAACCAGTGATATTTGTTACAGGATGAGCTTAACAAAGAGTCGTCAACCAGCAGCGAGAATTTATCAGAGAGCAAACAGGTTAGAATTAAACCAATATCCAGAGTTACTTTCCTACAAAATGATGATCAGCCTCAACTGAACCTAAAGCATTTTTATTTTTGTATTATTAGGACAAGGGAGCAATATTTGGCGTCCGGCTCAAAAAGACCCCTAAAACATCTGGAGAAAAGGCAGAGTCACCACTGACTTAACTTTACCAACTCCGGAGAACATTTCTGTACATTTACAGAATTGCATGTTTTTAATCATGTCTCTTTTTCAGGAAGGAGAAACCCAAAAAGTGCTTTCAGCCAGCAATGAGGATGTGTCTGAGAGTAATACTACCAAGGTGAGTAGGATGAATCACACACACCTGCAGGCAAAGAGGACTAAGGTGATCATTCATTGTTATTTTATTTTGTTAGGAGAAAAATATTTTCAGCAACCTTTTTAAGAAGCCTCAAAAATCAGCAGGAGACGCTGCACTAGATCAGGTAACTGTGACTGAATCTAGTGTTGTTCACATCTGTGTTTAAGGTTGAAGTAAAGATTGATTTACTGTTTTCTGCTTTGAATTCAGGAACCAGAAGAGAATAATGATAGTGAAGGTTTTGGAAGCAATGAGAACATTGTTGACACCACAGCCCCAAAGGTTATCTAATCTTCAATGTTCAATCTTCTAATCTTTTTTCCCCTTTACAGTTTGTTGGATCCTCTTTAATGCAGCGGTCTGCTTTAAGTTCTACCAAAAATTAAAGGCTTGTCATAGAATAATTTATATTAAACAACTGAACTGGACAAAAAATAAATTTCCACTTTATCCATCCATCATCCTTTTGTCTTATGGATATATTAGCTTATGAATAATCAAAAAAAAAGGACTAACTGTGAACTGTTTCTTTTAGGAGAAGAAAGGTGGTCTGGCTGGAATATTTAAAAGATCAGCCAGCATTGAAAATGTGTTTGACAGTGAGGTCAGTGCTGCATTCACATGGTTACATTTATACATGTGCAAACTTAAAGCATTAAAATTATATTTGTTATGTGGTCTTTGCAGGACAAGAATATTTTCAGCGGAATGTTTAAGAAAACTAATAAAGCGTCTGAAGGGAAACCTGTAGAGGAGGTTCAGTAACTGACATGACATTTCCACTATATTACATGTTTCTCTACAGTGAGAGGGTTTTGGTTTGGTACAGATTTTGATTTGTTTATTTTCCCTTTTCTGTGCTTAGGACTCAAATACAGGTGAAGATAAAGTGTATTTGTCCAGTTCTGAGAGTCTTTCAGAAACAGCCACATCAAAGGTACATTCTCAGGTTTTTTTTTTCTTCTCTTCTGAACTTTATTGATAATAAAAATGCATATATTTAAATGCTTTAGGAGAAGACAGGAGGACTGGCAGGGATCTTTAAGAAGTCTCATAAACCAGCAGAAGCTGCTGAAACTGAGCAGGTAAAAGTGACGGTGTAAAACCAAATGGATTGTTCTACAGTTATTATGATCACACACATCTGTTACATTCGACTTTTATGGCTGAATTCAGATTACTTCATATCTTGGAATTGCTTCATGTGAAAGCATGTCATATCACTGACGGTTCTAAAAATCCTGACAACTGGTGATGTTGGTTTTTCTTCTCGCTTTAAGTCCTCTGATAATTTTTACAGGATGATTTTGGGAAGGAGCTATCAACTAGCAAAGAGAATTTATCTGAGAACAAACAGGTCAGAATTAACTCAAACATACCTTTTCACAAAATGATCATTGATTTGCAAAAATGTAAAACTCTGCCTCTGACTGCACCTAGAAAGTATTTGTCACTCTACTATTAAAGTTATAAATATGAAACAAACTCTTACGGATGATATTACTTTAAAGGGATCATTCATTGATATCTCATCATTTTAGGAAAAAAATATATTCAGCAACCTTTTTAAGAAGACTCATAAATCAGCAGGAGACGCTGCACTATATCAGGTACTGTGACTTGTTTAAATGTGTGTTTAAGGTTGAAGTAGAGATTGATTTCCTGTTTTCTGCTATGAATTCAGGAGCTGGAGGAGAATAATCAACAACTATTATCTGGAAGCAATGAGAATATTGTTGAAGCCACAGCACCAAAGGTAATTTAAAGCTGTTAGTTCTTCTTTTTAACCGCTGTGTTTGTAATGATTCCATCTGCTTTTTGTAATTTTAGGTTATTTGTGAGAAAAGGACAATAACAAGGTTTCTACAAGTTAACTGGTTAGTTAGTTGCTGGTTAGTGCAAGGAAATATTCTCAATATCGTATCAGACGTTGTTGCTTTTTATTCACATTGAAGCATCAGTAGACTTCACATTTTCTTTATTACAACAGGCCACAACAAAATACTAAACAGCACAAATAATCTGCATTATTGAGTTATGTGATTGATTGGTTCGTTCATTCATTAATTTCCCCCAAAATAGACTGAAGTTAATGAACTTTCTGAAACTCATTTTTTATAATGAAGTCAGATATTATATTTAAGGTGGTACCCTGATGACTAGTAACAGATTTCAGGCTGAATCGTTTACACAGTTACCCATCTTTCTGTGTTCTCAATAATTGTATGACTGGATTTGAACCTTTTAAAGACTTGAACCTTTACAACATTAAATAGCATCCAATGAAAAGTACACATTTTTCCATCTGTAACAAGCTAAATACATTTGATTAAATATTCTGGATGTGGATGTATTCATGAAAAACACAGCAAAAAACTAAAAGAATAACTGAAGTGTTTGCTTTAGGAAAAGAAAGGTGGCCTGGCTGGAATATTTAAAAGATCAGCCAGCACTGAGAATCTGCTTGACAGTGAGGTCAGTGTCACAGTCACATAAACTGGTTTACTATACTTTTTACTATAGCGCTAAGGTTGTATTTGTCACTTGTTTATCAATTTATTTTTTCAGGAGAAGAATATTTTCAGTGGCATGTTTAAGAAAACCACTAAGCCTTCTGAGGGGAAACCTGTTGATCAGGTGCAGTAACTGACGGGAAGACTCAACAGTATTTAATTTTTCAGCCACATTGAATTATAATTTGATTTCTTTTTGAGTCTGTTCAGGACTCCAATGAAGACGAAAAGCAAATGTTGTCTTCCAGTTCTGAAAGCCTTTCAGTTGTAACATCAAAGGTACAAAATATGTCAAAAGATCTTTATTTCAGATTGTTTTTGTTCTGTTTTCATATTATTCTCTTATTAGATGAATCTTTAAATTGTTTTAGGAGAAGTCAGGAGGTTTGGCAGGGATCTTCAAGAAGTCTCCTAAACCTGCCACACGGTCTGTTACAACAAAGGTGACAACGCTGTTTGTGTTTTTAAACTTTCTAGAAAAGAATAACTCCTGTTAGTGGTATCAAGTAACTTGCTATTGAAAATGGTCACAACTGAAAATTCCAATTGAGTACCTGATGATAGTGATGCTTTCCATATTTCAGGATCCTCTTAGTGACACAAAGGAACTGTATGGAAGTTGTGATAGCATTCCAGACATTGGGAAGGTAAGGGCTGTTTGAAAAAACTACAGCCAACTTAGACTCACTTCAGTGTGGTTTGGAAAATTTACTCCAGCGTCGTCTCTCAATGTTTTTTTTGTTCAGAATTTGTGATTATTTTGAACCCAAGTTTGCCCTTATGTTTCATTTACACCATTTATTAACTAAAATTCAGATTCTTTATCCATAAAACCTTTGTCTAACCCCAAGCTTTTGAATGTATTCCATTTATCTTGTCAAGGAGGATCTCTCAGGGGGAGAAGAGCTGTCAGGCAGTAACGACAGTCTTTCAGAAGCTACAAAGGTTAGGATGGATTTATTTACTTTAATTCAAGGTGAATATTCTAACATTTTGTAACTCATTCCTAATATACTTGCTTTTGTGTAACAGGAGAAAAAAACAGGGTTCTCTGGCATGTTTCGGCGCACACCTAAAACAGTTGAAAAACAGGTATGATGCTACTGTAGAAGAAATAGAAATAATTAAACTCTGGGTGTAATTGTAACTTATCATTTGATTCATACACAACAAAAATATATTACTCAAATTGCTTATTTTAAAAATGGTAAAACAAACACAAAATTAAACTTAAAAAAACAACAACATACAGATAAAGTAGATGTTTCACCTAATTCTGGTTACAAAAACTGTACGCCCCAATGTGTATGTGATGAGAAAATGCCACACAGGTTAGCCAAATCACATGCTTTACCTTTAGTTTGTGTTTCATCTGCCTTTACAAAGTACATTTTACTGTATGTGATATACACACCACTGGAATGTAGGACTTTGTCATAATGTTGCTTCTTGGATATTGACCCCATTGTATAGGAATAGCATGAAAAACATGCTAGTTTTACATACTGCAAAATGTTTCTGTCATACATTTTATGTATTATGAAATGGTACATGTTTTTATGGCGTACTAAAAACATGAAATTATGATTATTGGAAGACTAAATAGTATTTTACCTGTGACTTTGGATGTTTGACAGGACAGTGAAGACACGGAGCCAATAGTGGGAGGTGGGCTGAGACGCAGGAGGACCATCAAAAAGAAAAGACGAGTGAGTTTTCAGTTGCTTAAGGGGATGGTGTTACATACTGTAGCAGTAGTTCACACTGTACTGATCATTATGTACATGTAAACCTGTGTTTATCTTTTCTTTTCCTCAGGTTGTGTCATTCAGGGTCAAGAAAACTCTTCCCAAAATACCCAAACTTAACCTCACATCACAGGTATGACTCAAATGTTTTCTATACAACTTGCGTTGTTGTTTTGCTCATTATTATATCCCTGAAATCAAGTTTTGGGGATATAATCATTTTACCCTGAGCGCCACCACCAAATCCACCACCGCTGCATGTCCTTAATGTGAACGTGATAACTAGGACTTATTTGGTTGGATTTCTTATCCTTTGACAACCAAAATAGGGGGACCCCTAGTGGAAAAACCCTTTGAATTTCAGCTTCTCTACTAATATTATGTTGTCCAAATGAGGGCATTTTAGTTGAAAATCAGGTTTTTGGACTTTAAGCAAAAATAGGCTGATTGAAATAAAATCTGGTTCATATTGATCCTTTCAGGCTACTATCCACAGTTCATATTGTGTTATTTTTATTAACTTGGTGGAGTTTTGTGGGGAAAAATTGGTTATCTGACCATTACTCTGGTGATGTAGCTGGAATTGTGTTCATATCGATTGTCTGACAATTATTGTGGCTAAATTTATATATAACAGGGGATCTGGGATGTACTCTTGCTTGTCGTCCCCCGACAGCGTAAGACTTGTTATAACTGTATTTTACTGTCACAATTGTAGTGTGTTAAAAGTAAATCAATGGTAATTATTTTTCTTCATCTGTTTAGAGTGCCGAAAAGATGCCTAAGATTGAGGAGAGTGTGGAGCTGCAGGAAATTATACCAGAACAGGTTTGTAGGTTTATTCACATTTCAGTCAAATTCTTACTAAACCATTATTTGCCAACTCTTAATACCTACATTCTAAGAACTAATGGAAACTTTTCTTTAATATAACCATAAGCTAATATGACTGAAGACAAAGTAAAAAAACATGATCATTAAATTTACTTTTGAGAAATACTTTTCTTGTGTGTTACAGGAGAGTACTGTAGAGCTGCAAACTGTGGAGATGGCAGCATTTCCTACTGAAGGAAACCCACTGGATTCTGATGCGGTTTGTGTAGTTTCTTTAAATAAGCTGCATATTGGTAGTAAAACTACATGGACAGTCACACACAGGCTGTTCTGAATATAACACCTACATCTGTATTATAAAAATGTATAAATGCTTTTTCAGGAGAATGACGGTTTGTTGGACTGGTGGAATACAGTCGAAGGTGAGTGTGTGGCATTTAAAACACTTCTGTTTTAACTCTGTTTTGGTTCTTTCCTACAATTTGTGAATTAATTTTTCTTGCAAATTTCCAGGGTGGGCTGCATGGAATGAGTCTTCCAACTTCCAGGAAGAAGATGAGGAAACGTAAGCAGATTAGCATTAAAATGACCAAAAAATATGTTACGTCAGTGAATGTTTGTTAGATTTTTCACAATTTGTTTCAAATATATGTATATATATATATATATATATCTTTTTTTTAATCAAAGTGCTTAAAATCCCACTGTGTCTCTCCAGAGCAATGGAACAGGCAGCTGACCGTATCTACATGGCAGCTCGGTTGTTTGTACACCTTTTTAACCAGCGGGGGGCGTCCTTACAGCAGCGAATCCTGGAGCTTCTGGCTCTGGCTGATGCCGCAGATCACTTCCATAAAAAAACAGTAACAGCTGCTGTGGGTGGAGGAGTGGCCAGTGTTTGTGGCAGTGTGGCCACTATCACAGGGCTTATTCTGGCACCTTTCACTTTTGGTGCCTCTATTATTGTCACAGCAGTGGGTATCGGTGTGGCAACGGCAGGGAGCATCACCTCGGCGACGGCTAATATTACAGATACCGTTCACTCCAACATGGATCGTAAGAAGGTGGAGAAGATGATCCAAAGCTACCAAGAAGAGATCAAAGACATTCGGGAGTGTTTAGAGTTTGTTCAGGTGGGGAAATCTTTCATTGGATTTCAAGGTATTCAGATTATAGCATCATTTAGAGGCACAGAACTATAAAAAAAAAAATACCACAGGAACTCCAGAATATATTATCTGCACTGTGTCTAATAAATCATTTGTTTTTCCACTTAACTGAAGAAAAATGTTATGTGCATTATCACAAAATAGAGAAAAGTGCTGTATGATCTTGCATCTTCATTCAAATAATATAAAAGATCAAATAAAAAGTTTCACATTTTACAGGAACTGGGTAAAAATGTGAACTTGCTGCATTTTTGTGTTACATGACTGAAGTATAAATCAGTTCATAGTCTATTTTGACTTATTTACTGCAGAACCTTATTACTTATAGTTGAGTTTACATAGGCTGCAAAACCAACATTGTGTTTTTGCTGTTCACAAGTAAATAGAGAGGAATGTAATGACAAAACATATTTTATTATTATGGTATTCCTAATAAATATTCCAGGAATTCCATCTATCCATCTGAGATTTTTGTCCCTTTACGCTTTTATTTTCACACATTTTTGGAAAGATTTCAAAAAGGTTCAAAGTAAGACTCAAAATGAATCCCTGGCTTGGCAGGGCGTCAGTGAACAGGAGGAGGAAAGTGTTATGTAACCAGTCAGGAGTATATATTTAATTTTTTTAATCTTGTTTTACTACTGTTAGGGTTTAACACACTAAAGCTAAGAAATGTATAAATGCATGTATTCAGATGAGCCCTTCTGTCATTTGATTTACATTTCATCTTCACCTTTACATTCATTTAAGACATTTTGATATATTTTAACATCAGCTTTTATTTTGATCTTTGTAGGAAGGTATGGACACCCTGCAGGAATTGGATTTTGACAAATACTCCCAGAGCGCTGCCAAAAAGGCTCTGAACCACAACATTAAGCATGTGATGAAGGAAGGAGGCCGAGCTGGGAAAGCTCTCATGGTCAATACCGACAAGCTTATCAGCACCGTGCAGGTGTTGGGCGCCGCAGGAGGTGCAGCCAAAGCAGCGCAGGCAATCAGCGTCACCACTGGGGTTATGTCGGCCCTCTTCCTGGCCCTGGATGTGTTTTTCTTAGCTAAGGACTCCCACGAACTACGTAAGGGCGCCAAAACTAAGTTTGCCACCAAAATCAGGGAGGTTTGTAAAGACCTTCAAGACGGCCTCCTGGAGTTGAACAAGGTAAAGACGCAACTGCAGAAAACCATGGATGGCATCGAACTGGAGGAGTACGAGGAGATAGAAGAAGTAGAGGTGGAGGTGGACGACGATTTGGAGTCAGACCCAGTAAAGCTGGCCGAACTGGAACAAGAACTAGATATAATGGAGGAGAAACTGGACAGGAAGGTTGAAGAGGAGAGGAAGAGGTATGAGGAGGAGGAGAGGAAGAGGATTGAGGAGGAGGAGAAGAAGAATGAAGAGGCAGAAAAGGCAACTAAGGATTCAGAGAAGAGTATGAAAGACAAAGGAGAGTCAGAGGAAAACACTAATGAGGAGGAGGAGAAAGAGGGGGAGATGGGACAGAGTGATATGAAGAAAGAGGAGGGAAATGACGGCCAGGAGGAAAGTGAAAAAGAGAGTAAGGCTGAACCCAAGACAGAAAAGCTTTCAGATGAAGAAAAACATCAAAGCATTTTAATAGGAAAATCAGCCAAAGAAGAGGTTTTAAAAGAACAGTCTCATAAAGGAAGTAAAAAAGATAAGGAAATGGAGAACCAGATTACAGCCGGGAAGGAAAAATATGAGCAAGGCAGTGTTCCAAAGAAAAAGACAGGTGAGAAGAAGGAAGAGGGCAATAAAAGTAGAAAAGAACAGCTAGAAGGTAAAAGCCATTCAGGTGATTCAAAGGGAGTGGAGTGGACTAAAACAGTCAGTTCAGAAAAAGTGAAGAGTGAGCGAGAGACGAGCAAAAGCAGCAGAGATGATGAAAGAGGGACGAGAGGAAAGCACGAGTTGAAACCAGAGAAGAAAGAGTCCGAAACGGGGAGTAAGAGGAGGGACAGCAGCAGGAGCGAGAAAGAAAAGGCCAGTGACAGGAGTCAAAGATGGAGCAAACATGACCCAAAAGCAGAGGAGGAGAGAGGAGTGAAAGACTGGAGAGCAGAGGTGACCAAAAGTAAAGAGGAGAGACGAGGGAGCAAGGACGAAAGAGAACCAAAGAGGGAGACGGAGAGGTCCAAAGGGTCACATCGAAGCCACGAGGCCACGACGAGGAGGGAGCATTCAGACAGGGAGAGGAGGAGCAGCAGGGAGGAGGGGGACGCAAAGAGGAGTCACTCCAGGAGAGGACACGAAGACAGAGGGAGTAGGCTGAAGAATGAGGAGGTGGGGGAGGAGGAAAAGGGGAAGAGGAGGGAGGAGGGGGAGAGTCGGCGGAGTCACAGAGAGAGGAGAGACAGTGACAGAGACAGGGGACATGGACACTCACGCAGAGGGTCCCGCCCACGCTCCAATGCCCTGCTGGAGGACGGACTTTATATTTAGTCTGGTCTGTTTTTGTAGAACGTGGACTTAAAGGTTGAAAGTCTGAACTAGAACCTGATGAAGACCAGGGATGTTTCTATCAAACTGTCGACTTCAACCTATAAAGACCCAAACATCCACTATCAACCAAAACCATCTGATGATTGGTTCATACCTGTTGATTCATTAATCCTACCAATATATTTAAATAATTAGTCTTTTCATGGTTATCTGGTTTGGATGTTCTGAATGAAAAACCATCAGTGATTCACCTGTAAAACCAATGGAGTTGATAAATGACAGAGGATTGAGATACTTGGGTTATGTTCAGCTATTCATATTTTTGCTGAAAAAGTAACTTTTTCAGTTTTCTCTGTTTCTATTGAATAACTTTCAAGTCTAAACTAAGCTTTTATGAACATCTACATGAATTAAATATAGGAAAATAGATGGGGTTTTTTTTACTGGAAATTGCACAAAATATAACAATAAATAGTGATAAACCACATAAGAAAGACTAAATATGGAGCAAAATTAATTTGGGACTTGCCACAGAGGTAACAGTAGGTCTTTATGGGTTACTGTGCAAATAGAACCAAGGTTTAAATCAATAAATTTCTAGTTTAAACTGAGATAGGCGAGGTTTGACTTAATTAAAAAAATGGATGCAGTCCCTGAATCAACAGTTCTTTATTGAGTACGATAACATGGTGTGTTTCTGGGCTGCCTTTGTTCACACTAATTATCCTGATATTCAAGTTGGCTTTATTTGTTAGACAAACTGAAGATGATTGTTTTTTTTGTTTTTTTCCACATTTACACTAGGAGGTGCCAAAGACAGATGTTACATACAATGTTTACAGGCATTAAAACCTGACTTATGCAGTTTAACAACTAAAGCCAATGCTGTAACACAAAGAGACTGCCTCATAATACCTTGTCTTTTCTAAAACCTTTATGTGTATTGAAATACTTGTTGAATTTGTAACCATGTTTATTAATGTTCAGAATTTGACATGTTGAAGGTTACAATTTTTTACTAAATATGTCTTTCTACTGTTATGAGGATTGATTTTTGGTTTTAAATCATCACATTTTTGCTACGTTGGGAACACTGGATGTTTGTCAGTGCTGTTTAAACATGGTTTTAGACTCGATTTATCTTTGTTTTTCTATGTATGTTATTTTAATACGCAGTTAAACATAGCCTGAGTGTGAACCTTTACAAGAAAAAAAAAACTATCACATCATAATTTATATTTATGCAGTTGTTGTTCTTATTCAGTTTTATGGTGATGTTGCAAAATAACCAGTTTTATAATGAACTCATCTCACTCATAACCTGTTACAATCTGTGCACTTTAACCAAATGTGACTTTATTCTTTCTCTCTTTAATTTTGTGCAATGTTATGTCAATGTTACCTTGTCTTTTATCATTTGACTTGATATATTTTGTTGTATGTATTTACTATGATGGGAGTTTTTCATTGAGAAAATAAAAAATGATCTATTAGTGTTTTCTCGCCTTAATTACAACTAGAACAATTTATCAAAATTGATTTAATGCTTAATCATAATGTGTTAAAAATGTTTTAATACTAAAAAAATATATATTATATGTTTTCTGATGACCTAGGACAAATAACTTTTAAATGCACAAATCAGAATTGTTCTATTTTTTTAGTTTGATTAATCAATAGTCTTGGATATGTAGTTAATTTAATATTAAGACAAATATGTTTAGCCTCACAAATACTGTTGTATACATGCCGCCTCTAACAGCCTTAGCCTTGTTTTTGGACTGAAGAGGTTTTTTTTAAGGTCGTACAAAACAATGTCACATGATCCTGTTTGAAGTTCCTGGGATATGTTCCAAAAATGTACAAAATTCAGGTCACCTTATGCTGGTGTGACAACATGAAAAAGAAGGAAATGTGAATCTCCACACACCCACCTAGTCTGAACAGGTGATTTAGTTTCATACAAGTCCAGGAATATTAATAATTTTTTTTTTTTTAACTCAGCAGCAGACTATTAAGCATTTCCTGAAACTTAGCCACTTCAAAAGTGTATTTTAATAAAAGTTTATCTCCTCATTAAATGCAGTTAAATAACACTGTAAAGTAAAATGCTTCCAAAATAAAACTTAATTCCAGTGGTTAAACCTGCCAGTATTGACACTGAAAATACAGGGTCAATGTAGAATTTTCCTTTGTTATTTTACGACCCTTTAGAAGGATTTTTTTTTTATAATTAATGCCTGCTGCCAATGGCAACGAGTCTTGTCACTTCAGATTAACAGTATGGTATCACTTCACAGGTAGTTCGGCCACTTTGAAAGTAAATATTCGCTACGTTGCAACGGCTATTTTATCTAATCTGTTAGAGTAGTAGCATGTACATAAAACACCATATATGTAGAATAACACAGCATCATATACAGGGTGTCCAATAACAGACATGATATATTCCATACATATATGGTTCTAACATGTATTTCTTTATATTTCACATAACCCAAAGAATACATTTAAATAAAAGGCAATGAATTGAAATGTCAGTGATATAGAGCATATTATATAAATACAAATAATTTATGTCTAGAAATTTTTATTTTTGCTATGTATGAAGACTTATGGGACATCCTGTATATTAAAAACATGAGCTAACCAGTACTTTTGTCATTTGTTTTCTGATTCATCTTATAAAAATATGTAATATTCATCACATTTAATGTCTGAGGCAGATACTTTCTAAAAGAAAAAAGTGGAGCAATTTGAGAGTTTAATTATGGCAACATCTAAAACCTTAGAAACTGTTTCTTCTTTATTTTGTCCACATCATGCTAAGTTTCAAAGACATAGTAAAAAAAAAAAAACATTTTAACAACACAGTTTAGTATTTAGGCCAAAGTAAGGATAGGTGTTACTTGAAAATGGGTTTTGGAATAGATTCAGATTCAGAACCATTTGGACAATGACACAACATTTGTAATTAAATAAGTAGTTGAAATGAAACAAGGAAGAAATTACAGAAGGGTTTTAACTTTCAGATTAGTTCAAGAGGTTTAACCCATAAAGACCCAAACACCCACTATTGACCAAAACTATTACCTGATCGAAACTGTTGGTTCCACTAATCCTATCAATCCACATAAAGAACTGGTATAAATTACAGTGTGCCATCTTTTCATGGTCATCAGATAGACAGTATATGACCCATTTGGATGTTCAGTGGCTCCGTAGTTACCATGGAAACACTGTCATCTTCTGATCCAACAGTAAAATTCATTAAGAGTGATAAATGACAGTGGATGGAGACACTGGGTTTATGTTCAGTTAATGATATATTTGCTGAAAAAGTACCTTTTTTCAGTTTTATCTATTTTTGATATAATAAGTTTTAAGTTTAATCTGAGCTTTTATGAACATATACATGATCAGTGAATTAAATATGGGAAAATATATGATTTACAGTGAAAAATGCAAAATATAGAAGATAATATGAGAATAATAAACGGTCATAAATCACTTTGGAATAGTTAAATAGAAAGAAAAGAATAGTTGGGCAACTACCAAAAAAGTCTTCTTAGGTTAAAAAACAAACAAACATACATACATAGACGGAATTCAAACAAGCAGGTTTGAGTCTCTGAAAATCAAATAATTACAATTTGTAAATGGTTGATGCACACAGGGGCGGTTCTAGAGATTTTACCCTGGGGTGGCAGAGGTGGAGAAATAAGCGGAGAAAGGATGTGTATGGATGAAAAATAACTTAGTAGATAGGGCAGGACATAAAAAAAGTACTGCATTTTTCATACCATAAGGCGCACTGTCAATGAATGATTTATTTAGGAGTTTTTCATATAAAAGGTGCATTAAACGAAGTCAAAGTTACGAGATAAAATGCCAAAATCATGAGATAAAAGTCAAAATCATGAGATAAAAGCCAAAATAATGAGATAAAAGTCAAAATAATGAGATAAAAGTCAAAATGATGAGATTAAAAGTCAAAATTAAGAGATAAAAAAATCTAAATTATGAGATAAAAAGTCTAAATTCCCAGTCACTAAGCACAACCAGAATTAATCCATTGATAAGGCGCACTGTGGTTTTTTGGAGGAAATTAAAGTGTTTTAAATACACCTTATAGTCTGGAAAATACAGTAGTCATAAATAGACAGGAATGAGAGTAAGTGAATTTCGGGCAAAAAATCACTAAATTATATTAAAAAAATAAATGAATGGGCATTTTCATTGACATACTATTGAAAATAAAATGGGGTGGCAGAATAAGATATTCACTGGGGAGAATGCCCCTTGGTGCCACCCTGTAGAACCGCCTCTGGGTGTACACAGGGAAAAGAAGACAGCCCACATGTATATGACTATTTACAGGCTTACATAATACTACTACTACTACTACTACTACTACTACTACTACTACTACTACTACTACTACTACTACTACTACTACTACTACTACTAATAATAATAATAATAATAATAATAATAGTACAAAGAGAAGAAGAATACTGATTGGCTCATTTTAAATCTGCAGACTTCAATGTTCAGTTTAGACTAAAATTTAAGAGAAATGTTCAAAAGCACAACAGAAGCAGTGTGTTACAAGAGTGAAGCAGTTATCTTATTTTTACTGTCTCTTATCTAAAGAGGTTTTTGTTTTGTTTTGTTATCTTATCAGAACTTGTGTAATTTTAGTCTAGTAACCTGATCACACAAACGTCTGAATCTCATGAGTTTTAGATAGAGGTGGTAAAAGTACTCGCATTCTGTACTGAAGTAGAAGTACAGCTACTGGTGTAAAAAAACATACTCTGGTAAAAGTAGAAGTATAGATTCAACTTTTACTGAAGTAAAAGTGAAAAAAGTAAAACTTCTCAACTGTAATAAAGTACAAAAGGAAAAAGGGAAAGCTAAATTTTTTTTTGCTATATATGCAAGAATACTAATTTAACCAGGAAGAATCCAAAAAGTTTCAAAAGGATCCAAAAATAAAGCCCTTAAAAGTGAATTACTATGAAGAAACTATGTTTGATTGGGTCATGGTTCTGTTTTAGAAAAAAGAGGAAAAAAGTCACAATTGAGATAAAAAAAAAAGTCATAAATATAGGATAAAAAGTCAAAATTATTAGATTAAAAGTCATAAATATGAAATCTAAATTCTAAATCTAAATTATCAGATATGAAGTCATAATTTCTCTACTCCACTGATTTTCCCTCTGAAGCCACTTATTTGTCCTGTCAAAGGTATTATCTACACAATAACTCAAAGGGCTTTATTTTTGGATACTTTTGAAACTTTTTAGAATATTCCTGTTTAAATAAATATTATTTCATCCATGGTAAAACACAGTTTTACTTTCAAATGTATTATTATTATTATTATTATTATTATTATTATTATTATTATTATTATTATTATTATTATTATTATTATTATTATTATTATTATTAGTAGTAGTAGTAGTAGTAGTAGTAGTAGTAGTAGTAGTAGTAGTAGTAGTAGTAGTAGTATTATGTAAGTAAATTATTATTATTACTATTATTATTATTTACTTTATTACAATTGAAAAAATGCCCTTTTTTATTTTTACTTAAGTAAATGATTTGAATCAGTATTTGTACTTTTTTTTACAGGGGTAGTAAAAGGGACTTCTTTGTAGTGTAGAAAAATATATGTAAATGTTTTCATTTAAAGATGCTTTGAAACTATTTATTGCTATATAAAGCACCATATCAATGCACTACACAAATGTTCTTAATGCACAACAGGAAAAAGACCAGTGTTCAAAATAAATACAACTTTCCACTTGTTTAAAAATAAAACTATTAGTGAAAAGAACAGATTCCATTACATGCAAAGGTTCTGCTCTGAAAAAAGTCTCATAATTACCTTTAAGATGTTGTGGTGTAGACTAACATAATTTATTGGTCAGCTCAACCGTTTGGTAGAGGTAACTTTGAACCCTGATATCTAATTTAAATCTTTTGACACCAAACTTCTTGGACAGTCTCCCCCTTTTACAAGAAGCATGTAATGCACAAAAACACCACTGGGTGACACTGTCAATGATATATTCAGCTCATGCTAATATACCACCAACGAAGAAGATCATAACCGTGATAGCACCTCTGCTATCATCTTTTCTTTTGGACACATTGCAGGCAAGTTCGATTTTTTTTTCATTTTATTAACTTTTACAGAGACTATTTTACATAAATGATCCTCATCATGTTTCAGAAATACTTTAGTATTCATGTAATATTTTTTTTAAAAAACATACTGTACTAAGAGATAATAGTAAAGGGTCATGAAATGCTAATGCTAATGCTAATCACTAATGATAGAAACAGAGTTAATAAAATAATATTGTACTACTTTGAAGTGGTGAATATTGTACAGTCTGACAACATTCACCACTCCAAACTAGTACAATAACAATACTATTGACACCACTTGACAATAATTCCTCTATTATATTATGTGCAATTAATATATACATATTTATACTGTTATTCTTATTTATCATCTCCACATAGTTTTATTTCTTCTGTATATATTTTTTCAATAGTGTTTTGTATAGTGTACATAGCATATCGTCTTTTTCTTTTTCTCAATATTTGTGTTTGTGTACATATATCATTTATTTATCTATATGTTTCTTCTGTTGCTGTCCCTCTATTGCTCTACATCGCTGGCTACTGTAACATGTGAATTTCCCCATTGTGGGATCAATAAAGTCTATCTTATCTTATCTTATCTTATCTTATCTTATCTTATCTTATCTTATCTTATCTTATCTTATCTTATCTTATCTTATCTTATCTTATCTTATCTTATCTTATCTTATCTTATCTTATCTTATCTTATCTTATCTTATCTTATCTTATCTTATCTAATTTGAACCAAGTCACAAATTATGTTGGTAAGATTGGTGAAGGAGTAATGTTTGAATTATAATACTTTAGTTAAATTTAGGGTCAGTAAAGAAAAAAAAAATCTGTTTTATGTTATAATAGTCCCTGTGAGGTGAAAAAAGCAAAAAAAATAAATACAAAAATTATTGTGATTTTTGCAGTGTGACCAACAAAGGGTTAAGAACACAGATCAGAACCTCTTTAAGTATTAGTCTCAAATATTTAATATTTATTTATTTATCATTTATGGAAACATTTTTGGTCCAATACAAAATTAGAAATATTTTTGTCACATAAAACCCCATTTGTCTCAATTTTAATAGACAATAAAGAAACACTGGGACACTCACCTGGTCCCGCACTGTGCAGCTGCAAGCCGTTCCTCATCTGTGGCTATAAAAGCAGTAAGGCTTGCAGTTGCCAGTGCGGGACCATTTAGTAATGTCACCTCCATAACCCGGACAGTTTTCCATCTCCTCAGTCACCATAACCCGGACATTCATCATCACCACGGACTCTGGCCGATCTATCCCCAGGTGTTTTTGCTTTTTAGTCTTCTTGTAGTTTGTCTCTGTTTCTGTCTTGATTTGGTTCTGTTATTAAATCTGTTCTCTCTTCAGCACTGTGCATTTGAGTCCTCTCTCACCCCCCCCCCCCCCCCCCCCCCCCCCCCGTGACACTTTCAGGTATTCATGGTCATATCAATGGCATGTTCATGTGACAAACATCTTAATCTATCAGAATGAGGAACAAATGTGTGTTCCTGTAACATTCACGTAATTGTGTCTTGACAATGACGTTAATATATTCTGTTCATAGTAACTCAACATTCCACACTTGTGTGGAAATAACACAGATGTGAAAGCTATAAGAGCAAAAAAGACTGCTTTTTTAGTTCAACATCAATAATAATAAAAACTTCATTTGTATAGTACCTGTCATACAACAATTGTAAATCAAAGTGTTTCACATTGATAAAAAATTTACAAAAAATACAAGTTCATAAAAGGCTTAAGACAGAGGTAAAAATCATAAATAAAGTGCAGGAAATGAAAATTTCCCACAAATCTGCATGTGCATTAAGGGATTATTCATTAGGAAAGTTACAAAAGTGCAAGAACCCTATAATTCAATAATATACATATAACATTAGTGAAAATGGGTTTACTTATTCTAATTATTCCTTCATTTTTACTCCAACCATTAAATTATTTGGATAATGTGAGCCAAAGACCAAACTCGGATATGACACATAAAAAGTCAAATTAAAGGTTTTTAGTATAAAATGTTCCCTTTTTTCTGTTCTAACATATAACATTAGAGCATGAAAATGTTTTCATCTTCTGTCTGATTCAGATGACACAGGTTTTCATTTGTCTTTACAATCTGATCGTGTAACCAACAACAATACGCCACAAAGTTGATAACCGGCAAGCAAACCTGTTTGTAGAGGTGTCAGAAGCACCTGCATTCTGTACTTAAGTACAAGTATAGATACAAAAGTAGAAGTATTGATTCAACACCTACCAACACTTAATTAAAAGTTCAAAATTACAACTTCTCAATTAAAAAAAAAAGTTAAAGTATATATTTTGTATGGATTAAATAATGCTGTTTTAACCAGGAAAAATCTGACAATTTTCAAAGTATCAAAAAATAAAGCCTTTAAATTGACGTCCTGTGTAGATGATGTTTGGTCTGGTCAGTTTTGTGGGTATGGGAAGGAAATTTAGAGAAAATGGGGAAAAAAAGAGTCACAATTGAGAGAAAAATCATCATTATGAGACAAAAAAAATTTAATTATGAGATTCAAAGTCTAAATTATGAGATAAAGGCAGATAATAAATGCATAATTTTGAGAAAAAGACTTGAAATAATGACATAAAAAATGGGATAAAGTCACAATCATGAGATAAAAGTCATAATTATGATATTGAAAGTCACAAGTGTCTTATTATTCTTACTGTCTCGGTTTGAAAAAGTAACAAATCTATTTTGAGAATGTCAGGAGTATAAAGTATAGATATTTATAGAAAAATGTAGTGATTAAAAGTAAAAAGTTGCCCTAAAAATAAATACTCAAATAAAGTACAGATACCTAAAAAAGTCTACAGTACAGTACAGTAATGAAGTACTTTTACTTAGTTATTTCCCACCTCTGCCTGTTTGAGCATTGACATGAACATTAGACCACTGGTCTAGGTTCACTGCAAATCTGTCTTTAAGTTTATTTACTTTATTATTGTTTGGTGGTTAATAACTACAGAAACTACAAACAACAAGAGTTGAACATGTTTTCATTGTAACATATCTCCATTATCAGAGATGATACACACCAGCTTCTCTTCGTTCCATTTACTTACATCCTGATAAACTAGTTGGTGAAATGTAGTATCAGTTGAGGATCTATTCATTCGGCAGACTAAACCCACAAAGTTACAAAGAACTGACCAAACCGGTTTGACTTACTTGTCAAAAATATAATTACATTATTATCTTTCAGAAATTAAAGAAGCAGAAACAATCAGTGAAGCCATCCATCTGTGCTCTATTTGTGACCATGTGACCAACCCTGCTCTGCAATGTTTTACAAAATATTTGCTTCAGGCATTAAATGTGGTCAGTCTTACATACTTTAATAAGATGAATCAGAAACCAAATGACAAAAGTTCTGATTAGCTCATGTTTTTAATATATATGATGGTGTTTTAGGGGTGGTGCAGTGGTTAGAACTCGTGCCTCACAGCAAGAAGGACCTTGGTTCGAATCCCACACCGGAGTTTGCATGTTCTCCTCGTGTCTGCGTGGGTTTTCTCCAGGTACTCTAGTTTCCTCCCACCATCCAAACACATGCACTGATAGGTTAGGCGGTTAATCTAAATTGTCCATAGGTGTGGATGTGAGAGTGAATGTTTGTCTATATATGTTCAGCCCTGAGATGAACTGGAGACTCATACAGGGTGTACCCTGCCTTCACCCATTGTAGCTGGATTAGGCCCCCAGTGACCCCCATGATGTGAGGTGATGGTGAGGATAAAGCAGGTTCAGATGATGAGACAAGATGGTGTGTTATTAAACATATATTTTGGTTTATGTACATGTATACAATAGATTTATAAATATTCCATGAGTCTCTCGCATTTTTAGAGCCAATTATAATGACTTCAGTTTTTTCAGGGTTCAATAAGAGATAATTGGCACTCATCCAAGTCTTTATGTCTTGGACACATGTACTTAGTTTATCTATTTGCCTGGTCTGATCAGGTTTAATTGATAAATATAGTTGTGTGTCATCTGCGTAACAATAAAAATTAATGCCATGATTTCTAATGATGTTACTTAAAGGGAGCATATATAATGTAAACAAAATAGGCCCAAGGACTGACCCTTGGGGCACGCCATAACTAACTCTGGAGAACGGCGATTATTGTTGAATAACGTTAACAAATTGGTAGCGATTAGATAAATATGATTTAAACCAGCGGAGGGCTGCTCCTCTAATGCCTATATTACATTCTAATCTCTGCACTAAGATACTGTGGTCAATGGTGTCAAAGGCTGCACTAAGGTCTAATAACACCAGGACCGATATTAATCCGATGTCAGCGGTGTGTATGTTAAAATCACCAACTATTATAATCCTATCCCAGTTCAACACAACACTGGATAAAAAGTCAGAGACTTGTAATAAAAACTGGAATTAAGGGCCAGGAGGGCAATAAACTATGACAAAAAGGACTGGTTTTTGGTTTCTCCAGTTGGGGAAAGTAATGGATAAAACTAGACTTTCAAAGGAGTTGTAAGTGTGATTAATTTTATGAGTAATTTTAGGGCTAAAACCTAAACTGGAGTGAGATATTACTGCCACTCCTCCACCACGGCCACTGGTTCTGGCTGTGTGATAGTTCATGAGTTGGTGGCGTGGATTCATTTAATGTATTTAATAATAATAATTTAATATTCATCCTGCTGAAGCCAGGTTTCAGTCAGAGCTAAAATATCAATCTTATGATCACTAATTAGATCATTTATTAATAGAGATTTGGGAGAAATTGACCTAATATTGAGCAGTCCACATTGGATTAAAATTGTTAGGTGTTCTTTTAATCTGATTATTACCTAAAACTATTTTTTATTAAATTATTTGATCTCACTCCTATAGGTTTTTTAATATTAGGTTTATTATTAACTACAAGGGGATAGACACGGTTTTTCTATTACTTTGTGACAGCTCAGAATGAAGTTGATGATGCACAGTGAAGTGTTTTACACTACGACTCTACTACTCTGAATTGTCATATAGTTTGCATTTTTTTCTGTGAAAATCAGCTATTTTCCCATATGTGAATTTATTGCTTGTGTAGATGTTCTTTAAAGCTCAGATTAAAGTTGAAGGTTATTATATCAGAAATGGAGAAAACTGAAGAAAAAACAGATTTTTTAAAATGTTAAGTACAATATATCAAATTCACAGAAGTGTTTTTCATTTTAGAAAATTAATGTACACATGTTACATGTCGTACACTGTTCCTTTGTTTTGATTATACCATCTATTTCCTTCTCTACCACCTCATTCTACACATTAAACCTGTGTATGAGGGGGAAAAACCCAAAACAACAGCATTACACATCTTCTATTTACACAATGCACCTCCATTATGTTACTTAGTGGAATACCAGCCAAAGGTCAAGTATGATGTAAAAATGGAATTATTTACATGCAATCTGAAATCTAAGTTGCATTATACATTTGAAGCATATTGAATATAAATATCAGGTACACAATTTTAAAAAGAAGAAAAAAACAACAGTGTATAACAAATGATGACTACTACTACTACTACTACTACTAATAATAATAAAACTAACTAATCTCTATGGCTAAAAAAATTCATCTAGTCACTAACAGTCATAAAACATGTCACATATAGGCAAAGAACAAGATTACAGCATTAGTTCATATTTAAGCATATTTCAGTAGCAGTTTTCTCCTAAATCTCTTTTTAAAAACATTTGCAGTTGGAAACATTTGTACGTTTCTATTAATATCATCCCTTCCCTGTGAACCTTTGTAAACTGAGACTAGTAGATTTATGTTTCTGTTTTTCCCCTTGTTATGCTGCTTTTTTTGTAGTCTGACATTGGAATGAGATTGCAACATCTGTCATGTCTGTCGTTCACACAGACATGACACAATACAAAAATTGTGTAAATTGACACAATACAACTACACAATACATAGTGGAAGTTTTATGGAAGATACTGAGTTCAGTAGTTTTCAGAAAGCCATAGCAATGGAAGAATGGATCAGAGTGGACATCAAATTGGGAACAAGATGTGATATACATGGGTTTTCTTCTACGAAATTAGCAATTAACCCAGGTGATTTGGAAATGTATTGTTCCTAATAATACTGTAATAATTCAGATAAGCTCCAATTATTGACTGGTATAATGTTAGGACTGCTTTACTGGGTAGGAAATGTCTTAACTTAACCCTTGTGTGGTTCCCCGTCCAAGACACACAGGCTGTGTCCTACGATCAGGTCTTAAAGACCCAGATTCCAAGGTTCAGTTCCAAAGACTCATCACCCCACCCCCCAAGGATATTTTACTGTTTTCAGTAGTAAGCAATGGTACCATACAGTACGTATGAAAAGGCACATTTTTCAGCCACTGGGTCACTTTCACCCAAGGACTGCACAAGGGTTAAAAAATAGTCCAACATGTATTTTTTTCTCTGTACGTCATCAATATGGCTCTGGAAATTGAAGAACTCATTGATATGGACCCCGAGGAAACTGGTGGACAATACTCTTTCAATAGGACTCACTCACAATATTTTGTGTAGCTATTAGAGGAGAGTATAAAATGACTTAGATATAATATGAAGTGAAGTGGTCCCAGTATAGACACTGGTCTACTGTTAAGGTCGTAGGACCCAAAAGCAGAGAGCCAGGAATCAGTTCAAGCTCCTTTTATTGAGCAAAGACAAAAGCAATACTGGGAAAGGACGATATTCAAAAAGGCAGCAACGCTGCAGAACAGGAGGCCAGGTCCACTGAAGCAGGACTGGAGCAGATGAGTATCTGAAGGGCTGGGCGGTCTACGGTTGACTGGAATGAGACAAGGTGAGAAGCAAAACAACCAAACAAAGACAAGAGGGGAAACAAGCACTTAAAGGTAATGAGGGACAAATAAGAAACAGGAGGGAAGAAAGAGGGCAAAGGTGACAGAACGGTCCTGACATCTACAAGTAAAATGCATCTGGAATAAAACTAGTGAAATGTTACCACATGTGTGTTACTGATAAAGAAAACTCAAGTCTTAAATGCTGGTTGGCTCAAGTTTCCAAGATAAGTCTTTAGTGAAAATGTGAAATTCTTAGAATGAACAAGAGAATAGGTTTTAGTCCAAAGGAATATTGTTCTCAGATCTACCAGGTCTACTTCAAAACACTGTCTGCACATTATGATCCATTCACTTTACTGGTTCTTTCTAGTGGAATATTTACTAATCCATTGTATATGTTAGGGGTAATGAACAGCACCCTGACACTGAAGGCGGAGGGGTGTTGTTCTGCCCCGAAGGGAAACATTTTTCGATAGTCACACGTGGGCAATACATTATTCCACTTATTCTAGGGTCTACATCTTATTACTGCTACTACTCTAACAGATTGGATAAAATAGCCTTTACAACGTAGCAAATATTTACTTTCAAAGTGGCCGAACTACCTGCGGAGTGATACCGGGAATCTGAAGTGACAAAACTCGTTGCCATTGGCAGCAGGCATTAAGGGCACAGCGAGCACTTATATATAAAAAAAAATCCGCCCGCAGAGCATTGGGAACGTCAATTCAAAGTGAATGGGAGCTGCTGCAACGTTCTAGAGGGCAGTAGAATAAAATAAATGGAACTTATTGACAGAAATAATGAGACCAAAATATTTCAAATGTGCTAACAATGAAGTGTAAGCTTTAAAGTTCCTTCCTAGGAACATGGAAATAGAAATGTTTTCATTTTGGTTGTAAAATGTCTATATTTGGTTCCATCTGAGCTCCACAGGTACTTTGTTGTAGTTGTTTACAACAGGAATGCTAAATGCTGTTACTCCAGACTTACATACTTTTTTAAGATGAGTTGGAAAACAAACAGCCGAAGTGATGGTTTGCTGATGTTTTTAGAGATGCAACAATGAAATGTTAATTATTATATAAATATCCTTATGTATTTATAGATACTTGAATATGTAAAATCAATGTATTCTAAAATTGGACTGTAGTGTCTGAAGATCCTAAGTGGTTTGATATGTATATGTATGTGTGAAGGAAGTGCCTTTGATACGTCTGTTTTAATGAGCTCTGAGGAGTTTGGTTCAACAATGTTGACGGTTCTTTGAAGCTGTGAAGGAACAATAGCCTTTGTGTAGATATCAAATGTTTATGGTAAACAACCAAACCTATATAAAGGGAAAGTTACATGTTGATTTGGTGGAGGGGGCTCTTCATATTGGCAGGTAGGTTCACCAGGCAGACCATGGTGTCTGTGTGATACTGAACTTTTGGTTAATAAATCATGCTATAAGACAGCGTCATTAAAACATCATCCTCTCATTATCCCTAATCTGAGGACACTACAGGACCTTAGGTTTGGTGATTTCTACACACAATGGGCTCTAGTTTACACAGGGTAGAGCAGTGACAGTTTCGTTGACAGTGCACTCAAACCTGCAAAACTATCTGAACACACCCTGTTGGTGTGGCGCAGCTTCACCTATGCCAGGTCTGTGAAACTAGAGCCTAATATTTCTTTGAAGACAGGTTTCAAATCTATCTGCTGGTTTCGCGACACTCTAGAACAGACGTGTCAAAGTCAAATTCACACTGGGCCAAAATTAAAAACTGAGATAGTCATAGGCCGAATTCAACATTTAATGAAAAATTTGTTCCGTTTCATAGTGTTATATTCTTTCATTACAACCATGTTGGCTTTGCACATAAGTCAAACAGGTCTGTCCTTTATATTTGTGAACACATTATCTGTCTACAAAGCTCCTACAATACCTCTCTATACAATGTATGTTGTCAGGGTATGTTTTATTGTATGTGCTTGTACTCTGATATTCCTGATTGTTGTTTGGTGCCTGTGGTGGGCAAACTGTAACCTAAAATTTCTCCTAGTGGGACTAATAAAGGAATACATAATCTAATGTCTCTCATCAACTGAACCCGCTTTATCCTGACTAGAGTCGTGAGGGTCACTGGGGGCCTAAAAAGGAATGAATGGGTATACCCTGTATGAGACGCCAGTTCATCTCAGGGCTCTAATACAATATAATTTAATCTATTTTTGCCTGGATATTGTATGAAGGCATGGAATTAATTTATCTAAGGTGACTGAAACAGAAAACAAGCCACACTTGTCGGTCTTGACTGTGCTTCAACATACTGGCAAAGCATTCTGGGATTTTGTAGCATTGTCAGTTCATGAGGCAGGCCAGCTCCAATGCAAGTTTGATGTGATCAAGTATAATTAAGGGCCTAATATAAATACAGTGCATGCCAGATTTGGCCTGCAGACCTGAGCTTGACGTGTGTGGAGAACAAACAAATCCATCTACTAGCAAAAGTGAAACCTTTCCTATGTCACTACCTTTCCTATGGCACTATTCATGCCTTTATAAGCTCATGATTGCACTACTGCAACGCTCTGTATGTTAGAGTTAACCAGGCCTCCCTGCACCATCTACATGTCGTGCAGAATGGTGCTGTCCATCTCCTCACACACACCTGTAAACATGACTCCATCACACCTCGTCTATACTCCCTCCATTGGCTCTTGGTACAGTTCTGGATTTACTTCAATCTCGTGTGTTTGGTTTTCAGTTGCATTCATGGCCTTGTGCCTGGGTATTTGTGAGACTCTGTTATGACACCAGCCCAGCAGAGCAATGTGTTCTGAGGGACAACATCAAATGTGTGATTATGATTTTGATTTATTGTACAATGTGATGGCTTGCGGGAGGAAGTTTTTTCCCGAATCTGTCCGTTCAGTCTGTTGGAGAAAGTGTTTCCGCTGCTCTGTGTTGTCTATGGTTGTCTTTAGTTTCTGGTGTTTTAAGGGTTAACTTAGTGTGACAGTGCAAAATGTGTGAACTCCAGCTTTGGTAGAGTGCCTAAAATCCACATTTTTCTTTTTGGGGGGAAGTTTTGGGACAATTAAGTGTTCATTTTACACAGTGTCTCCTGTTACTGTACCACCCTGCTGTTAACGACCTGAGCACAACAAAAGAAATCTGATCAGTGAGGGTCACACAGTGAAAAGTTTTGGATCCCAAGAGGTCTGAACACAGTTTCAGTGAAATGATAAGATAAATAATGAATTTTTGGCATTTCTGTACAATATATGGTATATACGTCTGTTTTCCTGATACCAATAAAAATCATCACATGGTTTAACGTAACAGAAATGAGAGAGAAATCAGCAGAAGAAATTATTACTGAACAAAGACTAAAGCGTTGGGTAATAACTCATGAAGCTTCTCTATAAGAACTCAAGATGGAAAAAGAAACCATAGACATGTGCTAATGGGATTGGTAGATAACAATCTGGTTTCACCACATTTTATCACTTAATTGTGTCCAACCTTAGTAGTCTTAGGGAAAAACAATTTAATTACTAAGATATTGCAGATATGTTATGTCTTACACGGTATAAAACAAACCTTTAATCCAAAATGTAAACCTATAAGTACTGTCAACATGCTATACTTTACTGAATTTGGAGGATTTTGCAAGACTGTATATAATAACATGATGTACCATATATACTACTATACTACTATTGTGTGTTTCTATTCTGAATGTACGTGTCACTGGATGCTTTAGTGTTTTAATGTTGTGTGTGTCTAAGTGATTTCTGGATGTAGATGCAAAGAACAGATATGAAACATGTCATTAACTTTATTATTAATTATGATGATAATAATAATAATAGATTTGAGTGTTCTTGCAGCAATCTCATTGAAATATTGTACATTAAATTTTAAAGAAAGACAATAAAGTAGCAAAAAGAAGCACCAAAATATCTCTTTCAACATGTATTTCCCCCTTCACAATGACGCAGCTCTTTCCTAAGATACTGGTGACAAAAGGAGACAAGACTAAGATGAAATGCACACCTTCCTGTCAGGTGAATGTGTCTAAGCCCCACCCTGTTCAGGATGCTGCAGCAGCATCACCGCTGACGTTAGCTGATTTAAACCACTTGTACAAGGATCGGCACACACACAAAGAGAAGTAAAAACACTAGAAGAGTGGACATTTCTATTCCTTTGATATCTTATTCACACAGCTCAGGTAAGTTACTCTAAACTAACTGGTCTAAATGTACACGGTTGTCTATAAAGTTAGAATCAAATATCTTTATCTCAATGTTATTAATAGGATTTATTGTTGATAAAGTGTAACTGGGAGTATGGGATTATTACAGGTGAATACTGATGTGTAGAAACAGAAATTAAAAAAAAAAAATGCCTGAAAACGAAATGATTCCACCTTTATGGGCAACAGTGTATTTTGTATGATTTCTATGATTTTCCATGACTGTTTTTTTAAGAAAAACTGGAATTCAAACATTGTTATGATTATGCTTTAATTCATGAAGTACTTACAATAAATGAAAGCCTTTTTACTGTATGCTGAATGATATTTAGATTTTCTCACTGGAATTGTTGTAAAGATAAGACCAACATACGGAAATGATAATGATATTATAGATGAAGTGATATAAAAAATAAACAAGTTCCACAATCATACCATAATTACAGAGATTCGAGATTCAAGAGAGTTGTTTGCCAGTTGTGCATATACACATAGGAACTGTTGTGGGCTTGTTCAGAAATTCAGATAAAATACACATAGACACATACCTTATTTTTATGTATATATATATATATATATATATATATATATATATATATATATATATATATATATATATATATATATATATATGTACACATACTGGTCTACAAATAAAATGCTTCTGGAATAAAACTAATGAAATGTTCCCACATGTGTGTTACTGATAAAGAAAACTCAAGTCTTGTTGGCTTAAGTTTATAAGATACGTCTTGGGTCAAATGTGAAATTCATAGGATTAACAAGAGAATAGGTTTTAGTCCAAAGGAATATTGGTCTCAGATCTACCAGATCTACTTCAAAACACTGTCTGCACATTATGATCCCTTCACTTTACAGGTTCTTTCTAGTGGAATATTTACAAATCCATTGTATACATGCACATAAACCACCAATCATCTTATTATAGTATATAAGATTTTGCACATTTAATGTCTGAAGCAGGTACTTTCTAAAAGAAATTGTAGTGCAGTGTAATATGTACATCATATATATACAAAGAAATGTAAAACACTATTTACAGTAGTAAAGACAGTATTAACAGTAGATAAGTAACAAAAAAAGTGGTTACATGTACGATATACCATCTTCATATAATATGCAACTTATCTTTTTTGTTTATTTTCTTTTTAGATTTTTCTAATATAAGGTCTTATTTCCTCATATATTCTCTTCCTACTTCCTTGTAGACATGAAAGGAAGATTGTTCCTGTTCCTTGCTGCATTGGTGCTTTTTCTTCCTGCTGTCATTGGAACTGCACATCTGTCATTCGCCTCCAACTCAACACAGGTTGGATTTGCCCTCTTCAATTCTACTCTGACATTCACACTTTGTAATACAAGTTGTTTTATGTTGGAATATTTTCAAAGATCATCTCTGGTAAACTTAATTTCACCTCCAAAGGATTCACATGCTCACACTCTTGGAATGATAAGAATGTGCATTTGGCAGGGTTTGGTGTTTGTAGAATGTTGTTTAAGAAGTAGGGGTGAAAATGAGATGGAACTCAGTTCCGGTAAAATATTCACAGCCATAATGAAGTTCCGTTTAAAGGGCGGAGAAGGTAATTGTCAAAATGTCATAGTAATGACTTGTGTCCACAGGATGTGTTTTTACCACAGTCTGTGCCAGCAATACAAATATAGTTAAGCATCAACATCGCTAAGTATGGGACCATTTCACTGCCATTAACCTGTGGCATTGAAAAAACAACTTGGCATTATAGAAAATGTTGCATTGGCATTGTAACATTTTGAATGGAAAATTTAATTTTTATATTATAATGTATTTTACGAAAACAATTTTTGGATTTTTTTTTTTTTTTTACGAATTTTTTTTTCTTTCAGGCTTCTCGGGTTTTCAGTTTCAGTTTGCATTTTTTCAGTTTCAACTAACTGGCACTGTTTTAACATGAGGGGGCGGGAGGATACGTTCTACATTCTGAAAACAGGAGAGATAAGCTCCCCCTAGTGGCTACAGCCATTACCCATTCAATTTTGCCCGAGACTGCCAAACAATCAGTCAGTCTGGTTCTCTTTGTTAGTTTTATTATTAGTATATAGTGTTTTTTCCACATATAAACTTGTTGCGTTATAATCACTTTATTCTTCTTGCAGTCAGTCACTGCAGTCTTTCTATAAATTCCACTTCCAGCAATAATGACTTGAACATCAGTATACTGTGGTGGTAGAATCATGTTAGGTGATGAAGAATCCCTCCTGTAAGTGTTAATGTTTCTGTTGTAAACCCCTCATCGCACTTTCATATAAGCTAGCTTAGACACCTGAAACAACCTGAGAAGTGTGAAAGAAAAAAAAACATTGTCAAAAAAATCTAGTGCCTCGTGTCAAGAAGAACATAACAATAACAGACATACATAACAATAACAGACATACATAACAACAACAGACATACATAACAATAACAGACATACATAACAATAACAGACATACATAACAATAACAGACATACATAACAATAACAGACATACATAACAATAACAGACAAACATAACAATAACAGACATACATAACAATAACAGACATACATAACAATAACAGACATACATAACAATAACAGACATACATAACGATAACATGCATACATAACAATAACAGACATACATAACAATAACAGACATACATAACAATAACAGACATACATAACAATAACAGACATACATAACAATAACAGACATACATAACAATAACAGACATACATCACAATAACAGACATACATAACAATAACAGACATACATAACAATAACAGACATACATAACAATAACAGACATACATAACAATAACAGACATACATAACAATAACAGACATACATAACAATAACAGACATACATAACAATAACAGACATACATAACAATAACAGACATACATAACAATAACAGACATACATAACAATAACATGCATACATAACAATAACAGACATACATAACAATAACAGACATACATAACAATAACAGACATACATAACAATAACAGACATACATAACGATAACATACATACATAACGATAACATGCATACATAACAATAACAGACATACATAACAATAACAGACATACATAACAATAACAGACATACATAACAATAACAGACATACATAACAATAACAGACATACATAACAATAACAGACATACATAACAATAACAGACATACAGTACATAACAATAACAGACATACAGTACATAACAATAACAGACATACATAACAATAACATACATACATAACAATAACAGACATACATAACAATAACAGACATACATAACAATAACAGACATACATAACAATAACAGACATACATAACAATAACATGCATACATAACAATAACAGACATACATAACAATAACATGCATACATAACAATAACAGACATACATAACAATAACAGACATACATAACAATAACAGACATACATAACAATAACAGACATACATAACAATAACAGACATACATAACAATAACAGACATACATAACAATAACAGACATACATAACAATAACAGACATACATAACAATAACAGACATACATAACAATAACAGACATACATAACAATAACAGACATACATAACAATAACAGACATACATAACAATAACAGACATACATAACAATAACAGACATACATGTCATAATTATCTCCTAATTATGAGAAAACCTGGTAATGTTTTTTTTATTGTGTCAATGCAATGAGCATAGACTGTTTTTTTACTCAAATTTTCCTGTACACCACTGAAACTAGACGAAGGCCATGGCAATGCGAAGTGAATTTGTAAAGCAGAGTGCAAATTTGTAAAACGGCCAAATTTTTGATACTTTTAGGATATTGTTTGGATTGGTAAGTATTGTTTGGCAAAAATACAGTTTTACTTTTTCCTTTTTTTTTGTATTTTATTACAATTGAGAAGTTGGACTTTTTTTTACTTTTACTTAAGTGAGTTGAATCAGTACTACTTTTACCAGAGTATTTTCCACACAAGTAGCTGTACTTCTCCTTAAGTACAGAATGTGAGTACTTTTGCTACCTCTGGTATTTGTAAAGAAAATAATTTGAACTGGTAAACCAACTTCAGTGTCTAAAGGATCAGATATGTAAACCACACACACACACACACACACACACATACATTCTACTCTGTGTGCTTATAGCGCTGATCTGGCCATTAATCGACCTAGAACTAATTCACTGCAAAAGTCTGTTTTACTCAGGTCTTCACAACTCTGTTATTTATTTTACTGCATTGTCACTGTATGTATTTACTGTGAATGATGGAAAATGATTCTATGTTTTTAACTGGGACCCCAGGAAGTCTAGCAACCACTACAGTGGAAACTAATGGAGATCCCCAATAATCAATTAACAATAAACAATTTAGTGTTCATTTTGATTTCCTATAATATCTAAATTTTGGATGCATCATTTTAATATATTGGGCTTTGTCCCAACTATAAGATATTCACAGTTTTGTTGTCTTCCATGTGTTCCATACCTGAAACAAATAAACCGTCAAATGAAAATGAATCGGTGCACAGCATTTCTATAACTTCGGTTCAGGATATAAAATGTATTATGGTCTGTTTTATGTGTTTGACTACCAGGTGGACATTACACGTGATGGCTGTGGAACACAGAAAATGTGTTTCGATATACCAAAGGGGTGTGATCCCGCTTCAAACACCAGCATGTGTCTGTTCGCGTCTGGTAGCGTGGTTATGTTACCTACCGGCAGTATCGTCCCGACGCTTGAGCTGAGAGGACACTCAACGGGTTACATCGCATTGGGACTGTCCTCGGGACCACGAACACAGGTAACAAATATCTACTGGCATCAGCATATAGAAAAAGACAAGCAGCAAGAGAAGCAAGTAACAAATATCTTTATACAAAATGGTAAGGTCTGGAAATGATTTGATTTTGGTGTTGATTGGGGGGGGGGTTAATCTGGTTTAAACTTGCAATCATTTGACGGCCTTAAAAAATTAAATGTTAAATTAAGTGGAGATAATTAATTTGACTTGTTGTTTTTTTTGTTTGCTTTTGGATGAGAAAAAAAAACAAAGTGAAAAAATGTATGGATATTACTGAGATAAAAACATGGAAAAACACCCAAAATACAACAAAAGTGATTTCAAGAACATTAATTATTGTAGACAAACCAATAAGATGTGGAGACAGAAGTGTAATAATCCCTTTACTGATTTACTGTCCTTTCACCTTTTCATTCTTTCCTCAGGGTTTTTCCAAACTTTTTGTCTGTCGTGAAAATGGTGGGAATTTTTCCTTCAATACAGCAAAAAGGAACAACAGCTCCCCCAACACTCCACCCATTCTCATAGAGAAGGTGAGACCATCTACCGACCTATCTATCTACCTACATCTACCTACCTACCCACATCTACCTACCTATCTACACCTACCTATCTACACTTACGTACTATCTACACTTACCTATCTACCTCCGTCTACCTACCTATCTACATTTACCTATCTACCTACATCTACCTACATAACTACCTACCTACCTATCTACACTTACCTATCTACCTACATCTACCTACCTATCTCCACCTACCTACCTACCTACCTACCTATCTCTACCTACCTACCTTCTATACCTACCTACCTACCTACCTACCTATCAACACCTACCTACCTACCTACCTACCTATCTCTACCTACCTACCTTCCATACCTACCTACATACCTACCTATCAACACCTACCTACCTACCTACCTACCTACCTACCTACCTATCAACACCTACCTACCTACCTATCAACACCTACCTACCTACCTATCAACACCTACCTACCTATCAACACCTACCTACCTACCTATCAACACCTACCTACCTAGCTACCTATCAACACCTACCTACCTACCTACCTACCTACCTAGCTACGTATCAACACCTACCTACCTATCAACACCTACCTACCTACCTACCTACCTACCCAACTGCCTGACCGGCATAAATTCCAAGTATATTGTTTTTTTCTGCTTTTCATCATTACCTCATTGCATCAACACCTACCTACCTATCAACACCTACCTACCTACCTACCTACCTACCTACCTACCTTCCATACCTACCTACCTACCTACCTACCTACCTATCAACACCTACCTACCTACCTACCTACCTACCTACACCTACCTACCTACTTACCTATCAACACCTACCTACCTACCTACCTACCTACCTACCTACCCAACTGCCTGACCGGCATAAATTCCAAGTATATTGTTTTTTTCTGCTTTTCATCATTACCTCATTGCATCAACACCTACCTACCTATCAACACCTACCTACCTACCTACCTTCCATACCTACCTACCTACCTACCTATCAACACCTACCTACCTACCTACCTACACCTACCTACCTACTTACCTATCAACACCTACCTACCTACCTACCTACCTATCAACACCTACCTACCTACTTACCTATCAACACCTACCTACCTACCTACCTACCTATCAACACCTACCTACCTACCTACCTACCTACCTACCTACATACCTACCTATCAACAACTACCTACCTACCTACCTATCTACCTATCAACACCTACCTACCTACCTACCTACCTACCTACCTATCAACACCTACCTACCTACCTACCTACCTACCTACCTACCTACCTACCTACCTACCTACCTATCAACACCTACCTACCTACCTACCTACCTACCTATCTACCTACCTACCTACGTACCCCACTGCCTGACCGGCATAAATTCCAAGTATATTGGTTTTTTTTCTGCTTTTCATCATTACCTCATTGCATGTTTTTTTTCATACAGAATGTGACAGAAATTCGAGGAGTGGTGAAAGATAACATCATCAGATGTGAATTCAACATCCCTGGCTTGAGCTTCAGTGAACTTCCTGACACTGTCCTTCTTGGATCTGGAAATGTGACCAATGGTAAGTGAACACAAATAGTTTACATCCAGTCATTATGGACACACACAGCCTGGTGAGAGGAAAGAGTTAGATGAAGTAATTACACTGCTCTAGAATGTTTTTTAGAAAGTATCTGCTTCAGACTTTAAATCTTACATATTTTAATAAGATGAATCAGAAAACAAATGACAAAAGTGCTGGTTAGTTCACATTTTTAATATATATGATGGTGTGTTATTCCACATTTATGGTGGTTTATGTACATGTATACAATGGATTAGTAAATATTCCACTAGAAAGAACCTGTAAAGTAAATGGATCATAATGTGCAGACAGTGTTTTGAAGTAGAATTTCACATTTTGACCCAAGACTTATTTTGGAAACTTGAGGCAACCAACATTTAAAACTTGAGTTTTCTTTATCATTACCACACATGTGGTAAAATATCATTAGTTTTATTCCAGAAGCATTTTACTTGTGTTACCCATCATGCCTAGTGCCTACAGTCCAAGCCTGTAGAGCCATTATTATGATCTGGGGTTATTTCAGATGCTCATTTCTAGGTTTAGCAACATTTTTTGTCCATCATATCATAAATGTTGTGATGCTGAATAAGCTTATAGCAACAATGTAAGATAGATTTGTGCCATAAGTTAAGCTAAAGGTGGCCTGACAAAATATTAAGGTGTGTGAATTTTTTTTGAGTTGCCTTCAAGCACACAGAGGTTAGAATAAATTGATGGATTTACAGACCTGGGCATGTAATGATGACACAAAAATAAAAACTGTGGCTCATGTAAATGTCCGAAGTTCAGTAAATATATTTAGTTAAAAACATCACATGTACAGCCAGTGGGAAAGTTTTAATGATGACAAAAGTAAGTAGATGAGTTGTCTAGGAAATCTATGAATTATTTCATTTAAAGTTAAAGTGGTAAAACATGGCTTAAAACAACCTCTTTGTCTCATTTAATAATTGTTCATGTTAAATAGGAGACTACAAATGTCAAATATTTATTTTGACTTCATAGCATAAAAAATAAAACAAGTTTAAAATTCCGTCAAATATACTGGAGAATTCACTGGTTTGTTGGTCAGTGTTTAAAAAATAAAGACCAACATTTTTTATTTTTTTTTTAAAAAGGTAAGAAAACATTTTTTTTTTAAATTCTTTTATTCGTTACCGAGGGTTTGTCCAATGAATCATTAACATTCTCTTCTACTTGATTGTCTTTTCAGGTTCCCTCGACACCTTCGATGTGCAGCTGACAATGGGAACTATAAACCTGCTGAGCCTCATTACCAGTCCATCACAAACTGTATTATTTATTAATTTTTTACTTTTCACTGTATACAATACTTCATGAACCTCAAATTCCCACTGTTAAATGTGTTCATGTTTGTGTTTGTTGACTAGTTGAACATCACTCGTACTGGCTGTGGAACATCTAAACTGTGTTTGGAAACTCCAGATATCTGTGATCCTGCTGGAAACAAGACGTGTCTGTTCACGTCTATAGTCGTCAATAACTCAATGCCTCCCAATGGCGCTGATCTGCTCATTGAACTGCGAGGAGACTCCAATGGTTACATCGCACTGGGATTCGTTTCAACTGCATCTATGGTAATATAGTCTATATTAGAAGGTTCAGCCTTATGATATTTTCTTAGTGTGATTAGACAAACAGGTGTGATTAAACAAACATCAATTTATATAATAACTGATACGCTTTCAAAGAACAAACAGACCCAGATGCAGGACTCTGAGGCACATATAGCTTTTCAGACACTTTATTACAAAAGTAATATACAATAGGTCAAAACACAAAAATGGGTCAAAGCCAAATATCCAACAGAGCATATAAAGAACAATCCAAAAATGATTAGTGACCTACAGATGAAGGTCCAGGAGATTCAGAAATCAAAACAGGTCCAGCAGGGATGAGGCAAACTCGATGTCAGAGAAAGGCTGTTTTTGGAGGGAGGTGGAGTTCACCGGTACTTCTGCATACGCTGCCATGATGCAGTAATGAGGCGTCTTTGTTGGCTCAGAATGTGTGAAGGAACACTCCCCCTTCCCCTCTCCCCTCTCACTCTGTGTGTGTTTATCATCGGAGGGTAGCATCCAGCTAGGTTTAGTGCCGTCGCTTGTTTTTAAAATGTGCAGGGAAAAACCAGCGCTGTATTTGCACAGAGAGCACATGAACAACTTTGCTCTGCCATCTTTTTCAAGTTTGTGCACCAACTGTGGTGCTGTCTTCTCTTGTAAATGCTAATGGAGAAGCTAAGTCACACCAGTGGCGGATAGACGACTATTTTTAGACAGGCCTAAGTGAAGTCGGGGTGGGCAAGAACCCCCTCCCCGCAACGAAACACGTCTAACAACAACGTAATAGCATTTCCAGAATTGAAACTTACGTTTTTTTTTTAAATAAACACAAATAATTAAATATATATAGCTTATTTCCATTGACATTCACAAATAAATAACTGTAATAAGGATATTGATCAACATTTCAGTTTGATGAGGCAACGAAAATCTGTCTAGAATTCTGTTTCTGAGCATGTGATTGGGTGGGCACAGCAGTCAATCAGGGCGGGCCCCGCCCACCCAGGCCCACCCATAAATCCGCCCCTGAGTCACACCCTTCTACTTCCAGTCCATGGGTGCTTAGCTCGCAAAAAATTTGAATGGGAGTGAATGGAACCAGTCAAGCTAAATTCTGAAATTCATATATGATAGCGGTTAATAAAAAATATTTGATGTGTCATAGGCAGACCACCGATTTTTATAGGAAGCAACTATGTTATTAGGTTTTTTGTGGGCTTAGTAAGAGACTACAATGCGTTGTGTATGTGACATCACACTCCACTGAGCTGTGGTGTGGAGTCTGTAGTGACGTCACATACGTACCAGGCATGTAGTCCAAATTATTAGTGTGTTTTACTCACAAATGAATCAGCCGTTCGTTAACATAAGCAGTTGAAACACACATCAATAATTATAATTTATAATGAGGTACAACATATGTGTGATTCAGGGCACATGATAAACCAGATACCATTTTAGTATTTTATTTCCCATTTAATACCATTCACTAGTTTTCTGATGTCAGGCCCCATGAGCCTCCCGGAAGGGGTGAAGACTTAAGCTCCCCACTGGAGATGGGCTTAACTCCACGCGGGTGACGCCAATATCCTTGTGATGTGTAGTGGACGGGCTTTTCTGAGTCGCTTGTTTCTCTGTTGTTTTCTGTGAATGGTAAATACAGCCAGTGGAGGGGACACACCACGCAACGCAGCAAACGCAGCATGTGTTGGTAACTGGGGGACCCATCAACTTCCAAAAGGAGTGTGGAAAAGTGGTTTTCAGCAGAATGACACCTTTAATAAGATTACTCAAAAAACAAACGACAGAAGTGCTGGTTAAATCTTGTTTTTAATATATATGATGGTCTGTTATTCCACATATACGGTGATTTATGTACATGTATACAATGGATTAGTAAATATTCCACTAGAAAAAACCTGTAAAGTGAATGGATCATAATGTGCAGACAGTGTTTTGAAGTAGAGCTGAGACCAATATTCATTTGGACTAAAATCTATTCTCTTGTTCATTCTAAGAATTTCACATTTTTACCCAAGACTTATCTTGGAAAATTATGCCAACCAACATTTAAGACTTGATTTAAGACTTTCTCAGTAACACACATGTGGGAACATTTTCTATGTTTTTTTTTTTATTCCTGAAGCATTTTATTTGTAGACCAGTATGTACTGTATATATACTTGTAGATCAGTGTAATACAGACTTTAAACTGGGATTCCGCTCTTGAATTCTTACTTATTATATGATGTTTTCTTAGTGCGGTTAGACAAACTGGTGTGATTAAACAAACATAAGTTCATACTATAATGATTAAGAATACTTTAGAATGAAATCAATGTTCAGTAATGACCAGTAAAAGATCAATATGAAAGTAACATACATGCCTGGTCATTGCAGTTGTCTGACTGTCACATCACTTCCATGACTCAGTTACTGTGTTCATTTCTTTCTCCAGGATACGGCCAAAGTCTTTGTCTGCGGTCAGCTCCAAGGAAGAGTATTATTCCGCACACTTAAGAGTAACATCAGTGATCCTAACCCTTCGCTCACTCCAGTAAACAAGGTGAGGCCTCAGATTTACCCTGTAATTATATATTATAGTGACAAGTTTGTTTTTCAAACTAAAACTCATTGCTGGTTATTTTGAGAGACAGTCAAAATAGCACCGTGTCCTATTTTTAAGTATATTAATGCATTAGATAATATGTTGCATTATAGCTTGGTTAATTCAATCATAAATCACCTCTGATTTCTGCACAGTTTGTGTTGTCAGTAGCTAAACTAAAAATCTATTGGAATTATCTAAACAAGGTCAGAATGGTCACAGTTTAGTCTGAACTGTGGATCAGGAAATTACACCGGGCTGCCATGGCTCAAGTGGTAGCGCAGGTTGTCCATTAACTAAAGGGTTGATGGTTCAGATCATGCTCTGTCCTAGCCAAGTGCTGTTTTGTCTTTGGACAAAACACTTCAATAATATTCAAACTGGTGTATTAATGTTTGGTGTTGGTCCGAGTGGCTGCTTCTGTCAGCCTGGCCCAGGACAGCTGTGGCTACAGAAGTAATATATCACCAGGAGAGGGAAAATGTGAGAGTGACTGATTAATGGATCCACTGTCGGCACTTTGAGCATGCAAAGTACAAAATAAATCAAATCTGTTATTAATCAACAAAGTGAACCAAAAACAATACCCCTCTTCCCTTAGGGGGGCGGGGTAATAAAGTTTTCAATTGAGCATTACAAATTAAGAAAATCAACCCCTTTTTTTTTTTCTTTTTTCAACATTCCAAAATCAAGTGTAAAATATGAAATACAAACTCCAATTTTAATATGCAATTTAAAATATGCCGGAACACAAGTGTCAATAAATTCAGCTCAAAGTAGTAACTTACCTTTAATCTTAGTTTTTTTTTGTTTTTTTTTTTATTCCACTCTATAATCAGCAAGCATTCCTCTTGTTTTAATTGCTTCAAAATTGTTCACTATTGTTCACGGTGAAGTTTGCATTCAAACGTTTAATTACCATAAAATATATAGTATATGTTGAAGAGTTTTCTCTTATGGGATGTCATTTATTATTCATTTTCCAATAATTAATGTGCTAAAACACAGCCTTGAAGACAAAGGATCCTCTTGTCCTGATTTGATCTTATCTTTCCAGGAAGTGAAAGACACCCGAGGTGAGGTGAATGGTAATGTCATCAAATGTTCCTTCAGGATCCCTAACGTCAACTCCACTCAGACTAAGAATGCTGCCACTACCTTCACTGTCCTCCTTGGAAGTGGATCTTTCAGCGGCAGTAAGTGGACACAGACTTTATGTACAGTCAAAATACATCATTGTATACTTTTCCCTCTATCTTGTAGAAACTTGCTGTTCCCTGGTTTTCTTTTGTAGATTCCTTCGGTCTCTTCAATGTCATCCTGAGGAAACGTCTGAACGTGGCAGACCCCACTCTTGGCAGCAACGTCACTGCACAGGGGCCTAGTGGGACCACAGTGCCTCCTGTTGTCACTACATGTGACGCTGTGTCCTTCCATCCTCATGGTAACACACCTCTGTTGGGAAAATGAAATACTCCCGTTTCATTTTCCTATTCACAATTTTGCTTGTTGTTGAGTTCATGCATAAAAGAATATATTATAGCCTGAAGGAAACATTACATATTAACATAATTAAAGAAGAAATCTAGATGAAATATATACTATTGTGAAAAACATGTTATGTTTGTTTTATCCATTAATCGGCGGTTTTATAGCTTAATGAGCATTTCATCAGTAAATTCCACATATTAATTTTTCTTTTCATTCCATTATTAATTGTAAAGAAAAAATTAAACACAGAGACAGAGTACCAGATTATGGCTCAATAGCTCGTTTCCATCCGTAGCCTCTAGCTACACGCTACATACATTTAAAATGCACAGTCACTAAGGATTGGTGGTAGAGCTATCATGATAAAGAAATTGTGCTAAATTAATAATTAGCTTTTTTTGTTTATTTCAAACAATCAACCCATTGATGCATGAATTATGAGAACCTTAGTGAAGATTTTTTTCCGAAGTGTGTTTATTCCATTTTAGGCATGAAAAAAAGCAATGTGTGTTCTGTTTGTGTTCTGTTTGTTCTGTTAATTCAATTTAATTCAATTCAATTTATTGGCTCTTTTGTTTTGAAGAAAACCTGAACCTATTGCTACTCAGGTGGTTGCATGGCCGTAGCCAGATGATGTGAGGCAGGTTAGATTTGTTGTGCCTAATATCACTTGCTTTTGCTTGAACTAAGCAAAAAAAATCTTCCAATGGAACAACTGAGAAATATCTTGTCAAATAGGTTTCTCAAGATCTATTGTCTAACAAGTGGTTCCAGACACAACAAGCCCCGCCCCCTCGCACACATTTTAATTGATTTGCCCTATCTCCTATCATTGTGAAAATACATTTTTGGTGACTGTGACCTTGAGCTACATTCAACTAAATTTTATGGGATCTATTCTGGACCACCTTGCACCTTTTTTCTGAAAACTGTATGGAAATTTGATCAGTAGTTTTGGTGTAACGTTTCTGACAGACAGATAGACAGGCAGACAAACAAGTGGACAAACAAACACCCCCCCCCCCCCCAAAAAAAAAAAAAACAATAAAAAAAACAATACACCCCTCCCCTTTCAAGAGGTGGGGTAAAAACAAGTCCTTATCTCATTGAAAATGTATTCTCTATGTCTTATTTTAAGTGTGATGAGGTTAGGGTTGGGTACTGAAAGGGTTTTATTCCATACCGATTCCAAATCGGTACTTTTAAAACGGTATCGGTTGCATGATTGAACCGTAACATCAAAATTTAACCGATGACTTACTGAACCAGTCTGTCTGACAAATGCATAAACTGTGAGACCACTTATTAATCTATTATTATTATTGTTATTATTATTATTATTATTATTATTATTATTATTATTATTATTATTATTATTATTATTATTATTATTATTATTATTATTATTATTATTAACCACTTATTGTTAAGCTAGCACCACATGTTATGTTACCAGTTGAGGAATTCACATACACTTATTTGTAGTTATTAAAATGACTCACTCTAGCACTGTCATGGTCCAGTGTCTCATAGTAGCTGGTCTGAAGCTGTATCCTGGGTCTGGCATTTTCATTTCGACTGTGCTATTAGCTCAGTGCTAGGCTACGTAGCTCCTCACACAGAGGCTTTAGTAAACACTGTGTGTCACCAAGTGCTTCATTAAATGAAATGTATTCCAGCCTTTGTATGTAAATGTCTTTATAAGCCAGTAGCATATGGAAGAATCTTTAACTTTAATTACACATTTCACCTTTTCACCTTTGACATTTTGCTGTTTACACGCATTCCATTTAACAGTGGACACAGGGCGTAATTAAACAACAGATGCATATATGCGTGATATTATATTTCGGTCTAGTTACTACCATTAATGTTAACCCCAGTTACATACCTATAAAGACTTTCGGTATCCAACCCTAGATGATATATTTGGATTAGAAATGAGAAGAATACACTTAGTGAGATTTGGATTCTTACAGTGCTATCTGTAACACTAATGTACGGTCCACTGCTTTATCACACAGTTACCACACTGCAGAAGTATTTAACGATAATATCTGGGTGTTTTTGTCACTTTCATGAGCCATATCAGATTCAGGTGAATCAGATTCAAAATGTACTTAGGTTTCCATGACCAATAAGGAACAAGGAAAAAGACATTTTTGTGTCAGAAGCGACAGAAGAGTAGGGTGTGGTGCTGAAAAATGCTGCTATGCAAGTTTTGTGTAAGCTAGCCAATAACAACAGACATTTTGGGAGTCACAAAAAGGTGAGTGGCAAAATGATAAAGCAGAGCAGTATAAAACATCCACAAATGTATAACTTGGTAGGTTTGAGATACTGGATACCAAACAAAGCTATTGCGGAATAAAATACCAGAATATCAGAATATGCATTGTTTCCATGTGCAGACCAGGACATTTTCTGATAAATGCCTCATGTGTTTCCTGTCAGCTCTGCTCCTGCTCAGTGCCCTCGTACTGTCCATCATGTTGAGAAACTGAGAAGACTCCAGGCAACATCTATGGTCTGAAGGACACAATGAAGACTAACGGTGCACTGGATTTACACACATATGAGTGTCAATAAAAATGAAATGAAATATTTTTTTTAACAAAATGTACACAACAGTTTATACCTGACATGCACTCTACACTTTGTCACACTGGTCTACAAGTAAAATGCTTCAGAAATAAAACTAATTAAATGTGACCACATACCGATGAAGAAAATTCAAGTTTTAAATGCTGGTTCGCTCAAGTTTCCATGATTGGCTAAAAATGTGAAATTCTTAGAATTAACAAGAGAATAAGTTTTAATCCAAAGGAATATTGGTCTCAGGTCTACTTCAAAACACTATCTGAACATTATGATGCATTCACTTTACAGCAGGGGTCTCAAACATGCGGCCTGAGGGCTGAATGTGACCCACCACACATTCCAATGTGGCCCCTTGGATGAAGACCATAAAAAAAAAAAAAAAAATCTTCTCAGGTTTTTCTGACAACTTAAATATTTTTTTGTATCTTTGTTTTAGTGGAAAAGCTAACATTATATTATAAAAATAAATTTTCACAATTTTATATGAAAATATATTTACATTTATAAACTATCCTGTAACAATAAAATGTGAATAATTTGAACAAATATGAACAACCTGAAATGTTAAAACAAAATTACGCACAATTCTAAACATTTTCTGCTTCTATTACTAAGTGTTTAGTGTCTTTGTAAAAAAACACATGGACCAATGATAAATTCAGGCATAATATTGTTAAAATTCCCCTCATTTTACTTATGAAATGTCACTTTTTTCAGGTTATTCATATATTTTGCATTTGGATACATTAGAAAACAAATTATTTTCATAATTTAGAGGGGACAAAAATTTTGAGTTCTCATTATTTCTAATTTATTATACTATTATTTTACTGGTTTGGCCACTGGAGATCAAAGCAGTCTGAATTTGGCCCCTGAAATAAAATGAGTTTGAGACCCCTGTTTTACAAGTTCTTTCTAGTTTTTTTTATGCTTGACATATTCAAAATAAAAAATGACTAAATGAATATTTACAAATCCATTGTACATAAACCATCTTATATGAATAATAACACACCATCATATATTTTAAAAACATGAGCTAACCAGCACTTTTGTCATTTGTTTTGTGATTCATCTTATTAAAATATATAAGATTTAACACATTTAATTTTTGAAGCAGATACTTTCTAAACATTTGTAGACCAGTGTAACTTACCAGTCTGACCTGGAACAACAGGAATGATTTAGTACTGCTGCTCTCACAGGTTTGTGCAAGTCACTTTCAAACTATAATACATTACAGAATACTGGTTGCTGTTATTTAAAAGAAATTTCTTACTCTATAATATTACTGTCTCAGAATTATTACATGACTCCTGTATTACTTTTGAGCTACTACAGATGTAGAACTTAACATTTAAAAAAAAAAAAATAACAAAAATGTACTTCAGGACATTTCACATCCAGTAGAGGGAGGTGTGTTGGAACATAATGACTGTGTTCTGTCCAAGTACTAACAATATACTGTAGTTTAGAATCAGAAACATCAAAGCTCAAGGCAATAAAAGACAGGATGAGTTTCTGTTGCATTATCTTATTATTGTCGTCTTCTGTTTTCTTTCTCCTCTCAGTAAGTGGAGTGGTCACATGACATCATTATAGGTTTTTTTTTTTTATTGCTTGTGCTATTTGTCAAAATCAAGAGTTCTTTTGGTTTTCATCAAATTGAACTGTTATGTTCTTGTCCTCATGTCTGACAAATTTGAATAAGGAGCATACATCCATGTGTTCTTCTACTACCTTCACTGATAGTGACTGAACACCAATAGGAAACAGTCTAGAATTTTCCTGACACATTTTAGATTTGTTGTGGTCATGCTGTTTTGTTACCTCCGCCAATGAGGTTATGTTTTTGCCGACGTTGGTTTGTTTGATGGTTGGTTGGTTTGTGTACAACATAACTGGAAAACTAATGAATGGATTGATAACATTTTCAGGGTATGGTGGTAATGGGGAGATCAATAAATGATTACATTTCGGTGGTAATTGGTGTGTGTATGTGTGTGTGTGTGTGTGTGTGTGTGTGTGTGTGGGGGGGGGGGTTGTCTTTCTTACCCTGAAAATTTCATCAAAATCCATCCATTAGTTTTTGAGTTATATTGTACACAAGCCAACAAACAAACCAACACTGGCAAAAACATCATTCGCCGTTCTGAGAGTGCTTTTCTAGTTTGTTTTTTTTAATTTGAGCAATAATTTAATTGGGTGAAATGGGTTGTAACACAAGCACTACTGGACATGTACACAGTAAAACATTGCAGAAAGTTGATTAGTAATACATTACACTACTTTGTTCCAGGAGAATGTTATGCATCACTGTAATGCATTACTTTTAGAATGCAGCAGTCACAACACTGGTTAGGTCCAGTTTCTCCAAAACAAATTAAATCCAAACAGATGTTCTGGTATAGTGGGAATAATCTGTGAATGTACAATATTTGATGGTGCAGGGAAAATACTTTGATTATATGCTCTTAAAAGCAGACCTTGATAAATAAATTGTTTACTATATTTGACTCTTGTCCTTGTCATCATTTCGTTGGCTCTCCACACTGACACCTGACACTATTTAAGGAATGCATTTTAATCTACTCTTAATAGCAAGTAAGAAAGTATTGACAAGGAAATTAATATGTGGAAGTCCTACAGTTGAGGACTGGAATAACGTGATTCTTATTTTTGTTTTGAAACTAACATTGATTCTAATAATTTAAAACCAAACAAAAAAAACATAGGAAAGCCTGGTATGACTACGGAAATTTTGGTAAAATTTTATGCCAGGGGCCTTCAAACCTGCTCCTCAGGACCCACTGTCCTGCATGTTTTAGATGTCACCCTTCTAAATTATAAAAATGCTTACTTTTATAAACTATCCAAACACAAAAAAATGTGAATAACCTGAAAATCAGTAAATTGTTTAGAAGAGTAAGTGCAATTTTAACAATATTCTGCTTCACCTTACCATTTCTACATGTGCATTATAGACCAGATCTACAAAGACACTAAACACTTTGTGTAAAATGGTTCAAATTGTGCCTAATTTTTCTTGAGACATTTAAGGTTTATATATATTTTAGGTTATTCACATTTTGTTACAGGATAGTTTTGAAATTTACATTTTCATGTTATTTTCTCTACTAAAAGGCAAACATTTGAAGATGTCATTATTTAGGGAAATAATGTATTATATATATATTTATTAATCATATTTTGTGTAGGTTATTCAATTGCATTACTATTCATTCTATTGGTCTGTATGTGGAACCTCAACTAAAACCAGTACCACAAACTTGACAGTGGATTTTTTGCACTTTGCAAATTCATCCCACGAAGTAGGAACTGAAGTAGCACAAGACAATGGTCAACTCCATTCTATTTTTTCACCCTTCTGAAAAAAAAAGAAAAACAAATCCCAGAATCCAATTTTAATATTTTATTGCAATTGATTCCTTTACAGTTGAACTGAAAAGTATAAAAAAAACTGACATTAACATACAGACACACAAGGTCAAACAAACTCACCAATGAGGAAAACAAATACATGTAACCTAAAAACGTACTCCGTCTTCTGTCACTGAATTTCACCCTTATTTTAAGACATGTCCGTCGAGCTGTCGTCTCTGAGAACATTCCAGTCCATGTTTTTGCCTACTTGTGAACACAAGCAACAATGTGGTAAAAAAAAAAAACAGAAACCGAAATCTACAGCTAGTTATTCCTGTTACAGTAATACCGGACAACTGGCCGAAATGACAAAAACAGCGGTTTGTGGGACAGTGGACAGAGTCGGGGCACCATGCTTTGTGAGTTTGTGTGCGCACGTTTGATTCGTATCTACAATGTGAGTGTTAAAACAGGAGTCCGAGTTCCCTATGGAAGCTGTGAGTACGCCGCATGCGTCGTCTTGCCAATGCCTAGGAGTCCTCTTCACCGTTGACACTGTCAGCATCGTCATCTCCTTCCACATGTTCACCTTCCTCCTCTTCCTCTTCTTCCTCCTCCCTCTCTTGACTCTTTACCTGCAGCATGACAAAATTATGTAGTGATAAAACAGAAAAAAAACAAACAAAAACAACACATTGGGTTTATGTTCCATTAATGATATACTTTACTGAAGAAGTCACTTTTTCTTCAGTTTTCTTTCTATTTTTTTTATACATTACTTCTCAACTTGACTAAGCTTTTATAAACATCTACGTGAATGCTAAATTAAATGTTGGAATATACCTGATTTTCACTGAAACCCCCCTACCACCCACAACAGGAAATATTACAGTAAATGGTGATAAACCCCTTAAAGGTGTTATTCCACTGAAAACTACTCTTCCACGCTCCTTTTGGAATCTGACTGGTCACCCCGAGTTACCAACACATGCTGCGTGGTGTGTCCCCTAAACTGGCTGTATTTACCATTCATAGAAAACAACCGAAAAATGAGCGACTCAGAAAAGCCTGTCCATGTCATAAGGATATTGCCATCATCCACGTGGAGTTAAGCCTGTCCCCCATTGCAGTGAATCTGAAGTAGCATTAGCATCTACAAGAGAAGACTGCGCCACAGTAGCTGCTGCACAAAGTTAAAAAAAATGGCGGCGCAAACTGGTTCATGTGCTCTCTGTGGAAATAAAGCTACATCTTCCCCCCTGCACGTTTCAAGACAAGCGACGGCACCAAACCTAGCTGGATGCTACTCTGGGAAGGTAAACACACAGAGAGTGAGAGGGGAGGGGGGAGTGTTACTTCACGCATTCTGAGCCAATCAGAGACGCCTCATTACCACATCATGGACAAGTATGTGGAAGCACCAGTAAACTCTGCTGTTCCACCTCCAGTCATTTTTCTACCGTGAAAAAACAGCTGGAAACAAAGCAATCCGGACATTTTTTTTTCTATAAATATAATCAACACAATGCATTCAATAACCATTGAGAACACAGCAATATTAATGAAATAACCATGGAATGACACCTTTAAGGGCAGTTAAATATAGAAAGAAATCATTTGAGAAGTGCCACAAATGTCACTAGGCCCTTATGAATTAAGACAACATAACTTATGAAATGAATACATAGTCTGGATACAATCCATAGACTGAACTTAAATGTACAGGTGGGATCAACGGCTGTCTTTCAAACTGCTCTGCACACAATAGGCCAGCGCTATGACCAATCAGACCAACAAACAATACGACGTATACAGAGCCATGAAAACAAACCTAAACTAACGTCTATCTTGTTGTTCTAACATCCGATATGCTGGGCTAATTAACGTTAACACACCGGTAACAGCGGAGGGAAAAATATCCAGCCGGGTCTTATCTGACCATAGACTGTATATAAGGTTATACTTCTTCTGCAATCTACAGTGTGGCACAACCCTGTTGTCATTATGTTAAGCCCACCCTACAATCCCACTACACAGACTGAGCGTTGCGATTGGATCGGTTAACTGGAACTGGTCCTCGCTTTTTCACCACTAGAGCTAGTTTACGAGGCTAACCTACCACATCAAATCCAATACTTTTAAAAAGACTTTAAGGTATAAAATGCAGATTTGTCAATTCAAAACTTTTAAGACCCTGCAGAAATGCTGTATTTACGTATGTAAAGAGCATGGATGAGCCTTTAATCCCATCTCACCTCTTCATCCTCCTCTTCCAGCAGGTCTCCCTCCTCTTCCTCCTCCTCATCATCATCTGAGTCTTGGCTTTCTCTCTCCCTCTTCATATTGTCATCCTTCTTGTTGCTTGAGTGTGGAGGTGAGGTCACCTCTCCTGGCTCTGTCTTTGAACTCTTAGTCTCTGTCAGACACAAATGCGCACATTCAGAAGTACACACACACACACATTTTTTACAGTACTATACAAGCAGTTCAAAATAATTAGATTTTTTTTTTTATCTCTCCTATCAAATACATGATATAATTATATAAAACACTGTGTTTAACCAAAAAAAAATGTAACTTGACTTATGCTCATTGACAAATAAAACCAGCAACCCTAGATGTAGTTCATCTCTGGTGTATGATTCATGTCCTCCTACCTGATTTCTTGCTGTGGTCTTTTTCCATGCGTTCCAGGCTGTCCAACAGGTCATCCACTTTGCTTTTAATTTGAGACAACTCCCGTTTGATACTTTGCAGCTCATCCATTTTCACTGCAATGTGAAAAGTAAGGAGGACATGTGTTAATGGAGAAGTAAGACTTGATTTCTTCCACAAATCTCAAACATTTTCATTACTTTAAAGCAATAAAATGCAGCCAGATATGCACCAAATAGCCACATACAGTTTCCATCAGGAAGAAACTGAAAGATGTACCTGTAGCTATGCATGAATAAAGTGAAAAGTACTATTTTTGACTGTCAGAAATTAGATTATAAAACCAAATAGAAAACTCTGCTGTTGAAAGTGATGGCTGTGTGTATGTCCCCAAATGCCCCCAATCCTCAACCAGACAGCTATGATGTGAAGATGTGAGGCATCCCCGTGTCATGACCGTTCATTTGCACTTGATTTGAATTCAATCAGACAAATAGTTCCAGAGATATGAACACGAGTGTGAAGTGATTTAAAATTTTGGATTGGGCAATCGTCCAAAATCAAATCAGTTCTTCCTCTCCATGATATCCTTTAATACGGAAAACATGGCAATGCTAAAGGGAATATCTTTCAAATTATCATGTTAACATGAAGGATATCTGGCAGTGGCGGTTGGACCAAAAATATAAAATCCCCAAATATATTCAGGGAATGAATAAATATCTCAATCAACAAATAAATTGGTCTAATCACACCATCAAACTAAATATCATTAATCAATTAATGTGGAAACAAACCCGGTACTTTTACTCCAAGTCAACAATTGTAGATGAAAAGCTTAATATTTGTTGCTATATAAATAAAGGCACTTCATTGTTGAGAGCATTTTTAAAAATTAACTGTTTTCACTCTCATTATAGCAGTCATGAACAAAGGAGGAAAAACTAGATTCTCTGCCGTCTGTGTAGCAGCTGAGAAGATACGTACTTGTGATTTCTATTCAAATAATGATTTCAGTTCAAGTCCTACACCAAAGTAATATTCTTTTTCGCCAATCGAAAGACAGGGTAAACCTAGACCACCCCAATTTAGTAGTGGAACACCTGTTTAGACCCACCCCCCACCCCTCACTTGTTCTGGATGATGAAGTCCTCTGGCTGCTCTTAGAGGAAGAGGAGAAGGTGCTCTTGGTTCGCCGGCTACTTCCTCCACCGCTGAGACTGACCCGCGGACGCTTAGATGGAATCACAGCCCGTGACAAGGGGGGAGGGGGAGCAGGGACGCGGGACGGGTATGAGTACATTCTGGGATCGGACACAAAAAGAGCAGAAAAATATTTTGATCCTGTCTTTGGTTTGTGCTCAAGTGTGAACGGTTTAATAAACAGAAGTTGGAAAAAGACGACATTTTAGGCGATAATTTTTCCAGCTGTTACGTCAGACAAAGAAACAGTGTAAAAGAAATATTTTCCAAAGGGGCAAAAAGCAACAGACAAAAGGCAATTTTTTTTCAGTCAATGTGTCTGTGTTAGATAACAATGAAAGAATGTGACTCACCTGTCATAATAATCTCTCTGAAAGTCATAGTCGAGCTCAAATGAGGAACTGCTGAAGAAAAACAAAGGAATAAAAACATTAGAATGTTATAAATTATAAAACAATAATAAACTCTTCCTTGTTAAGTCAGTTGACGCATTAATAAAAACAAAAAAAAGTAACGAAAAACATTTACCTCAATTTTTCGTCTCCGAATATGAAAGAAAATTCTACTGACAAAAAGAAAGCGAAACACCCGAGACATAAATACTATGAACATCACTGTACGTAACTGCATAATGTACGTAAATACATCGTGTATGTACTGTGCGTAGCATCCTATTGGCTATGAGGCAGCTACCCATGATGCTTTTCTTGAGCCTTTGACCCTCATTCATCACAAAGTTCTAACCATACATGTGTAAAGGACAGAGTAGCCCCCGAGTGCGCCTACAGAAACCCCACCACAGCACGCACTCGCCACGAACCCAAAGAAAGTGACTCCTGGTGCGAACAAAAAGAAGAAACGAGCTGCGCCACCAACAGAAGTGAAACAGGAGATGACAAAAAAAAGGAGGCAGCCATTACTCTACTAGCATGAACAAAAGACATGTCCAATGTCTACGAGCCGTGCCATCTCCCACCCTGACGACACACATGCCCTGCGCCACGACCACGAAAAACCATCAAAAGCAATCGTCCCTGGTTCTACACCACCATACAACCACAATGGTATGAAAATGACCCATGTCTGGTTCATTTTAATGGTTCAATGTTCAGTCAATAAAGACATTTATCCACTGAGTCCAATAAATGAAATCTAAAATCTAAATCTACATTTTCTTTTAACACATTTCATATGAAATTGGTAATTTTGAAAATATTTTTTAAAGGGTTTGTATTTGGGGCCTTGAAACGAATCAGGCCTTTTACATGTAAAATGCGACTATACGAAAAATTCACAGTACGAAACCACTTCTGGAGTGAATTCATTTCGTAAGTAGAGGAACCACTGCACTTCTGTTCCTAAGGTTACCATCATCATAACTGACCTGTACATGTCTCCCGCTGAGCGTTTGGTAGTTTTTGACCTGTGGGGTTTGGGTTCTCCAGCCAAGTTGATATCTGTGGAGAAACATGTCACAGATCTTTACAACCCTCAACACAAACACTTTTCCTGTTCTTAAAATGGGAAACAAAAGCAGACCACTGTGCTCAACAGTTTATAATATTAAACGGTCTTTCTTAAAGTGGATGATTCCACAGTATTCATCATATACTGATGATTTTATTTAAGATTACCTGATATTTGAAAAAATACACTTGATCAAAACCAGAGTAAAACCTAGTTAAATACATTATTGAGCAGTAACTTAAGAGTTGTACCTCCTGGTTTTAATGCTGTACCTTTCCCCACAAATTGCTTCAGGAAGTACAATCTAAATTCTTACCAAGTACTTGTCCAACAATCATGCGGCCGTCCTCCCCATTCACAGCAGACCGGGCGTTCCTCTCATTGGCGTATTGAACAAAGGCATAACCCTTGTGGACGGAGCAGCCTACGATCTTCCCATATTTGGAGAAGATGGCTTCCACGTCCGCCTTGGTGACCAGCAGGGTGTTGAGGTTGCCGATAAAGACCCGCGAGTTGAGGGAACGCTGGTCGGTCTTGTTGGTGACGTTGCTGCTGGCCATGAGGCTGGAGGTGGGTGAGCGACTGGTGGGGAGACACACAGACACACAACCCTCATGTTTGGTGACACAATAAGCAACACTCATCTGTGAAGCATGTGGAGACCCAGACTGCTGCATAAATGCTCCGCAGGCTTACCCTGGCAAATCAAAGGGTTCACATCAAAAACATAGCTGACACGGGACTTAAAAGCAGGAAGTAATGGGTTAACGTGAGGCTATTTGCTATTATGTACTGCAGGAGACATGTAACTTAAACTGTGTTGATTTCAGTTGAGAATTTGCTTTGAATCTGTATCGCTTTAACTAGACTCATATCAGTTACACAAACATAATATCCCCCCTTCAAATTCAATGACCATGGATTTCCTTAAAGTCCAATGAAAATTGGAGGGTGGGAGGGGTAATTCAACTGAAATCAAACACAGTAGCTCCCAAACTTAATTTTGCATGATTATAACCAACTCCATGAGAATATAACTAATGACTTGCATACATGTAGAACAGCAGGACTGCCACTAAAGTGACCCTACTGCACATAACTGTAATGCTTAAATCCTTAAGACAAAAAAAATATATGGAAAAACTGAAGCTGCCGGTAAATTTAAGTAAATTAAATTTTCAAAAATGAAAAGTAGAACAATAATTTGAGAATAAACAACCTCCTGTTGAAAAAGCATATGTTCAGTAGTCTGTTAGATTAATTCAGATACTCCACAGGAACCAGGTTGTTTATAAGGAAACAGTAAAACATCATCACTTAAAAGTTCAGACTCAGTTTTATCCTCACATCCCAACTAAATTGCACCAACACAAATATCCACCACTTATGTTTCCTAAATAATAGAGGAGTGAGGCCCAGCCAAATACACACATAGATAGATAAATAAAAATCTTATCGTCCTTTTCCCAAAGTTTGCCATAAACCATTCAGTTGATCAATATGCAGCACCCCCTACACTCCAACATCGATGCTACAAACAGCGTGTCAACAGTTACATATAGGGACTTGATTACAAATAAGGGCGAGGGAATTGCCAGGTCTATATTTTAATCATCTTGTACAACAATGTACTGCTGTTCAGAATGTTATACATGTAACAACAATATTGCTCAGGATAAGGACATTTTTATTTAATAAAAATGACTTATCTGTTGGTGCTTTAAAAAAAGTGAGTGGGTCACAATCTTTAGTGGATATTGCATGTGAAACTGAGATGCAGGGAATATTTAGTAACTTTGGTTGCCTAGGATGTCCATAAATAGCTAAATCTGGCAGTATTTAGCTTCTGCAGTCCAAGACTTTATTATGAAATTAGCATTTTTTAAATTTTTCAAGGCAACCCACAAACACTTAAGTGTACTTTTATAGTGCAAACGCTGGCATCGATACTATAAAAAGTGTGAAATGATTAATTACCTATGATAATTATTTATCAGCCCAGTATTGCTTAATGGCTACAGGTCTACAGTTTATGTCAAGCTGTAACCTTTAAAACATTTAAGACACTTTTATATTAAAATAATACAAACTCCATTAGATACCCAGTACTATTTTCTCCATGCATTTCATAGTGGACAAAGGCTGCATGGGTTCAAATAACTTAAGTCCTGATACCATTTTATACTTTTGTATCCTGGTCCTATATTCAGTGCACCCACTGAGTTGAATAAAAGCCCAGAGTGCTGATACAGACATATGAAAACAGTAGTGGCATCAACAGTAACCCCCGGCGGACAGGGGGCTTGGAACAGTCATCACTCACTCCATAGCGTCTGTGTGCAGGGTTGCCGTCTGTCTGATGTTTGACACTGTGGGCTGGGTTCAGTTAGGGCTGGTGTCTTGACCTTCACCCCTCACGATTTATACTGAGGTGACAGAAAACACACCTCAGTCAAGCTGAGCAGGGTTATATGTACCAAGGCTTACCTGGTAGGAATGTGTACAGAATCAGTGACGAGGACAACATAATAACACAGCTCTAAGAGTCAGGGGTCTCCAGGGCATCCTAATAAAACTACCCTACCTATTGTGTGAGAGATTGTGCTAACAGACAGTATGTCTGTAGGATGTCATTAGATTCATATCTTCAACTGCGCAGAAATATAAACTGATTTGGCTCAAGAAATTCTACATAAGTTAGTGAAAATGATAACACATACATATATTTTATATAAAAGCAATACAAATTTCTGGTGCAACTAGAGTAAACTAAGTGATGTTACTACTGGGACAAAGGTATGTAAAAGCAAAACTTTTCAAGATTAAATTCCATAAGAAAATTTTAATGGTTGTTGATCTTGATCATGTTGTAATTTACATTTAGATTTAACTTCAAATTTAGAAACACGGGACCAGGCAAGAATAAAAAGATTGACATGGTTTCTCTTGCATACATGTATATTATCTATACACCCATAATGTAAACCTCCGATATTAGGATGTTGGACATTATTATAAAATTGTATAAACACAAGAAAATTAAGATCCACCAAGTCAAGAAAATGTCATGTTAATGTATCTGGGTGTATTTGTGCACATTTTGTTGTAAAGACTGTTCAGGTTCAATCTATTACATGGTTTATGTAATGTTTACAACCTGCAGTCTACAACGTGAAAATGAGTTTAATACAGATAAACAGCCACCATTCTTTTTTTCAGATTGATAAGCCTTTAATTATATGTCAGCATTGAATCCTGAAACACTGGCAGTCCAAAAATCTTAAAGAAAAAAAAATAACTCTTCATCACGGGAAAAAACCGGGGAAAAACTACTCCACGAAAAAAAAAAATCAACTGAGAGCAGCATGAACCAGAAAAGCAAAATTATGGATTAGTAGAAAATTACCTAAACCATCCACAACACACCCGCCTGGAGCCCGACAGCACCACCATCAGGCGTCAGTGTGGAAACACAGGCCCTGGTTAGCCTCGGGGGCTTAAAGCCGGCTATGGCTAATGTTAGCCAACCAACATCAACCGAAAGGAATAAAAAAGGCAATTTCACCAGTTCATTTGCTTGCAAAAAACAAAACCTGCAAAATGCTCATAATCACGAGGTGGATCTGAATCTGCACTGACTCAGGGCGGATCTGCAACTATTACACCAACGGAGCCTCTGAAGCTGTTAGCTAACGCTAACTTAGCTGGTGGGCTGGCTGAAAAGCGTGCCAAAAACATTAGCAGTCCCATTAAGGAAAAGTCTTCACAATAAAAGCTATAAAAATACAGCTACACAAACTTGCAAAAAAAGAAGGAAATGGTAGCTAAGGTGCATCCAATACGCTGTGTTTCTAAAAACAACAACCAGCGTTCACGTTTAGAGGGGGACGAGCGTCTTCAAGTTAGCTAAGCTAGCTACCCCGCTAGCCAGCACATAACGTTCTGTCCACTCGCAAAATAGAAAAAACATCGTTGAAAAAAATCCAAAAAGAAAAGAAAAAGGAAGGAAAAATGAAAAATGTCTGGGAACAAAATACTCACCACGACCTTTACGAGTAAAATGTCTTGCTTTCGGTAAAATCTTTCAAATTGTTACTTAGGTCGTCCTTTAAGCGCTCAAATGTTTCGCCCCCCTGAACAGCGAGCTAGTGTTCTTTAGCAACAGACTAAGCTAACTGAGCTGCGATGGCGCAGTAGTGAATGGAGGCGCTGGGTTTGTTTAACAGTGCTGCCCGAAAGAGCGGGGTCATTACTTTAGCAGTTACTTTACGAACACTGTAGATACCGGAATGAGCTTTCATTAAAAATGATCTCACCGGTTGTCTTTGAAATGAATCCGTCTGGTTCTGCTTCGAGGTTTATAAGCTAATGTCATTTATAAACACACATGTCCCTTTTTTTGTGGGGAATTATTATTCGAATTCCCGGTAGTCAATGGGTTAATTGAATATGACACATTTAATGAATTAGACATTAAGCATTTCTGCACATTTATTCACCATTATGTTCTGAAATTAAATTAAGTCTACAAAGGTTGAATGTATTTTTAAATACATCGAGGCGAGGATGTCTGAATTTTAAAATATAAATAAATACCAACAAGAAAATCGTTATCTTATGATAAAACGAAGGACATTGTGTAATTGTTCGTAACTAATTATAATCTTGAATTTTTTTATGTTATCTTTATTTGTCTAATTCGTAGACAATGGTGCATTGCCATGTGTAACCAGACAATGGCAGTATTGTTCTGAAAATACATAGAAAATAGTGTATGATTAATCTTGGACAAATTAATGGAAAACAGTGAAATTTGTTCAAAATCTCATTCCTCCTGTAGTTAATTTAAGCTCTCAACAAATTAACTCTTTAAAAGTTGTGGGGGTGGAGGTAGAAAACACATCACATTTGATAGTATTTTAATGTAACTGACATGAGTGAGAAGGGAAAGGAGAACACAATGAGACGACAGAGGAATAGAGCTGATCTGAGAGCAGCCTGGAGGTCTGCACTGATGAACATCACAAAAGAAACATTTACTGGAACATTCTTAAAAAAAAAAAAAACACTATTATTTGCTTTTGTGGGATTTGGATGTGAGGTAAAACACTGCAAAAATCAAAATCTGACCAAGTGTATTTTTCAAATTTTTTAGCCCAAATATTTTCAGTCATCCCAGTTAACCCTTTAATCCCTGATGTGTCAGCAATGATGCGTTCTACATTTATGATTTATTTTAAATATTAACAGAATACAATATTGTTCTTTCCATAGACATTTAATTCAGACTTTTTTTTGGGTCTGAATTTAATTGTTATTTCTGCAACACTTAGCAGACAAATTGGCTTCTGATCATAAATTGGCCTATATGGAGCAAATTTGGGACCAAATTAAGCCTATTCACAGGAAAGTAATCTGTACATATTTGGGATATAAATGCGTCTTTGGTTGTAGTTGAGTTAAGTTCAATCAAATGTTTCACAAGAATTCATGAATACATGAGCAACAACTGTGCATGTATGAGAGAAAAAAATGCCTAAATTAGAATTTAATAAATACAAGAATAAATATTATATTATAAATATTTATTTATTTGTTTATTTATTTATAATTGACTAATTTTTGTCCCTCATAAGCAAGGAGGTAACACTGTAAAGTCTTGTGACCACCAGGAAACTCATTAACGCCCTCTAGTGCACAGGTGTGATACAATAGATATGCACACACCCACCCACACACACACACATGTCCCAGCAGTCACTGAAAAACATTTTTTGACAGTGATTTTTTTTCTACTTTGCTGCATGCAATTCGGTTGTTTACATTTAAAGACTTTTGCCAAATAATAATATTTTGTCATATCATTCCATTTGATAATTTGAATGTCTGAGGCAGTAAAATATTGTAGTATAACAATACAAAAAGCATAGATGCATCAAAAAGCAAAAACTTGTGTGCCAGGTATTCCTAGTTCTTCTCATACCTCCTTTTCTTGTGGATCATATTATAACCCTGGATATATTTATATTGCTGGTTGTGACTCCTGTGGGGGTTTTGAACTTCTGTGTATGAAAGCAGATAAAATCCTATGAAACAGTACATATAACTGATATAATGTGTGGCTGGAATTTCTGAATTACTTTTTTGCACCTGAGGAAGGAAAGTGATAGAAGATGGTGTATGAAACTGCCTCAAACCAGCTGTTTTCTGTATCCAGTTATATGAAGAAACTCCTACAATGTCCCAATTTCCATGAATAATATGTTCTTTTGTGAATTGTTTTCACCCATCTGGTTTTGTTTTGGGCCCTGTCCCATAGGACTTGTTTACAGCTCTGTGCATCATTTCGGGAATAAGAAATGTAGCTCAGATTTGCAGTTTTACTGTGTAATCAAATATAAAGATGAAAGATTTCTCTGCTTGTTTGCCTCTTTTGTGTATTTATCAGTCTTAGACAAGCCCAAATGTTTGACAGCCTGTGATTTGGTAGGCTTCATGTCCAAAACTGAGATAAGACTGGTACAAATGTCTGTGAGAAGAAGATGTTTTAGCTCTTTAATATGAATGTGACCAGCATAAATAAACACACCTCATAACATCAATACTATTATTATTACAGAGGTAGAACCAATTTAACTCCAATATAAATTATATATTACTGACAATTACAGAGACACCACTGGAAATTCTGCAAACCAAAGACCACAACATGGTCAGGATAAGCTCAATACTGAGCACCACAAACACACTGCGCACAAAATTATAGGGATACCACTGGAAATAAAAATACCATAAAGTGCGTAAGGATTCATGTGAACTCATTGTTAAGCATTGAAGACACTCATTTTTAGGAATATTTTCAAACCATACGAAGTTAACTTGGCTGATGTTTTGTCTAAATCAGCTTACATCTTCCTGCATTTATTTGAAGCAAACTGGGATTTAATGTCTTACTTCATGACCTGCATACAAGAGGAGCTAAAATAAGTCAGCAGTGTCTGGTTACTGGTAACTCTTAAGAATCTATTTAGCATAATATTATGCTATTAGTTCTTGACATTATAAAGCTTCAACAACCCTTTAAAGGACAGTAATAACTGTCAGTAAGCTTATGTTGCCTGGTGGAGACACATTAATGAACTAATTGATGATTGATGGAATTCTCAACACAGAGTAAATAAGGAACATAAAGTTTATTACTGCACTGTTGTGGTCTTAAATGATTTGACTTCATCATAGGCTATGTTATATACAGTACCTTCTTAAGTCGCAACTTTGGCATTAGTTTGTAAAACTGGTCAATAGGAGCCAACTGATGATACAATTCAAACTTATAAGTCATGTTAAGTTAGTAATAAAATAGCACATCATAATAAATTATCTGATGGTTATCTGTTCATCTTTAAAAAAATATATTTTATAAAGGTATCTTTTATGAAAAATATTAAAAAAGTGACAACATAAAATGACAAAACAAAAAAAGGTCAGCCATGTGTTTTCTTGTGTACATTACATTTTGATGGTTCATGTTGGTAGGTTGTCTGTTAGCTGTGACTTTAGCTACCGTTACTTATTTTAAGTGTTTGTTATCAGACCTTTACTGAGTTTTTTCTTCTTTATAACATTGTCTTGTCTTGTTGGTTGACATTAAAACATGTCAGCAAATGTAGATTATTTAAGTTAACCTTGCTTCATTAGTGGAATAATCAGTAAAACATGTAGATCTAATGACAACTTGTGGAAACATTTTTTGTAAACCTTGGGGATGATGACACATAAGCTGTAACTTCAAGCAGAAACAAAACTTGGGGAGCCACTGCAAATAGAACTCCATCCATAACATAGCAACCTACACTGTAAAAAAAATATCTTGCTGCTTGCTGTTGTTAAAAACACATTAAAAGATAAACATATTTACACAGTGACACATAGATTTAATATTTTAAACATATAACTTTAACAGTTTATGGACCACTCAGTACCTGTATAGTGTCCACAGTGTGTTCTAAAGCCACCAGACATAAACTGGGAGCAATTTAGGGTTCAGTGTCTTTAGGGTTTTGCAAAGCCACTTCCACATGTGAATAGTTAGAGGTAGGAATTGAACTGCCAACCCTTGGTTCAATGGATGACCTGCTCTACCAACTGAATTAAAGTCACCTCTTATTTTAGGTAGCCTATTTAAAATCTTAAATTATTGAATATTTACTTCTTTATTACATTTGTATTGTTTTAAAAAAGCAAATAGGCTGTTATTTTAATATTGTCTTACAATTTAAATGTCACCACATTGTTTTTCAATTTACAGTTTTATTTTCTCAAAACAACATAATTTATACATACAAATGTCGTTTTGTTCACACACCTGTAAAAAAAATCCAGTTATATTTGATTGAATGATTAGCACAAAAATCTTCTCAAATAAACAATTTTGCATTGTATTTTCACTTACAGATATTTTTTATGTTGCAATTTTACAATACTTGGCTGTTAACTCTACGGTCCATTTTATAGTATATAAATATATGTTCAAAATAACCAGTAAATTAATCAATAACATATCAAACATGTTCAATGGAGAATAATTATAAAAGAGGAGGGAAGTATTTATTTTGTAAACGGCAAAAAAAAGGGGGGAAAAAGAAAGAGAAACTCCTTGCTTGCGCGTGCACGTGCGCGCACAGAGCAGATGCCGCCGGTGAGCTCGCGCGGCGGAGGGCTGCTGTGACAGTGGGGAGCACAGTCCGCGTGGAGCCAGCGCGAGGCATAGATACTGCAACGAGCAGTGACTGAGAACAAAACGGTAAGAACTGACCACGAACAACGACTTTCTCGCAGTTCTTTCGCATTTTGAATGTTTAATCTCCAGTGTAAACTTAGAGTTAGACAGATAAATACGTTACAACAGGATTTGTGTTGTTTTAACACAGATAAATACAACCTCACATAGATTTAATGCATTTATCATTCACTTTGGCTATCCAGAAAACAGCTAAAAGTATTTTTGTCTTTTAACAGTCCGCATAGTGGTGGGAATTAATAAGATATTAACCTTATATGTGTGTATACCTTGGCATGTTTCAAGCACTGGGATGTGTAATGCTTACTGTCAGTGATGTGTGCAGAGTATATGATAAATGGTGTTAATCTCTACAGACAGATGGTGTATAGAAAACAGTTGGATACACTTTGCTAAAGTTGTTAAGAGATGTACTAATTACTAGATTTGCCATCTTTTCATGACGGATTACACAATAACTTGTTTTGATTGAGCAACAAGGATTTGGGGAAGGCAATTAATAGATGGTCAACTGTGAACTCTTACCCAAATGGTTCATTGTGATATTTCCCCTCTTATTACTTATGGGACTCTTCCTTTCCACTCCTCTGCAGTTTGCTGATTTATGTAATGTTGCTGGAATGAACAGTGCTATGCAGGGGGTGGAAATCTGGCTTACTGTAAGTCAAACAGATGAGGAGGCTTGTTTTAATCATTAGTCTCATGGTATCATTGACATGGAGATTGTGCTTGGGATTCATGGTTTATACTCCGCCAGTGCTCCCTTTGCACAGAGGTGCGTGCAAAAAGTGCAGAAATACAGTTAATTTTATTATTTAACCCATTTAATCTTATATATGAGGCATTGAAAGGGGTAATAAACCAAATATGTAATGCAACATAAAGCAGAAAATTACCTTAATATGCTTTTGGGAAGTTGCTCAGCTTGTTGATCAATACCAGTGACTCTATGATTATTTCACCAGATGCTCCAAGTGTTTGTTCAAGTGCTCTCATGGAGCATGGCACTGTCAGCGGGGGACACTGGGAGCCAGGATTTGTTTCGGACGAATTTTTTTTGTTTGCCCTGGCAGTGTATCTTTGCCTCGATTTCACACCAGGGGGAGAAAATATCAAAAGCGTTGCAGTTTTACTGGATTGTTTTTCTATTGCTGACTTTTTAAAATATAAACACTCGTGGAATATTTCATTGAATTACAATAAGTATGAAACTGAATCCTTTAACAGAAGCTTTAAGGCAGTTTCGCAATTATTGAAACCACATTTTAATGAAACACATACTGAGACTAATAGTGCACTGTTTGACTCAGGGCCTATTCTGAACACTCTATATACTGCACGTTGATTCTTATACACCCACACACCTTTGTGATAAATACGTCATTTTGTGCCTTTTTGGATTGGACAGTGAAAAAAGTCCAAAATCTAATCCTTGAAGTAAGTCCCTTTGAAGCAGTGTTTCAGATGTACAGAAAAGCTGAGCTCTTTTCATTACGTAATCTTGTTACACCCTCTTCACTATTTTTGCTTAAATCCACTGATGAAAAAAAGCTGTTGATGGGAATGATCTTTTATTGACTTGGAAATTCAACTTGAATTTAAACAACATTTTGGATGGAAACAACTTATTACTGCAATTCCCTCTGGTCACCAGTAGAGGTCAATTAAATTCACAGCTAATGCCCCTTTAATGCTCATGATTACATTACGTAGACTGAGATGAGCTAATGTATTTAATTAAAGCTTCAAAGTCACTGACAAACTCTGATCATATGGGACATATTAGTATTAGGCAAGAAGCAAATTTGCTCTCTCTTATATAAATATTTGTTACCATGTCTCTGAAAAAAACTGCCTAAAGTCTGAATTTGTCACATCCGATGTCATGTTAGTTTGAGCTGCTGCTTTTTGACAGCTGTGACTGTGCTCATAACATGCTAATGAAATGGTTCGTCACTTGTTTTTCTCTGCTGCCCGCTCTCTACATACCTTTCATGGACATTAACAATGATTGCCCTACAAACACAGCTCATTTTGGTCCAGTTCAGAAATATTATTTCTGGCTGAAGGTGCTCTTTTGCAACACCCAAGGGTGACACAGCTGGGTAAGAGGAACCACTGTGAGTATTAGAGGTAACCATTTCAACATTGTTTCTGGTGTACATTAACCAGAGGCTGATGTCTTTTTGAATCATGTTTATTTGGAAAATTATTTCAACTCCCCAAAGTTTTCTTCTTAGCAGAGTCCAGTGAATTAGTGGGATTATAAAAGTTCTCCTTAATACACAGAGAGCAGTTTAGCTTTAAATGATTATGATAAACTCCAGATCCTTACTTGTGTGTCATTTTCACAATACTTGAATAGAAAACAAATGTTACCAAAAAAGTGTGCATTTTAGACTCTTTGGTTTTAATATGACTCCATATTTAGTTCCCTCCACTACTTGGTGTGATGATTTGCAGAGTCAGAGTCTTTAATTAAAGTGGCACTGACATAATGTTACCAGTGAAAGGCCTATATTTAAAATAAAAGGGACCTAGTGTAACATGGAGAAACATTGAATCTTTCATGCATTAACTTTTTAATTACCGACTTATGATATAGATGATGAGCCAGATCATTTTAATTATAAATTTATATGCATTTCTATAAATGGTGGAACATAACATAACATAACATAACATAACATAACATAACATAACATAACATAACATAACATAACATAACATAACATAACATAACATAACATAACGTAACGTAACGTAACATAACATAATGTAACATAACATAACGTAACATAACGTAACGTAACGTAACGTAACGTAACGTAACGTAACGTAACGTAACGTAACGTAACGTAACGTAACGTAACGTAACGTAACATAACATAACATAATGTAACATAACATAACATAACATAACATAACGTAACGTAACATAACATATAATGTTCTTTAAGATTAAGTATTCCTTTATTTCAAAATATTATAATGCTGATAGCACCAAATCTGTTTTGTGTACCTTCTAAGATGAATTCCTGTCCAATAAGTATTCAGAGAATGCCTAATCTCACCCCCATTTTGTGCCAATCTCCAGTTTCTATGACAACCCGTTCAAGCCAATAATGTGATTTTGACCTGTCTGCTATATGCGACCTTGACCTTTTGCAATATTGATCATTTTGTCATATGTATATATGTCAGTGCGTGTAATATTATGATAATATATCCAGTATTGATTAGGTTATAGCGTGATATATCTATGCTTGATATATACAAACAGTGGTACAGAGGTTATTTTGTGACATGTCACCTTTGACCTCCAGAGATCTCAAAAACTCCTGGTTGTAGGTGATAACAACAATTATGAGAATTGTAGAAATCTTGATTCTGTGTCATTAGGTACCAATCTGAAAGTTCTGTGACCCTCCGTTCTTGAGTTATAACCGATAACGTGATTTTGACCTTTTAGTTAATCGTGAACTTGACCTTTGACCTTTACTCAAATGGATCATTGCATCTGATGCGTATTACCTATATGTATATCACCATGTCATTTTATGGTGATATCTCAAATATTCATTGAGTTATAGCATGATATGACTCTGCAGACACACACACACACACACACACACACACACACACACAGTGATTACAATAATTTCTCCCAACAAAATGCTGGGCAAGGTTCATTATTACCCCACCCCCTGAAGGGAACACATGGGCGATTTTTTTTGTTTGTTTGTCAGAAACTCAATGTGAAAATGACTGAACCAATTTCCATCATATTGTCATGAAAAGTACAGAGTGAGAATAGAGGCCATTCAGTTTTGGGGAATTTAGGTTAAAGGTCAAGATCAAGGTCATTGATTTTTGTATTTTATTTATTTATTTTTGTTTTTTTGCAACAATAAGAATTGGACAAATCAGGTAAAACATTTGCAAAGGGTTGACATCTGTTGTGCCTGGCACCACTGGTGGAAGTTATTGTGTTAACTTTGCTCACATTTAAATGTTGTACTTAGTCTACAGTGAAGTTTTGTAAACATATGATGCTACAAACAGGTCAGACTTATTTAAAAAATTATAGATAATTTCAAATTAGAAAAAATAAATAAATGAAAAAGAGTCTTGCAAAAGGATCTTGCAACAGCACAACCATGTACCTGAGTCTTCTATTAATTAAAAGAAAATGCTACAAATGAACCAGCAGCTCAGCTCTCTGACAACAAAGGGAAACCACTGATTGGAGAAAGAGAAACTATATAAGACATAATGGAACATGTACGAAAAGAACAAAAGAAGGATTTGGCCAGTGATACATGCCCCCAGCACAACCATATGTTTTATATCAAACAAATCTATCTAGTGGCGTCAACCACCATCGTGGGACTGTACTTAAATTAAATCTGCATTATTAAACATGAACAATAGGGTTTGGGTGGTAACTGGAAATAATCAGGTGTTAAGTGTCTGCACCTGTTGATTTGTCAGTTAATGATTAAATTGGCTTAATATACTGATGGGTCTAAGAAATATGTAACTGTAGATTATATATGTGGAAAGGCTTTATTTTTTTAAATTATTATATAATTTAAAATATATATATATATATATATATATATATATTTTTTTTTTTTACATTTTTACAAAGTACAATTGAACATGCCCTGAGACAAAATCCATAACAAAGGGGAAAAAAAGAGAAAGAAAATGCAATACACACAGGTACTGTACTACTACATAACTTCATATGTAAATCTAAATGAAAGTACATAATAATAAGACATTAAGAAAGAAAAACATGTTAACCTCATGACAGGGTCCATTTCCTTTAGTTCAAGAACATAGATGAGGTACATGTAAGTCATTAAATGCTGATATTGTACTGTTATTTCTATTGTTTCAAATAAGGATGATTGAAATAAAACTAAACTTAACTGATGTAGTAGATGATGAAATACAATTTCAGATCACCACAAATAACCACTAATATCTATCACACTAAAAAAATTGCAATCATCAAACAGTCATTTTATTCAGGGGCGGCTGTAGAGCAGGTCGTCCAATGACTGAAGGGTCAGCAGTTCATGTCCCGGCTTTGTCTGTCCACATGTCCACGTGTCCTTGGGCAAAGACACATAATCCTGACTTAGTCTCCCAGTAGGACTGACAGAACCTTAGAATACTAAGTTAATTAGTATTTTATAGTTAATGAGTAATGTTTTAATTTAAGTATACTTTAATGTGCATCTATTTTTTAAGTTCCGGAAACTTATTTTTTTTAAATTCATCAACTTAATATAATTGAGGCAATCGGGTTCCTTACATTTTTGGAGTTCTGCTAACTTATTCAGTTTTACAGTGTAGTTCAACAACACAAGAGTTATAAATTCAAGTCCAATTTTACTGGTTTCCACCTTTGAGTCGACAGGTCTGTTCTTATTAGAAGAGATGCAGTCATCTTCCATAATATAGACGAACTTTACCTTTTGTTTCCATTCAGTGGTTGATGGGTTAAGGTTTTTCCAGTTTATAGTCATGGTTTTTATTTTTAGCAATCAACAACAGTATGTGCTGTATGGATTTTAGATCAGTATTAAAGTTTCCAACTGAGTAAATAAAACAAGGGATTTGAAGGTATATCTATTTTTACAATGTTTTCAATGTCCTATTTAACATTTTCCCAGTACCTTAGGTTCACTGGACAGTCCCAAAAGATAAGCATGTGATCCCCAGTTTTCACACATTTTTTTCCAACATTGTGCCATTGAAAGGAAAAAGAATAAAGTCTAAAATGACAAAAGGTGTATAAAAATATCTGGTTTTGAGTTTCCAAAAAAAAATTCTTTCCACTGCTGACTAGGGAAACCTGTATGACAACTTTTCAAGCTGTCTATCAGGACAAATGTGTTGGATTAAACAAACTAAAACTCTCCAAAACTGTTTGAGTTGGTCTTTAGATTAGATTAATCTGACATTAAATTTAGCACAACAGTAACAGCTAGCACAGCTGGTAGAAATGTTCTTTTGAGCACTACTTTTTTACTAAGAACCTGGTATTCATCAGTGTCACTGTTCTACAATTTTTTTTTTAGAAAGTATCTGCTTCAGACATTAAATGTGTTAAATCTTACATATTTTAATAAGATGAATCAGAAAACAAATGACAAAAGTGTTGGTTAGTTCATGTTTTTAATATATATGATGGTGTGTTATTCCACATATATGGTGGTTTATGTACATGTATACAATGGATTAGTAAATATTCCACTAGAAAGAACCTGTAAAGTGAATGGATCATAATGTGCAGACAGTGTTTTGAAGTAGATCTGAGACCAATATACCTTTGGACTAAAACCTATTCTCTTGTTCATTCTAAGAATTTCACATTTTGACCTAAGACTTATCTTGGAAACTTCACCCAACCAGTATTTAAGACTTGAGTTTTCTTTATCAGTGATACAGATATGATAAAAATTCACAAGTTTTATTCCGGAAGCATTTTACTGGTAGATCAGTGTAATCAGTGCTTTCAGTTTGTTTGTTTTTTCACAAATATTTGTATTTGTAAGTGAGTAAATTCAATTAATTTTTTAACAACTGCTTGGTGAAACTAGAAACCTCTGTGTCTGATACCTCTGTACATTAGACATGTTAATCTGTTTACATGGCACTTCTTGGCAGAGGTGGTCAAAGTACTCACTTTCTGTACTTAAGTAGAAGTACAGCTACTGGTGTGAAAAAATACTCTGGTAAAAGTAGAAGTACTGATTCAACTCCTTTACTTAAGTAAAAGTAAAAAAGTACAACTTCTCAATTGTAAGAAAGTAAAAAGTAAAACTGCTTTTCTTCTTGCTCTGGATGAAATAATACTGATCTAAGCAAGAAAAAAACAGACAAAAATGTCAAAAATATCCCAAAATAAAGCCTTTAAAACTAAGTTACTGTGTAGATGATGTGTTTTATTGGGTCATGGTACTCATTTTAGTGGGTATGGACACATTGAAAAGTCATAAATAGGAGATTTAAAAAAAAAAAAGCATAATTATGAGATAAAACATTCTTAATCAGGAGACAAAAAGTGAGATAAAAAAATTCAATTATGAGGAAACAAATATAATTCTGAGATAAAAAAAAGTCACAATTTCTGATTTGCGACTTATTTTTCATACTGTCACATTTGTCTAGTCTGAAAAAAGTAATGAGTCTATTCTGAGAATGTAAAGAGTAAAAAGTACAGATATTTATACACAATATGTAGGGAGTAAAAGTAAAAAGTTGCCAGAAAAATAATTACTCCAGTAAAGTACATATACCTAAAAACGGTACTTAAGTACAGTAAAGATCATTTACATGTTTATTACATTTGGAAGAATCACTATTATGTCTAAAATACTATCAGATCATAAAGACAGTAAAGGGAACTAACTGTTTATAGTGACAGGAGGCTGTAGTTGCTGTAGTACATGTCCCCACAATGGATGGTTTCACATTTTTCATAGATATGTGAAACTTACTGCATATAATCCATCATTTTCAGCATCTAGACAACTTCATATTTTTTCAAAGTCACATGTGTTGAGTTCAAGAGTAGAGAATGATTATAAAAGCTGAAATATTTTATGTCAAATACAAAGTAAACATCCTTTAGGGGATCTACTCAGCCAGTAGCAACTTCATGTACTGTTTTTGCTTTAATAAGTGGTTGATGTTGGGACTGGTATAAGAGACGACCAAAGTCAATGTAGATTTTGCAATAAAGTTTAAATATTATTACAAGGCGCCACCTAAGACTAACATACAAGCATAATAAATACAGAGGTTAAATTTAAGGGAAGTGCCAAGATTAATGACATACAAACAGCTTTCCTCATTTCATGTTCTCCCAAAGGAAACAGATTCACATTTAAGACTTTGATACCAAGACACAAAGTGTAAAAATACTAACTGTTTATTGTGAAATTAAATATTTAGATCTAAAGCTAAGATCACAACTTATGTTTAAGGTCATAATTAAATTCTGCTTCATTAACTCTTTTTTAATTTATGTATTTAAAGCCAAAAAATATATATGTCCTTAAAAATATAGCATCTAATGGTTTATCATCACAAAGTAGAAATACTTGGTTACTGTACTTTAGTAGATTTTGTAGGTATCTGTACTTTACTTAAGTATTTATTTTTCTGGCAACTTTTTACTTTTACTCTCTACATTTTTGCATAAATACTTGTACTTTATACTCCTTACATTCTCAGAATAGACTATTTTATGTATTTACTTTTACTTTTTATTACTATTATTATGTATTAATTAATTTATTTGTTCTATTCTTTTATAATTCTGTAAATCTTTTAACTTGTTCCTACAATTGTGGGATAATCGGGGGGGGGGGTTCTGATGTAAATCAATATATATATATATTGATTATTGATTATTTTTTCAAACTTTCAATAAGTCACTTCAGAGGGAAAATCAGTGGAGGAGAGAAATTGTGACTTTTTGTATTATAATTATTACTTTTTTTTAATCTCAGAAGTTAGACTTTTTATTTCACAATTTTGACTTTTTGTCTCATAATTATGACTTTCTATCCTAATTTTTATATTTTATCTCATAATTTCCAGTCTTTTCTCATAATTATGCATTTCTTATCTCATACTCATGACTTTATATATCTCTAAATTTTTACTTTGTATCTTTTTATCTCATACTTATGACTTTTTTTTGTCATAATGATGAATTTTTACTTCTACTATGACTTTTTCCCCCTTAAATTTCCTTTCCATACTCGCTAAACTGAATCCTGTGACCTGATCAAACACATTATCTACACACTAATGCACTTTTAAGGGCCTTATTTTTGGAAACTTTTATGATTTTTTCTGGTTAAATAAGTATTATTTCACTCATGGCAAAAATGTAGTTTTACTTTGTACTTTTGTACATTATTACAATTGAAAAGTTGTACTTTTTTACTTTTACTTTAGTCAAGGCATTGAATCAGTACTTCTACTTTTACCAGAGTATGCTTTCACACAAGTACGTGTACTTCTACTTAAGTACAATTTTCACTTTTTGTCTCCTGATTTAGAATATTTATTTCATAATTATGCATTTTTTTTTAAATCTCCTATCTCTGACTTTTACATTTTTCCCAAATGTTCTGTCCATACCCACTAAAATGAGTACCATGACCCAATAAAACACATCATCTATACAGTAACTCAGTTTTAAAGGCTTTATTTTTTGATATTTTTGACATTTTTTTCTGGTTTTTCTTGCTTATATCAGTATTATTTCATCCATAGCAAAAAAAAAAAAGCTGTTATACTTTTTACTTTCTTACAATTGAGAAGTTGTACTTTTTTACTTTTACTTAAGTAAAGGAGTTGAATCAGTACTTCTACTTTTACAACAGTATTTTTTCACACCAGTAGCTGTACTTCTACTTAAGTACACAATGTGAGTACTTTTACCACCTCTCCTTCTTACATCAAATGCACAGTGAGTTGGTGAGATGGTATTATTAGAATCCTGCTGATCTGTTCGCTGATACAACTGAAATAAACCACTAGATGTAAAACATAATCTATTTAAACATGGAACGAATACCACCTGAAATCAGTTTTCGAGGACAGGCAGGAGTCAGTCAGGACCCTAGCGCTCACTGAGTCCATAGCAGAAGAGTTTTAACAGACGCCCTGTGAAGCTGCTCCTATTTCAGGACGCTGGCAGGCTCAGCCGGGTCCATATAGGCGCTGCTGCTGTATCTGGTTCACGGGCCCCGCTCACACTGTCTTGTGGTTTGGATGGAGCCACTGTCATTTTACTGGAATTTCCTGCCATCTGTGCTCAGTCAAAGTTTCTCACAGATCCACACCTGCTTGTAAATGTTAAGGGCTGCCAGGAGGAGGGGATGATGGGATAGGTGAGCACTGATGGAGGAAGGAGAGGCGTCCAAGCACACCCTTTTCGGATCACATTTATAAAGGATAAAGGAAGTGTATTAAAACTAAACATATTATAGCGTCTCATTATTCGTGTGCTATTTCCTGTTTTTCCCCACCTATGTTTATATATTTAATCGATTGGTTACATTTTTATGTGCTGTTGTGGACGCTGGGAGAAGAACAAAAGACTTTTCTCATGCAATTGTCGTGAGTTTGGTCATGTTCATTTAGAACACATGTCTAGAGTTAAAAAAATGATGAAATGTCTGAATAATCCATCCTTTTATTTGTGCAACATGACACCGTGTTATCCACCTGCTGAGATTACTTTAAGCTAAACCACTTCTCAAAATCTGGGAAGTACCCATGAATGTTCTTAGCTGTTCTTGGTGAGGCAACCTACAGTACTTTTATAACAGGAATGTTACACATCTGTTGTATAAATGATCAAATTTATGGTTCGGTCTGAAACACTGGCTGCTTCAGTGACATGAAGGTCAAAGGAGGTTAAAAGAGGAGATTCAATGCTAATGCCTACTGTCAGGGTTTGACTTATGCTTGAGCAAAGGATTTAACTAAAGCAGAAACAACCATTTGAAGCATCAGTTGTATTTATCCTCAATTTATGTTCTGCACAGCCTTATTTTTGTAAGATTACGGAAGCCCATGTTAAAGAAAAAGATCATAGAATAGAATAGAATAGAATAGAAGTATTTTATTGATCCCACAATTGGGAAATTTCTTTGTAACAACAATAGCATTCACACACTGAGTAAAAACAGAGACAGTAAGTTGCAATGGCATAGCAAAATGTAATAAATACATATAACCTTAGAGTGCAAAGTAAAGCATATAATTACAGTATTCTTTACAGAAAGTGCTCTGAATGTATATTTCCAGAATGACAAATGACTTTGCAAATTATGAAAAGTGAATGAAAAAAAACAGGGACCTCTTATGTCATGAAATATATATGTTTTCCCTGGATCTCTCTAAGTTTTAATGTTGGTCCTCAGCTTTCCTCTACCATCAACAAAACAATGAATTTCCACATAGGGTGTTTTATTTTACTAATCAAATCAAGGGTTATTTATATTAAATGTCATTAAGTTGTGTATCTGGTGCATGTGAGCTATGGCATACACTCTTAGAGGCTCAACATGTAGGGTTTGGTTCAATGTTTTTCTATGTAGATGACACCAGCCAATGTTAAACACTGTTGCAAGAACTGAGCAGAATAGAGACATTGAAGAAGCTGGGATGAGTATAAGGACATTTATGGAAAAGACGCACATGTAGTCTCCATGGAAATCAGTGTTTTGTGGTTGTTATCATGGATCATTGGGTTGGTAACTAAATTACCTCATGTTAACAAATGATTAGATCCCAGCACAAAACAGACTAACACAAACTTCATGGAAATACACAAGCACAGGTGAAACTTGCAAATGGAATAAACCTTGTATTGTGTTGAAAAAAAAAAATACATTGATTTTGTTGCAGGTTATTTTGACCTGTTGCTTTTAAATCCACTCAAACCAGTCAAAAAAAACAGGATAAAGCCAATAACAACTTTATTTTAGATTATATAAATATTTAGAAAAGATACATACAACACATTTTTAAATTCCAAAACTAAATTTAAGAACTATTTTATTAAACTTTTATCTTCACAAACACTTCTCTGATTCAGCCTCGTCATAGGAAAATTGACAATCTGGATAATCAATAACATCATCCTCTGTCTCTAAAATCTCTTTGTCTGTATCACTTTCCCAGTTCAAAATCTGTGATAAAGCCTCTTAAATAATACACTTTCTGGAACTCATTTTTGGTGTTTGTCAAAGAGATGACATAAGAAAAATGGCAAGGACAAGGGAGAGAAAGTTTCTCTCTTCAAAGAAAATCAAAATACAAATAATTGACCAATTAAAACAAAACACATCAAAGAGATGTATTTATTTTAGATCTGAGCAGATATTTACCCACATTAAAGTGTCTGGGTCAAAATGACCCATAACATCATGTTTGTATACAAACACTGCACAGACACTACACATCAAAGTGTCCAGATTTCACACACAAGTTCATGACCTTAGATGAGGAAAAGTCACTACATTTCATGAAGAAAAATAAAGTTTGGTCAACTTTGGTCAACTCAAAAACTGACTCTGCCCACCCTGGTAACAACCTGTTCTCCCTCCTCCCCTCCGGCAGGCGCTACAGAGCCCTGCGCACCAAAACCACCAGACTTAAAAACAGTTTTTACCCCACTGCCATAACTTTAACTAACAGCTGACACAGTCTTGCACTGCCATACATTCAAGCCCTACAGTCAAACTGATTGCACTACCTCGTGTACTTTGCACCACCCTTTTTGTAAAATCTTATTTATTACCTTTATTTTTATTTTTTTTTTTCTTGTACATACTATTTTATATTTTATATTACTATTACTATTCTGAGAGTGACATCCACCTGCCGGAATAGAATTCCATGTATGTGCAAATGTATATGGCGAATAAAAAACGATTCTGATTCTGATTCTGATTCTGAAATGAGTCAAATGGACCCATAACATAATACAAGGGTTAAGTCTTGTGCACGTCCATGTTAACTGTGAGTATGTACACTGTGCAGATGAAGCCTTTGCCTTCTTTTTCTGCATCATGTCAGTTTTGTCAGTAGTTACAGAGCATGGAAGAGTAATCACCTCCTCTGTTGGGGTCTTGTGGTGCAGCTTTTCATTCCACACTTCACTTTCAAGCCGTGTTTCCACAGTCATCAGTGGTTTTGTCACCTGGAAAGCCTTTTTTTTTTTAAGTCTCAAAATTTAGACATGACTTAGCTTCTTTGGCATCACTATTGAGGGTTCATTATGCTGCAGCTTTAAGAACCTTCACATCACTCTCTTCATTAAGATGATCACTCACTTGGATGGTGCACATATCCCTTTTCCTAAGTCTGGAAAAAATGTCTCAGTCTTTGCTTATTCAGAGCAGACATGGCTGCAAAAGTGAGACAAACTGAGGCTTCAGGGTCAAATGCAGCCCTGTGTCCTAGAATAATATGTTGTTGCTGTTCAGAATCAGAAGGTGGCGTAAGCTAGAGCGGCACATTATTTAAAAAAAAAAATTACATTGCGATTTTTTTAATATATATATTGGGATATGAAAAATCCTCAGGAGTACATAACAGCTGTGTGATGCCGACGCACAAACAGATTAGTGGTTGTGGTTCACATAGAACATTTGTTTTAGTGTCATTGTTCTTGTAGCTGAAATAATTAAGTACAATTAATAATTAAAATAAATACATGAATTTCTTTTTTTTTAATTTGAGAATAAAAAAATTAAAAACCTAAAATGATTTAATTTAAAAAAAATAAATAAATACAAAAAAATAGTGTGTAAATTTTTTTAAAATTATTGAAAAAATAATTTTATTGAAAAAATATTTTTTTCTCCCCACAAAAAAACAAACAAAAAAACAAACTAAAACGTTTTTTATTACACAAATGTGCTTTTTTTCAATGTGCGGCTCAGGGCTTCCATAATATATGAATATAATAATAATAATAATAATAATAATAATAATAATAATAATAATAATAATAATAATAATAATAATAATAATAATAATAATAATAATAATAATAATAATTCCACATAACTGTTGCATTTCTTTCATTTTGGGTGATGTTCTCTTGTTCATTGCTCATTTTTCAGTCTTGTCCAAACTGGTTCAGAATGATTGTGACGTGCTCAGTGTGTGTCAGGTTCTATTGAAATAAGAGAGAAAATATTGAGCTCATTCATCTCCTACATTGCAGGACCTGTGATGTGACTAATGCAAACACATACATTGCAATATCGATGCTCAAACAATATATTGTGCAGCTCTAGCATAAGGAGTGCACTGTTGGCCTTACACTGGGTGTTTTACTGCAGATACTGGTAGGACTATATAATATAATATAATATAATATAATATAATATAATATAATATAATATAATATAATATAATATAATATAATATAATATAATATAATATAATATAATATAATATAATATAATATAATATAACATAATATAATATAATATAATATTATAATATAATATAATATATAATATAATATAATCCAGCAAGTCCAGTTCTAAGAACAGATATACATTTGAATCAACACACAGAGTTCATTTTGAAGTCTATTAATACAACTTTCTCACATTTATCCAGAGGTGGGAAGTAACTAATTACAAATATGTTGTTATTGTACTTAAGTAGATTTTTTTTTAGGTATCTGTACTTTAATAGAGTATTTATTTTTGACAAGTTTTTACTTTTACTTGCTACATTTGTTCATAAATATCTGTACTGTATACTCTTAGAATAGACTTATAACTTTTTCAACCTATAACAGATGTGACAGCATGAAAAATAAGCCAGTGGAGGAGAGAAACTATGACATTTTATCTCAGAATTTTGAGTCTTTATTTCATAATTAAGTAGTTCTTATCTCATATTTATGATTTTTGTACCTCACAAATTAGATTTTTTTTTTCATTGTGACTTTATCTTACTTGTGACTTTTTTTTCATTTTTACTAAATTTCCTCCTCATACCACAAAAGTGAGTACTGTGACCCAATGAAACACATTACCTGCACATTAACTCACATTTAAAGGCTTTATTTTTGGATCCTTTTGAAAAATTTTCCTGATTAAATAATTTCATTCATGGTAAAAAAATAAATAAAAATGCAGTTTTCTTTTTTTTTTTTTTACTTCATTACAATTCATGAGTTGTACTTTTCTACGTTTACTTAAATACAGAATGGGAGTACTTTTGACACCTCTTATCTTACATTACATTCGTGCCAGTACAGATATAGCCATTATGGTACATAGTAACAGTCACATGTGATTTTATACATTTGATTGGCTGATGTGGTGTTGAGGTTCATGAGTTGGAAATATCCAAATTGAATCCTCAGTATTCACTATCCTGAAACATTTAGATTCACACCAAACAATGTTGTTTGTCTCTGGGCTTAATTATAACATTAGATAATATATTGTTTAAACAATCATTTTAGAAATGGTAAATGTGAAGGTGAGCTTGAGCTTCTAAAATATTTTCCCACAAATAGAATGCATACATGTATGTCACCTGATATATAAAATGATCATTATAGTAATAGTAATAGAAGAAGTAAATGCAGGTATCTCTAACTGGCATGTTGCTTTTATTTCATTTGTTTAGTCCCTCAGGAGTCATGACCCTTTAAGTGAAGACACTAATAATGTGCATTAAGATCCAAGAGAACCTCCTGGCACTCGTGCATTCTAGATGTCAAGATAGGGCACTTAATTACTTGATGTGGTGTGATATATTCAGATTTTCAGGTGTGATTGTTTTAAAGACTATTCACTTTTATAATTTTAAGTCAATGAACAGACTGAGTTTTGACATGACTAAAGGTTTTTTCTTCTGACTGTGGACCACCAACCATACAGTTTACATGCTGCATGTACTATGTCTGTGCACAAACATAGCACTTCAACTGCTTTGTTTCGTGTATTTACTATGTTTGTACAAAGAAAATAAAGATGTATCTTATCTCATCTAATCTCATCTTATCTTATCTAACTTACCTTAACTTAAATGATCTTATCTTATCTTATCTTATCTTATCTTATCTTATCTTATCTTATCTCATCTCATCTCATCTCATCTCATCTCATCTCATCTCATCTCATCTCATCTCATCTTATCTTATCTTATCTTATCTTATCTCATCTCATCTCATCTCATCTAATCTCATCTCATCTCATCTCATCTCATCTTATCTCATCTTAGCTTATCTCATCTTATCTTATCTTATCTTATCTTATCTTATCTTATCTTATCTTATCTTATCTTATCTTATCTTATCTTATCTTATCTTATCTTATCTTATCTTGTCTCGTCTCGTCTCGTCTCGTCTCGTCTCGTCTCGTCTCGTCTCGTCTCGTCTCGTCTCGTCTCGTCTCGTCTCATCTCATCTCATCGCATCTCATCTCATCTCATCTCATCTCATCTCATCTCATCTCATCTCATCTCATCTTATCTTATCTTATCTTATCTTATCTTATCTTATCTTATCTTATCTTATCTTATCTTATCTTATCTTATCTTATCTTACACACGTAACATGCTACAGCAGTAGTCTAGTTACGCTCGATTCAACTTTTGGCTAGATTTCCCTGAAACTGGATGATGAATCATGGTGAAGTATAGAGTCAGAGGGCGGCCGTAACAAAGTGATGCTGCAACGATTCAGAGACAAACAACCGGAAGCAACCATAGAAGAAGAACAACAATGGGTGGTGATTTTCTTTTATCAAAGATGATTGAAGAATGTGAGAAAATGTCAGCAATACTTAAATGATTTTTACAGAAGTGATAAAAATCATTAAACTCCATAATCCCCAATTTCATTTAGTTAATCATAACTTTGTCTGGACTCCTCCGTGAATTAGAATGTTCCGGCATCTAACTATGTCATCCTAAAGATTACGCTGATTGATTGTAGTACCATCCTATTACATACAGAGGATTTGAAAGACAACCTTTTAGCTCCACCTCCCCTGACTATGAAGCACAACTAGACCTATACATGTAATGAATAAGGATAGTGCGCCTAGGCTACTGCCTGTGTACTGTACGCCTTTATTGTGTTGTATGACAGACTCCAGGTTGTATTTGTTCTTAAATTGACTGTGTAGTGTTAGTATTATGCACCTCTAGTTAGAGCAATATGAGCTTTTGTGTACTGTTGGGTGTCGGGTCGGCAGCGCCAGGTTGGGCCTCTTCTCACAGTATAAATAAATGTGTCAGGAGCCTCTTGTTTGACAGGTCTTAATGCAGTGAAATATCTAAATTGGTCAGAGACACAGATCCAAAACAGTACATTCTGTTCATTTGTCACGTGTATTCATCATCACATACAAAATGTGTTTCAAAGAGTCAAACTGTTCTGCAGGTTCTGTGAGATCTCAGGCTCTGGTCACAGTCCAGCTGTTTATGTTGTAGCACTACTCTCAAGAACGGGGATAATTTTTAATTTTTATTGCTGTCACGACTGAAACAACTTTTACTTTGCACTGTGTTATATCAATAACATTTGCCTATATGTCTTCTAAACACCCTGTATGATGCATGATGATCAAAATGTGCAATAATTTCCTACCATTTGTCATTGAAAAGCTCAGCTGTCTCTGCTAGGGGATAATAAATCAAGACTATAACACTCTTTGGTGTGATATTGGGTTGACGATAAAATACATCATGTGAAATACTGTAATGAGATTCTGTCTCATGAGAAAATGAGGTAACATTGGTGGATGATGGTTTTTGAGAGATATTTGTAGGCTGCCATACAGTACTATTCAACTAAAAACATAATGTAACAGTAAAGTAACACAAGTGCATTCATACTTACAGTGTTATGTGTAAATACAGAAAAGTACAAGTTACAATAAAGTCAACACCAAAAAGCAAACATCATACGTGCCAGTTTTACCAAAATTAAGCCTCAACCATATAAAGCAGGCAGCTGTTTGAAAAAAAAAAAGACTTTGCTCATTCAATTTACTAAAAAAAATAAAATAAAAAAAAAAGTTAATGACCTGAACGTAGAGTAAATTTTGACTTATTAACACACCTCAAACTTAACGACATCTGTTTCACAGGATTAACCTATTTGCAAACCGGAGGCCCTGAGGCATAAATTATTTAGAAAAGTGTAAACTTTCCCCCTCTAGCCAACCTTCTTCGTCACTGGGACACTGAGCTCTCAAGTCTTTTATAAAAACACAAGCGACAGTTGTAAAAACTAGTACCATAAAAACATGTTTTCTTTAATGCTTCGCCAAACAGTTTTGTGAAAGTTTGTTCCCATTCATACATATTGTCCTAACATCAAATAAATTGTGCCTATGGGTATTTCTGTCCACGAAAATATGGAACAGTGTACTTTTTAATCCAAGAACTACGAGTTACAATGTGCTTTTCCTCTTCAAACTCTCAGTTTCTGTGATTTATGTAAAATGCAATAAAACATGCTTGGTTTATTACTCAGATCTTTAGGATGCATTCTATAAGGCCAACTGTTCATCTTATTTTGATAGCGATAGTAATTCGATAACAAGCTGTGAAACTTGTAAACAACAGCCTCAGCTAAAGCATGAAGCCAATATTCATTTATCTTTAAGTGTGATCCCGCAGACACCCTTAAGATGCTGAATCCAAAAAATGTTGGCTCTAATAACCTCCCATTTCTCTAAAAAAAACACTACACCATCAGATTTTTTTTTCCAGGAGTCATTATGGTCTCATTATGGTCTCATTATTGCTTTGTTAGTAAGATTTTCGAGCTATGAGAAGGTTTTGATGTCTGCCATGTGGGCTTTCAATGTCAGCTCACTTGGACTTCAAAGATTCTGTTTATTGAAAAGCGTTTTCCCCTGACAGACTGTTCATTTGCAGTTGTTACAGGAGCAGAAATATGTCTGCTGTGTACGTCTGCATGATATTAGAAAAAAAGGACATTGTGATATATATATATATATATATCTATATCTATCTATCTATCTATCTATCTATCTATCTATCTATCTATCTATCTATCTATCTATCTATCTATCTATCTATCTATCTATCTATCTATCTATCTATCTATCTATCTATCTATCTATCTATCTATCTATCTATCTATCTATCTATCTATCTATCTATCTATATATATATGGAAAAATCTTCAGGAGTAACAGTCAAACAGATTAATGGTCGACACAGAACATACGTTTCAGTATCAGCTTTCTTGTAGATGAAATAAAGAGACAAAAAGACACGTCAATACATAAAAAACAAAAAAAATAAAAACATTTATTGATTAATTCAAAATTCAATGAACAAAATAAAATAAATAAATATAAAAAATACATACAAATAAATTAAAAATAACATAAAAAATTAAGTTAAATAAAAAGAATTGCAGGACCTGCGATATGATAATAAATAATAACAATACTAATAATGATAATTACGTTTTTAGTATAATATATATTAGTACTTCTTCTAGTTATTATTATTATTCCTATATTCTATTTACTATTATGCGTATTATTCTTATGCATCATTAATCATTGAATTTCCCCATTGCAGGATCAATAAAGTCCAATATAATATAATATAATATAATATAATATAATATAATATAATATAATATAATATAATATAATATAATATAATATAATATAATATAATATATTATATTATATTATATATTATTGTACATTGTACAAAAATGTATTGTACAAAATTTACAGTCAACAAACCAATTGAAGTTTTGCTATAAAAATGATCATACCTGAATATATCATAGGTTTACAAATGTGTTGAATTAACTGATGTTCATCTAATACAGTAATTCTCCAATCAGGTCCTCATGGTTCGGTATCCTGCATGTTTTAGGTACGGTATGTCAGTTTTAAAACACACTTGGACGCCATTAGATCATGATCAAGCTTCTGCAGACCTTGGTGATGAACTGATCAATAACTGAACCAGGTGTGTTGGAAGACGGACATTTGTAAAACATGCAGGACAGTGGGTCACATGGACCAAATCTGAGAACCACTGATCTAATAACATGTTTCAAGATAATCCATCTGCTAGTGGTTGTGTTGAAAATCCTAAATTAGTTTTTTTAAAATCTATAAACAATGTAATCAATGTAAATACAAAACAAAAACCTTCATTAACCACTATACACCAGAGACATATGAACAAAATAAGGAGAAACATCATGTTCATTTCAATCAAGATCTTTTTTCCCATGTTCCAGTTGAATCAAAAAGCACAGAAAAGTTTGTCTTTCCAGAACCAAAGTGCTTATTGTTGAGACAAGTACACATTGCTTGTCCTGAAATGCCACAGCTGTGTTTAGCTAACCTCAGCGAGTGAGTCTTTAACAGGCACCACATGAGATGAGCCTGCTATTTTATGAACTTTTCTGGCTTAGTTGAGGCTTTGTGGGACACTTTTCTTAGTTTTACCGTCTGACTCTTCTTTCTGGATTTGAACCAGAGTGGTTTGTGACGAGACACTGCTAAAAAAAAATGTGTCTTTCCCCTATCTGTTACTGGATTTAGCTCAGAAATGTGGATGTTTACTAGTCCTACTGTAGTGCTGATTCATGCCAGCGTAATCTGAAAAATCTAATCTGCTTTGTTTATATCTAAAAAACCCCTCAGTTTGTCTTCAAAACTGCAGAGCTGCTTTATCTCGACTTAAGGCATGCAGGTAGTACATTGCAATTATCATATTTTACACACACCAAACCACTTCAACAACACATGTATCATTAATCCGGCTCAGCTTGTCGACACAGACACGTTGCAATCTCTCTAATTAAACTTAAACCACAGTTCCCATGACTGAGCTTCTACATGACTCTGGTGGGGGGGGAACTCCAGCGATTTACGGGAAGAATCATAAAACTGTAAACCAGACTATACCAGGAAACTATGGGCATGAACCTACACTTAGTGAGTCCTTCATCAGCTAATATAACTACAGAAGAAAACTTAGTCATCATCCGAGCTGGTTTCTGGCTCATAAAATAACCATCCACATAAGATCAGATTGAATCTTTCCGATGACTAATTACATGTGGCGCGGATCCTGTTGTAAATTAGATCATCAATATCTGGCAGATGGCAGAGAACAGTGGAAATCAAGTCTATTTCAATAAAATTCAAGGACTGTTGCACAGTGCAGCTACTGTAAATGTGAAAGGGAGGGGGGGGGGGGGGGGGCGCTTGTGTTTAGCCCACCATTTTCCAGGCCGCCTGTGCTGTGTCGCTAGCTGACGGAGAAGATGTGGTCCATTACTCTTCCTCTCTTAACAAGCATCTGGACCAGGTTCCAGGCGATCGGTTGCCATACAACGCCTAGCTGTGTGCTGCCGGGGTGGCCTTGAAGGCTGCAGTGATGGATCAGCATGACTGCCACAGCAGGTCAGAGGAAACCAAATATACAGTCACTCCAGTGTCGTACTGCTGACACCTTGTTTGTATGGGTTTCACTTCATCCGAGATGGTCCCTGGAGGCCACCTTTGTTGGTCCATTTGTTGTTAATGATTGAGTGTAACGCTGCAGATGACTGGAAATGAGGGAGTAACATTCAACTTGTGACACAGATTCCCAAGTGCCCAGTTTTATGTTTCAACTCCAACATGTTGTTGTGCCAGCTGAGTCATAGCTTTGCAACATCACAATAAATTCAGGACCACTGATGGAAAAAGCACATTTTCCTCCCCAAGTACCTAACTACAATTTTACTTTTACGTTTCTTGAATTATATCTTGGGAAAAGGCTTCAAGTTGCTCCCAGAGGCTGTTCCGCTGATGTATGATAGTGTGCAAATGGGTTAAAGAGGAACACTGCTTAGGGAAACCAACTGGTGTGTTACCACAAATGTGCTGCTTAAATTCAATCCATTTAATATAATATTTTATATAACTTTAAAGTGTTTTCCAGTACATGTTACAGACTAATAACATTGTGTGTTTTATGAGTGCACTAGCATCAAGCAAAGGTCCACTATGACTTCAAAATGTTATGTCTTTTGGTCATCTACCTGCACCACAAAATCTTCTGAAAACCTTGAGAGAATGTATTTAAATGTGGCACAAACATTCTTTTGTTGAGTTGATGAATAAGTAAATCCAATTTTCACACAAGTACATGTAAAATGTTAATTATTCAACCCTGCTATAAGCATATACAGTAGCATGTTACTCAATAGAAATTTTTCACTTCAAGTCCTTCAGTCTTCACTGTATATTAGACTGTTAATCATAAAGTTAGAAATGATGAAATGATTGTGACTGTATGATTTATTCTTGGTTGATTAATCCAAAAATACCCAAACAGTGACTTGCAAACAAAACCATCTACTGATATAAATGTTTCAATCAATTAATACATGTAAGTAATTGGTGTTAAATGCACTTTTTCAACTTTTCATTGTCATCAGATATAACTCACTTTGATGTTCAGAGGCTTCCTGTGGAAACACCATCATCTCATACAAGATTGATTCACCAGTAAAACCCATGGAGTTGGGTCAATGACAGTAGATAGACACACTTTTTTATGTTCGCTTAATGATATCTTTGTTGAAAAAGTTGGTTTTTCTTCACTTTTCTGTATTTATGATATAATAACCCACAACTTTATCATGAGCTTTTCTTAACATTTACATGATCAGTGAATTAAATATTGGAAAATACATGATTTTCACAGAAAAAAATACAAAATAAACAAGATAATATTACTATAAATGGTTGTAAATCACTTAAGAAAGTATAAATATTGTATGTATTTGGGAACTGACACAAAAGTGGCACTGGGACTTTATGGGTTAAGTGGAACCTACGGCCTACGGCCTACGGCTCTAAAACTGGACTGTCCACACGTCTGTCACACGTCCTCACTTTTTATATTACGTGTAATAAGTTTAAAGCCAACAAGATGAACACAACACTGTCCATATCATGTGTTTGGAGGAAAAAAGAGCATGTTGTCTTAATGCAGCTACTTATCACACAGGTTAGCTAGCAAATGCTGCTGGTATCACTCAGGTTAACAGATACCTCTTCAGATGGCTGCACCGTTTTTTTTCCATCTAAAATGAAGTATTTCCACACATGTGATGTGTGTTTTGTTAACCCACCACAACTGTCTTACCTGCAGGTGTCTTGTTTACGTCTGGTCCGTGTTTATGTGCGAGCATGCGCGCCAGCGAGAGAGAGCGAAAGAGAGGGAAGCAGGGGGAAACATGCGACTTGACGACTCCTCCAAATTTAAGTCGACTTGTGCTACGAAAGTCGACCATTTTAGTTAATGCCCTAATATATATGTATATATATATATATATATATATATATATATATATATATATATGTGTATATAACACAATAGTTTTACAGCACAATGTTGCTTCTAATCAAGTATTTAATCTTATTTCATTTGCTTGTGTATTTTTCACTTACTAAATGCCTTTTTGGAAACAAGTACAGACAGATGAAACAACATGGGTTTGCATGTGTGCAGCCAATACAGAGTTTAGAGTTTAGATGATTAATTTCTGCCATCTTCTGGTATCTGCCAGTGTCAGGGGGGTTGTTTTTTTTATTTTTTTACTGACATCTGCTGTCAACAGAAAATTCCACATCACATTGTCCTTAGTTTGTTTCACAGCCTAAGATCTGTTTGAGTGTCATATGAATAATCTGTCAAAAATATGAAAATGAGAAGATGATTTATGTGAGCGCACAATCTCTAGCAGTGCCATTAAGTATGGAGACTTTTTTTTTCTGTGTGAATTGTAACAAAACTAAAGTGTTTTTTATATTTATGTAAAAAAAAAAAAAAAACATTCGAAATTCATTTTTATTTGTTTTCTGTGTCCAACAGTGTAGAAGAGATGGCGAACCTCACGGCAGTTTGGAACAAATGACGGATTATTTCACGCTCGAGCTGAAATCAGAAGATGTCGACAGTTGCACATTGATTTGCTTCGACTGTTAAAAGATGCTGCGGATGATTTGACCTCCGATGGTTTCTTAAAGTCGCTCCAAGACGATGTGGCCTCCAGACCTTGGCCCACCAGACGTGCAGTTGACTCTTCCTGCTTTCGGGAGCGTCTTTGAAGATGCAGAGGATCTTCAGGCGCCGCTGTCCTCTGGCGGCCTCTGTCAACCTCCTGGTAGTCTGGGGATGTGCTGTCTTAGAAGGACTTCACTGTCTCTGTCTTCTCTGGGACGAGATCTCACCTCCCTGCTCAGCTGTAAGACGAATGGATCACATACAGATAAGCCAAAGGAGGACTTGGCCACCACAGCGAACACAGACACTAAAAGCATCACTCAGAAGTTCAGCTGTTACTCCCAGCCCTCCCTCCCTGTCTCCTACATGCTTACCACCTCTGCTACACCTCCTTCTTTCTGCTCCCCTTCATCTTCCCTATCTTCTAACTCCTCCTCATCACCTTTGTTTTTCACCTCTCCTTTGCCTGATTCCAAATCTTCACAGCAACAACAAAAGCAACAGGAGGAATATCATCTGATCAAACAAGAACCTATGGATGATTTCTTGTCCTGTAAAAGGGAGTTGTTTCAAATGAACCTTCAGCAGGGGGAGGTTTTCCATCTCCAGCCTCTTCACGTGGATCAAAGTCCTGATCATCGTGACGGTACTCCTCTTCACTCCCCCATGCTTACTGGAGCTAAAGGACACGAGCCCACAGTGGACCATCAGGACCAGCTGTGCCACTGGATCGACTGCAGCGCGACATACAGCAGTCAGGAGGAGCTGGTGAGGCACATCGAGAAGGTGCACATCGACCAGCGCAAAGGGGAGGAGTTTGCTTGTTTCTGGGCCGGCTGCGTTCGACGCCACAAACCTTTCAACGCTCGCTACAAACTACTCATCCATATGAGGGTCCATTCTGGAGAAAAACCAAATAAGTGCATGGTAAGTCTGTGTGCTTGTGTTCCATTTACAACACACATTGCACATTTATTTTGCCTTTTTAGTAATTCTATACTTCACACATGCAAACACTTCGCATCATGGAGAAGGCCAATATGACCACGGCCTCCTGTGCTGCACCGAACAGCTGGAATAGACATGAATAAACTGGAATAAATGTATTTTGATCATTACTGCAGTGATGTTTTTGTTTTAAACATTACTGGTATACATATTAAGGCATAAGTCACTCAAAAATAAACTGCAAAACAATGTATAAGTAATGTATGATACCATTGTACTACATACTTAGCACTAGAACATAACATTAATTACATATATGGACACTTCTATGAAACATGGTCCCTAAAAATAGGACATGGGGAATAAAAATTAAATCCAGATGAAATCCAGAATGCTATGAAATATGTTTGAAAGCACTTTGGATCTATTGTAAAAATAAATTCAGGAAAATAAATAAAAAGACAAAGAAAGAATGGAGAAAATGTTCTAATAAAACACATTTTCATATTATTTTGCATCATATTTCATACAGAAATCTGCATGTAACACAGTCAAAAAGACAAACTATTTTTTTTTTTTATATCTCTTTATTCTCTTAAAGGTACATATTGTGAATTGAAGTAATTATGCAAGTGCTTTACCAATGTGACTGCTTTTCCAAAAATGATATGTGATTTATATGTATTTAACAGGATAAGTTCAGCATGTAATGCAAATGGACATGATGGGCTATGTACAAAACTTAGAATGAGACCGAGTTTCATGAAAAACCACTAGAATCATCACATTCAACACAGTGTATTTATTTATAGCAGTTTATAAGATCATTTATAGCCATTTTTTAGGTGTTCCAATTTCAGCATTATTTTTGGCCTTAATATTTTATTAAAGATATATTAATTATGGGATGTCTCAGAACAAGACTATAATTTATTTAACTTTTATTCCTGCATTTATCTGAGATCATCGTTAGGTATGTACCAGGGGGAAATGTGTTTACATTTGTCTTTTATTGCTGGGTCTAAAATGCTGACCAGGTACCAAATTGTACCCAGTTTAATAGAAGCACCTACATACACAGTAAATTTTGCAGTGTTAAATCAACACTTAGAGAGTTTATTTAACTTCTTCTAAAGTGTATTTGGTCTCATTGTCTCCAAATTAACACTGCAAAATCTACAGTGTACAAACTACAAATTACATGCCAATGTTATTGTGGATTTCAAAACACATTGATAAATCATTTAATATTGCAATGACAGTTATTTATACATGACAGACTTCACAAAATATTAGATTATCTCCATCTCAGATTATACGAAAATTAATCTTGGGTCTACATAGAAGATTTTCCTAATCAACAATAATCTTGTCCTTGGTCAAAACAAAGATGATGGGAAAAAAAACTTTCATATGAGATGTTTAGATGTTCAGATTATTATATTTTATTAGTGAAAATACAACTAGCTACAAGCAAGTATAAGAAAGAATGTTCATATTTATTAAAAGAAAGAAAGAAAGAAAAGACAAGGTTGTAATAAAATGAGAATGTTATGTTAATAAACAAACAGGAAAATATTAAAAAGATTCAATTTGAACTTCTTTAAAACATATGGATCTAGTATAATATCACACAAGAATCCCATATGCACCGTCAGTAACTTTATTTCAGCTGAAACTCTACACTTTCCAAGCAGCAGTTTCACTCAGCAGGTATTAACCGGCTCAAAGGATGTCTCGACTTCTTCAGACTGCAGCCGGTGAGTCAGGAGGATGAATGCGCTGTTTCCTTCCTTCTCGTCAGGTTTCCTTTACTCATGGATACCAGAGGCAGAACTGTGGCATTTTGCTATGAATGAAATAATGAATGGAGGATGTGTCCGCCATGAACATCTCAGGAGCTGATGATCATCCTCTGACAAATTCAATTAATTTTTACCTTTACGTTCAAACAATTTTTGGAGAGAAATGGGGAAAAGAGACGGCAAAGAGAGGGAGGAGATGACAGGCAGCAAAGATTGGTCACCCTGTTGGACCAGCTCCTATTTATGTGCACAGTAGGAACATGACAAAGGGTCTGATGTTCCCAGGACTGGGCTTAGCTCCTAGACACTGATCATTTTGGTCATTTTTTAAAGGCCTGTTCTCACAGCCAAGTCTTCACATACGGCAGGGGTGTCAAACTGTGGTCCTCGAGGGCTGGTGTCCTGCGTGTTTTAGATGTTTCCCTCTTCCATTACACCTGGAGACCATTGCATCATTATCAGTCTGATGAGGAGCTGATTATTAACTCTTTAAGTGTCAGTGCTGATGCGTTCTGAATGGATGATTTAGTTTAAATATTCAGAAAAATTCAACCGTTTTACTTTTAGTTTTGTGCATGGACAAAGTGCCAAAAAGCAAGATTTTTTTTTTTTAATTTATTTTATTGAAAAAATTTTTAAAGGGACCAAATTTCAATAATAGTTTTCTTTCCACATTATTTGTCATTTTGTAAATATTTCTTAGTTTTTGTTGCTCATTTTGTTTATTTTTTTATATATATATTTTTTTTTATTGTAGTATTTTTCTTTGATTTTCTGCCATTTGTGTTTTACTTTGCTCATGTTACCAATTATTTTGTTAGTTCTCAGGAGTTAAAGGGTTAAACTGAATCACATGGAAGAGGGAAATATCTAAAACATGCAGTACACCGGCCCTCGAGGACTGGAGTTTGACACCTGTGACATACTGCATATGCTTCATGAGTCCTTGCATTTGTCCTAATTACCCCCCACCCCCTAAAAGGGAGGTAACATTTTTGTTTTTGGTGCAGTTTTTTTGTCTGTCTGTCATTTATTTTGCGTAAAAAATACAGGAACAATATCCATGAACTTTTCAGGAAAGGTCCAGAATAGATTCCATGAATGTTTGGTGAATGTAGGTCAAAGGTCAAGGTCAAAATCAGCAAAAATATGTTCTTTGCAATGATACATGATAGACCAGATCAGGTCACATGTTTGCAAGGGGCAGGGTTTGTTGTACCTGCTACCACTTGTTCATACTGTGTTTATTTTTGCATTTTCTCTCATAGTCTTATTATTGCAGCTCTTCTCTCAACGCTTTGTTATTGTTGCTAAGTCAAACTCCAACACTATTACTAACCCACACCTTTTTTTATGCTTAAACTTAAGAATCTTTTACCCATAGCATTATCTAAACCAGGGGTGTCAAACATAAGGCCCGGGGGCCAAATCTGGCCCTCCAAAGGGTCCGGTCTGGCCCCTGGGATGATTTTGTCAAATGCAAAAATAACACTGAAAATATAAATAATTTTAGTTCAGGTTCCACAGTCAGACCTATTTAAATCTCAAGTGGGTCACATCAGTAAAATGGGCTCATAATTAAAAAATACTCACAATTCCAAATGTTCCTCTTCGTAAATGTAAAAATGTTCATGTTATTTTATTGTATTTACACAAAATGTATTAACACAAACTGTGTTAAACTAACACTTTAGAGCATTTAACCAGCACCAAAACATCCATTAACTGCTTCTTAAAAGTACATATAATTTGTTCTAGAGTTAGAATTAGAGTATGGAGGGTGTACATTTACATAAGTCATATATATATATATATATATATATATATATATATATATATATATATATATATATATGGAGAGAGAGAGAGAGAGAGAGAGAGAGAGAGAGAGAACACAAGGTTTTTCAGTATCTTCATTGATCTGCCAATTGTTTTGTCAGTCATCACTCTATTAAAAGTTTAAAGAGTGTCTCATCTTCTAAAGTGTCTTTCACAAACAATCCCAGTCCAGATGTTACTCATTAAAAGACAAAAACTGTGTGAAAATTTGACAAATTTTCACATTTGAGAAGCAAATCTATATAATTATTTCTTGAAATGCCAGTGAAAGGATTAATCAGCAGGAAAAATGCTTCTCTATGAACCATGAAAACTGTAGATTTTACACTTCAACACACACACACACACACACACACACACACTGGTTTACATGTCTCATGAGGACCAAGCTTGTACTCATCAGTGAGTGTAAACACATCTTCTGTATTTTTTTAAATACATAAATACAACATTTTAAAAAAACAAGTAAATAAATACAAAATTTAATGAAATTATTTTTTATTAAAATTTTAAAACAAATGAAAAATAAAAGTAAAGCCATCTTCAAACCTTTGAAAAATACATGTTTGTCTTTGCACCTGTTTCCCTCATGCTTTATGGGGACGTCAAGAAAAAAAAAAACAAGTTAATGTGTTTATAGATAACACTATTTGCATTAATTTTCATACTTCACACCGGTTCATATTTTACTAGTGGGGACCTTTATTTATATTTAACCCTTGTGGGGACCTGAATGTTGATCGTCATGGTATCACAGGTCCCCATTGGAATAACTGTCTGAACAGATCAATGTCCCCATAAAGATAGGAATACACATACACATTGGAGTCAAAGCCAGGCCACAATGAGTCAAAGAAAAGTCTGTGAGGTTGAACCATCACAACAGTGGCCTTTGAGCTCCAACACATCGTCACCCTACATTACTTCTGTCATGAGTCACTTTCTGACACGCGACTGTTGCCACTTGAACACATCTGTCCCATGATGACCTCGACTCCGGTGCCAAATCCCTGTCCCTGAATGTGAGTAACTCTCTCCAGAATTCCCTAGCGTCTTTGTCGCTGTCATCAACCAGGGACTCCGACTAATAATTCATTCAGAAATTTACATTCAGAGACACGCTTCCCACTTAAATGAATTAGTCCATTGAGATGACCTAATCTGTTGCCAGCTTGTAAATGTAAGGCACTCGCAAACAGATTAATAAGATTAAATCATCACAAACTCAAAATAGTCATTAGTCAACTCTCCAGCTACGTCATGATGTGGATTTTCATTTTCATAAAGCGCTTGAGCCAAAACATGTAAATGAAGTCATTCCTGCTGCAGCAAATGGAAAATTAATGTCTCACATGAATGTAGTCAGTGTTTGTTAATGACTTCAGTCTTATTTACCGGCTCATAATGTTCAGCCTTAGATTAGACAGGTGTTATTCAGGCAGTAAACACCAGCGCCTATAAGTGTTTTTAAATGTGCGGCGGTGCATGATTTATAATGCTGCAATGATATTTATATGTGGATTTAAAGGATAAAGTTGGACAGATTATGAGGCTTTTTTTCAAATTCAACAAATATGTACTGTGAAGGACAAAACCAGCCATTAACTGATCCTGTAGTGACTAATATTCAGTGTTTATTAAAACCTGAAAAATCCAAGGTGTTTTAACCTGCCGACATGTTTGTACAGGAGCTCAGAAAGGACTTATTCTTCTTTAGATTAATGACGGGTGGTATGTAATGTAAAGTTGCATCACTTTCACCTACTGTGTAGAACAGAGTTAACCTCTGTTAACTTCTGAGACTTTAACAGTTCCAGTCAAAAATTCATAAAATAAGCAATGAAATAGACAATGTACAGCCAAAAATGTTGAATAAACCAACAAAATAAGAAGTAACATGAAGAAAATAAGACACAAATGGCACAAAAGTGAGAAAAAATTATAAAATACAATATTAAATGTAGAAATATAAAACAAAATAAGGAACACATTTAACAAAAACTAATAAATATTTACAACATAATAACACAACTTAGTTAAAATAAACTAAAATAATGTATAAATAAATAATATTGTAATTTGGTTCCAGTAGTTTTAGTTTTGGCTTTTTCTTTTTTTTATAAATCAGTTGCTTTTTGACACCTGTTTATTTCCATATATCAGATCCATGAACTACACTCAGTAAAATCACAGTAAAAAACTATCATTTTTTTTCTGAATATTGAAACTAAACCATCCTTTCACTGACACATCAGAGGTTAAAGGGTTAATGTCTCCTTAACCCTCAGGTATACAGTCCAGTTATTTTTTTTTTAATAGTTTCTTAAATTGGAAAATACTTGTACTTTTTTTATATTTTCCTCCAGTCCACTCCACAAAACCACTTCACAGATAGAAATGTACATGCTTTTAAGTTTAGCACAAGGATAATACTGTTTAAATTTCAATTCCCCTCTTAAATAATAAGTGAATAGTTTTTTTCTTTGTTGCCTGGAAGCATTTTATTATTTCCCCTGCACACAATTTGTCCAGTCTTGAAATAATTGCATTAATAACATTCTGAATTGGGTAATTTTTCACTTTTAATTCTGTTTTTTTTTTTTTTTTGTAATTTTAGTTGTAATTGTATATTTTTAAAACTGTATTATTATATTTACTCAAGGTTAAGATCTGAATACATCCTCCACAGTGTTTTCTGATAGTAAAAGAGATGTTTTTGATAGGATTTCAAAATACATCTGTTCTCCTGTGTCATCTTTAGAAACCCTCAACATGAGTGAATTACAGAGTTGCATTAACATTCACTGCCCTCCTTCTAGAAACACATTATTAACTCTGTTATTTCCATTGGTCTTGTTGGTGAGAATACAAAATGTTGTCACATGATGAAGAAAAACACTGGAAAACTGAAATATTATCCTATTAATCATGACAAATTGTGCTTATTTAAAGCTATTAACAAACTACAAAATTACAGCAATTACATTTGGACTGTATGAAATAACATGTGACTTTATAATATGAGACAGAAAAACTGATGATCAATGTTCTGTGTGTTTGAGTTTATAATATTATGTATAATATCTCCATTATTCTCTCTATATATAGAAATAAATGAAACACTCTAATTCATACTGTCATTCAGGATAAATAAATAAAATCAACTGCATTATAAAATTAACTGTAAATTAAGTTCTGCTAAAATTTCCACTATGTAAGAAATATTAGTTTTTTTATTGTTTATTTAGGAGCGAGATAATATATAGTCACTGAGTATGGATGTTTAATTTTTTTCTTTTCTTTCTTTCTTTCTTTCTTTCTTTCTTTCTTTCTTTCTTTCTTTCTTTCTTTCTTTCTTTCTTTCTTTCTTTCTTTCTTTCTTTCTTTCTTTCTTTCATTCTTTCTTTCTTTCTTTCTTTCTTTCTGTCTTTCTTTCTTTCTTTTTGTAACCTTTTTTCACAGTGACAATAGAGTGACTTGTATTGAGACTCATTATACATTATGGTTTCCCTTTAGTTTGGACACTGACATGTCCTTGAATATCAATCCACATAAATCAGCAACATTTATCAACAGTATTTTATGTGTTTTACTATTGGATTCCTCCTGCATTTGTCTGAACTAGTGCAGAGCCCATAGAAAATGTGAGATTGTTTGCTACTAATGTGTTGTGGAAGTGGGTGAAGTGAGTTGAAAGGAGCAGAAAGAAAGACTGTGTGTGTACTGGAATCTGTGAGTATGGAAATGCTAATAGTGTAAGTTGTTACTGCTGGTGGAATCAGCTAAATTAAGTTTCAGGTGTCGCAGACAGCCTACCACTGTAGTGGTTTTGTATTATGCTAATACAGGCAGTCTACAAATAAAATGCTTCTGAAATAAAACTAATGAATTATTACCACATGCGTGTTACTGATAAAGAAAACTCAAGTCTTAAATGCTATTTGGCTAAAGTTTTCAAGATAAGTCTGGGGTCAAAATGTAAAAATTCCTTTTTAGTCCAAAGGAATATTAGTCTCAGATCTACCAGATCTACTTCAAAACACTGTCTGCACATTATGATCCATTCACTTTACAGGTTCTTTCTAGTGGAATATTTACTAATCCATTGTATACATGTACATAAACCACTATATATGTGGAATAACACATCATCATATATATTAAAAACATGAGCTAACCAGCACTTTTGTTATTTGTTTTCTGATTCATTTTTATTAAATTATGGAAGATTTAGTATATTTAATGTCCGAAGCAGATACTTTCTAAAAAAAAAAAAAAAAGAAGAAGAGCAGTGACCACATAAATATCTGCATGTAAGACATAACACTAATTATTTGGGAAATGCAGATTTTCTTCAGATAAACAAAAAAAATAAAAATAAATTAAGGTGATCATAGTGTTTAGTATAAAAATCATCACATTATGGGAGCGTGGGTGCCTCAGGGTCTGCAGTTAATAGCTCTTCTAAACTTAATTTTACACTTTTTTGTTCTTTGCCATTGATTACATGACTCTTGGGCTCATGGTTTGGTTTGAAAGAGAATCCAAACAAAGCTCTGAATGTTCTTCTAACCTTTCCAATTACCGTCTGTGAAATTCAGATTGAATTTGACACTGTTTCTGTAGAGTTACAAAACTTTGGTTTATGTCCTGCAGTGTCCATTGTAACTGCCTGCATGTGGCTTTGGTCTGACAGAAACACTTTTACCAGAACTCACCACAATGTGTGTTTGTGCTTTTGTTTTAATACAGTGTTTTTATAAAGAACCTTACCTGTCATCATGTTGTTTTCCACTGGATTTGTGTTGTAAGATACAAATTGTCATGTATTGATTGCCTCTGGTGAGTTACACTGTCATTCAGACTTGTTGTATAATATGTATTGGTCAATTTATGAAGGTAAAACTCACACAGGGGCAAAAAGGGACTGGTTCTGCAGAAAAAAATGGGGAAAAGTTAAATTTTATTTTTCTTATTTGAATTTCTCCACAAAATTATGTGTATTAGCACAGTATGTTAAACATCCTGTATTTACATAGTGGACCTTAATCAGATATTCTTACCATGTAAAGAATATTCATTGTTAATTTTAAGGACAAATCAACATCTTACTGTTCAAATATTGCCATCCACTTTGGAGCTTCCTTCCCCCACAAATAAGACAGTCAGATTCCATCATAACATTTCAATCCAAATTCAAAACTCATCTGTTCAAATAGTCACTTAGACTGGACGCTGTACACCACATCTTTTTTTTTTTTTTTTTTTTTTTTAGGTCGATGTTGTGTTTCAATTATGTTAGATTTTGTTATTTTAGGAAAAAATTCAATACTAAATGAGTTAATTATATAGTAAAATCTAAATTCTAAATATCTAAATAAAATTGACAAGATGAAAAAATGAAAAATGTCATCACATCATCTAAAAGACACTCTAAAAATATATGTTTTAAGAAGTGATTTAAAAGATAGCACTGATTCCACAGCCTTCTCTCCTCGGGCAGACTGTTCCAAAGTCAAGAGGCCCAGATGGTGAAGGCATAGTCGCCTTTGGATTTGCACCTCGACTTTGGAACAGCCAGGAGCCCCCCCCCCCCTGCCCCAGTATCTAAGGCTGCGTACTGTCTGGTAATAGGCTAGCATATTGGTAATGACAATGTACAGCTGAGAAAGTGCGTTTCCATGTATTGAAAAGCAGAGGTTTCCAAGTTGTTGAATATTTCAGTAACACTTTATAATACCTACAGACAATTGACTATGTATTAATCATTTATTAACCATTTTTAAATGGGTTGTTCATTATGTATTAACCATTTGTTACCTATTTGTTAATGTCTGGTAAAGATTCATAGTAGTGTCTTCCAAAGATAAATGTAAAATTAGATTATTTTTAACCAACAGGTGCAGTTGTAAACACTGCACCTATTGGTTAAAAATAATAACATTTTTCATTTACACTAGTATGAACCTTTATAAGACATTAACAAATAGGTAACAAATGGTTAATACATAATGAACGACCCATTTATAAATGGGTAATAAATGGTTAATACATAGTCAATTGTCTGTAGGTATTATAAAGTGTTACCAATATTTCAAATCAGTAGGTGCTTTTAGTCCCCTGTGTCTGGTGGGTGTCTGCAGGTTAAATGTGCTTGTTCTTTTATTGTTAATCTCCAAACTGGTGAGTTGGAGATCAAACAAACTTTTTTTGGCCAAATGCTGTAAAACCTTTGCACTTGAACCATTGTTGAACTTGTGTCATGTGGAAGCAGTTCAGAATGGCCAAAGAGTTTCCATCCAAGCCTTTCTATTGAAGAATTTATTATTAGATGTCATATTGATATATCAGTATTTTTCATGGTCCAAGTGTCATGTTATAGTAAAATCTGTTTTTATTGTTCTTGTCAGTTTGAGGGCTGTTCCAAAGCGTTTTCACGTCTGGAGAACCTGAAGATACACCTGAGGAGCCACACAGGAGAGAAGCCATACATCTGCCAGCATCCCGGCTGCCTGAAGGCCTTCAGCAACTCTAGTGACCGAGCCAAACACCAGCGCACACATCTGGACACGGTCAGTGGACATGACTCTATTATTATATCTACCACGCTGAACTGAATACTTGAAAATCACCTGATAACTGCACATTTCATATGGTGCTAACACTTTACATTACGGATCGCTAATAAGGTGGTAATTCTATGGTAATTTTTACATTATTTCATGGTATTAATGAATTTGTAACCACTTATTTCAAATAACTGTTTTGTAATAAGGTGGTAACTCTATGGTAATTTTAGTGTAATTTGTGACAAGATACTGAAATTACACGAAATGTGCCTGTTGTACCAGCTATCTTACTGTATGCTAACATAGCTGCTACTGCTAGCTAAGTCCACTAGGTTGATATGTGATAGCTAACTTGAACAGGCTGGTTAACCATTATTGGTTACCATGGTTACTGTCTGCTTTTTTCCATTGTTTAAGCACAAACTTTGTATTTTACAAGATATGTTTCCATGGGTTTCAAATCCTCCAGTGTTCTAAGCCAGAATAGAAATATAATTATTGAACCCAATTAGAAATGTAGCTTCATAGCATCTGGACTTTGTAGAAAGTTTTCCTCCCTACCTTTTCAGAGCTTCACTGAGGAATTACTAGCGATTAGCAATTGGTTACATGTAATAAGTGATTACAAAGGCATTATTACCATGAAATTACACCAAAGTTGTTACCCATATAGTTATCCTGTATATAAACACCTCTACTTCAACATTTAGATAAAACACACACACACACACACACACACACTGACGCACACTGACACACACAAAATTACAGCAATTTATCAGAATAAGCTTAAATGAGAATATCTTTGCTTAATAAAAATGTGAAGTCAGTGCTACAGGCACTCACATACAATATCCAGTGATTTAGTGAGTACAGGAAGTAAAATTCCCATTCATATTTTCATAGACAGTGTCACATATGTACTGCATAAGAATAAGATGCTAACCACAACTCAACAACAAGGATCTAATCATAAAGCCAACTGTTTTATTATGTACAGTGATGGAAAAAATGTTTTAGGACACCCCATGTATTTGTGATATAGTACATTCTGCCAAGTATTGTTCCCTTCTCCAAACCACATGATCATTCTGCACATGCTCTGTTCTGTCACAGTTGAAACTCAATGTTTCAGCAGAAAACCAACATGTTGAAATTGTCAGTGATTTAGTTTTTTTCCCTATGTAAACAATAAGTAAAATACAAAGAAACAAAACAAACAAAACATTTGCATCTGTTTGTCTCATCTAACTACTTCTTTTGAAACATACAAAAAAAAAATCTATTTCACAATAATATTAGAAACTATGTAAAAAAAAAAAAAAAAATCCACTACTGTATTTATGTATTTCTACAGTTAGTTACTTAGACTGTATATGAGAAATTATAAACATGCTGAAGTGTCTGGACAAAAGGGCAGAACAGTGAGATTGCAAAGAATGATGGATGATGCTGGTGATTTAATGATAAAGGATTTTCAGACATGTGTACAAATCATTTTTCAGGTTTTGGTAGAATTTCGACAGCTTCATTGTAATGCTAACCACTGCACTACTGTACCACCCATAAATGTGTAAGTATTATAAAAAAAAAAAAAGTGCAAATACTGTGTGTACCAAACATAAAGCACATTTTCGAGAGGAGTTGTTGTACATTGAGTTACAGTATGATGTGTGTTAACAGTTCACACAACCCAGGGAAAGAAGTGGTTTGTAAATCTGGTGGTATTCTAGAAGGTAGCAGGTCAAACAGGGGATGGACTGGATGGGATGGGAAAGATGGGAAAGATTTGGACTATGTTTAGGGGAATTAGTAAAGACAATATATTGAAATAAAGTTTTGTAAAGGGCGGCACGGTGGTGCAGTGGTTCAAATCCCACACCACAACTTTCTGTGTGGAGTTTGCATGTTCTCCCCGTGTCTGTGTGGGTTTTCTCCAGGTACTCCCGTTTCCTCCCACCATCCAAACACATGCACTGATAGGTTAATTGTTTCATCTAAATTGTCCATAGGTGTGAATGTGAGAGTGATTGTTCGTCTATATATGTTCAGCCCTAAGATGAACTGGAGACTCATACAGGGTGTACCCCGCCTTCACCCATTGTAGCTGGATTAGGCCCCCAGTGACCCCTATGACCCTAGTGAGGATAATGTGGGTTCAGATGACGAGACGATGAGTATTAGAAAAATTGCCACATGCAACACATTGCTCCTGATAAGTTTACTAATAGCATACAGATACTTTATTGAATAAAAACCTAAAAAAAAATCAGTGATGTATTTATAGACTAGACGTAGTAAAGTTAATTTGATTTTATGGATGTAATGACACAAAATGTAATGTCGATTATATTAGGTAAAATTATACTCTATCAATACAATCCATCTGTAGGCTTTAAAAAAGAGCAATTATTCCTTAACACTTATAAATGCCTTTATGATGATGTACAACATGTAAGTGGAATGTGTGAAACACTTAGCATGCATAAATTCATTTTAATTTAAAGCACCTTCATGGCTCCCCCAAGCCCCTTCTTTATGCATACTTGTGTGATATACTGTCTGAAGGATTGTGAAACTACATACCTGCTGTGGACATTTTCTGAAAACCACAGTTATTTTTACTCCTGCTGACAAGTAAGGAGGATTTTGGTGCAATCCACCAAATCAGATCTCCTATTACATGGACGAGATGGAGCTGTATGTTGCACTCCTGTGTTATTAAAACAAGAGGAGAAAGTTATTTTCTTCTTTTTGTGGTTTCATGCTGGCTAATAGCGGCTTTACAGTTGCGTCACAAATCAAGAATCAGACACATCTGGCGCCATCACAGAGGCCCAGGGGAGAACTGTCTGAATGTAAATAATTACTGAATATAATGTAACAGCCGTCCAAGAAAAGACAATGTACTTATGTTTTACGAAGCATGTTGTATTGTTTTACTACTTCTAAGATATCGTGTGTTAAAGTGGACTTCTTTCTCTAATCAAGTCAGTGTTTTGCAGAGGTACCTCAAAGCTGCAACTCAAGTTAGTTGAAAACCTCTGATAAGTTTTGGACTTATAACCATATTTCACCAGTTATTACTAGATTTATTTTATCTCTGTACATTTCTAATTTGTTTAGAGCACAGTAATGAATACACTGTAGATTTTGCAGTGTTAATTTGGAGACAATGGGACCAAATACACTCTAGAAGAAGTTAAATAAACTCTCTAAGTGTTGATTTAACACTGTGTAGGGGGAAAATGTGAACACAAATTATAAGATGGATCAGACTGATGCATGGCCAATCAAAACACACACGAAACACAATTTCTATTGTTTTCTGTTCAGCCTCAGGACTTCTTTGTCACTGACTGGTTAAAACATTTGAGTCCTAACATCTCAAGTTGCAACATCACACAGAAAAGCTTTGTTTGTTGCAGTCCTGTGGATTTATGTATTTCATAATATTTGCAATAATTGAACACTGACATGTGTTCATTAATTTATGTCCTAACTTTAACTATTGACAGGAGCAATTGACATGCAGTCATTGTGAAACGTCTCAGATTAAAATGATAGTACAGTTACTATTTCATTTCTTCTTCATCCTCAAGAAGCTGTGATTTCTCTTTCTGTGGAATTTTGGAAAGAAAACTTGTTTCAAAAGAGTAAGATATTTCTCCATTTCCACTGGCATGTTGGTTATCTAGAGGAAGCTTGTTCTTGTGTCAGCACCGGTATGTGTTTAAAAGATATTCAGCAAAATATTATCTTTAACCTAATGGACTCGTTTTAGGCAAATTAATTATTTTTTTCTGTTATCTTCATAACAGGGTTAGAAGTAACCACTTTTTTTATATTCATAAGTAATTAATTAGTCATTTAAGACTCCAAAATATTAAAATGTTTGCCACGACAGACAAAAAGACACTGGTTATTTGGTTGAGTAACTATTAAAATATTTGTAAAGTAATTTTTTTCACATTTTTATTCATTCAAGAATGGAAATTTTAACTTTTTCAGATGCTGTTGCCACTTTTAGTCTAACACTGATACTAAATTTAAAATACCCATGATTGGCTTATTCTTATTCTTATTCTTATTCTTATTCTTATTCTTATTCTTATTCTTATTTTTATTCTTATTCTTATTCTTATTCTTATTCTTATTCTTATTCTTATTCTTATTCTTATTCTTATTCTTATTCTTATTCTTATTCTTATTCTTATTCTTATTCTTATTCTTATTCTTATTCTTATTCTTATTCTTATTCTTATTCTTATCATTTTCTACTGGATTGGGTTTGCAGATGACAGCTGATTGATTTAAATTTCAATATTGACACACAAAGTTGCTCATTTAACTTTTCTGTCCACTTCTTCTTCTTCTTCTTCACTTTTTCTTAAGCCAGCGCAGATAAAAGGTAAATATGATCTTTTCTCAGCTGCAGAGTCCATTATGTAAGATGTTGACATAATCCTCATCTGAAATGTTTGTGTCTACAATATACAGGACCACTGTTGTTTGTAAACACCACTTATTTTTGACATCATCTAGTGTGTCTGTAAAAATCCATTCATTTGTAAATGTTTAGGTCTAATTTATATAGTTTGTAGTAGTTTATTAGGGGGAAGGAAATGTTAGATTATGTAAAACATAGTGTATTTTGGAAAAGCATGACCCCAAAAGACCTAAAACATTTGAACACTCCAACAAAAACAGCATTGGTGTATATTTCTGGATTGAAATTTTTCATTGTATGCCATGTTTTACATCTTGTCAAGCATGTTTTCCAGCATCTAACACGGTTTAATAGAAGAAAATGTTTTCCTAAGGGAATTCTCTCTATGGTGCCATGATTCATTCCAATAATTCATGTCATGCTTTTGAGATGATATTTGAACAGTTTCCTTTGCTGTTTCTTAACATTTCATTTCTGTTCCTGCTATGCTTCACCTGCAGAAGCCGTACGCCTGTCAGATCCCCGGATGCACCAAACGCTACACTGACCCCAGCTCTTTACGCAAACACGTCAAAGCTCATTCAGCCAAAGGCCTTCAGGAGCGAGAACTTAAGGTAACAGCGGCACATCTGAATAGGAATACGTCTATTATTATAGAAATCACTGATTACATTTGTGTGTGTGTGTGTGTGTCTGTCCACAGAGACATATCATGCTATAACTCAATGAATACTTAAGATATCACCATGAATTTACATGGACACATACATATAGCTAATGCACATCAGATGCAGTGATCCATTTGAGTAAAGGTCAAAGGTCAAGGTCAAGGTTATTTGTTAGAACTCAACAATGGAGGGTCACAGAACTTTCATATTGGTACCAAACGATGCGTAATGAAGATTTCTACAATTCATGATTGGTGTTATCACCTACGACCAATCGTTTTTGAGATCTCTGGAGGTCAATGGTGACATGTCGCAAAATTAACTTCTGTAACATTGTTGGTGTGTGTCAAGCATAGACATATCACGCAATAACTTAATCAATACTGGATATATTATCATAATATTACACACACTGACGCATATATATATATATATATATATATATATATATATATATATAAAACGAAATTATGAATATTGCAAAAGGTTAATGGTCAAGGTCCCATTTAGCAGAAAGGTCAAAATCATATTATTGGCTCTAATTCAAGAACAGGTTGTCATAGAAAATTGAGATTGGCACAAAATAGGTATTAGGTATTCTCTGAATACTTGTTTTAGAAAGTATTATTATTCTTTTTTTTTATTTATCTGAAGAAAATCTGCAGTGTTTTCCCAAAGAATTAGTGTTATGCCTGACATGCAGGTCTTTATGTGGTCACTGCTCTTGAATTTTTTAGAAAATATCTGGTTCAGACATTAAATGTGTTAAATCTTACATACTTTAATGAGATGAATCAGAAAACAAATGACAAAAGTGCTGGTTAGCTCATGTTTTTAATATGATGGTGTGTTATTCCACATATATGGTGGTTTATGTACATGTATACAATGGATTAGTAAATATTCCACTAGAAAGAACCTGTAAAGTGAATGGATCATAATGTGCAGACAGTGTTTTGAAGTAGATCTGGTAGATCTGAGACCAATATTCCTTTGGAATAACCAATTTTCTTGTTAATTCTAACACTTTCACATGTTGACCCTCGACTTATCATGGAAATTTGAGCCAAACAACATTTAAGACTTGAGTTTTCTTTATCAGTAACACACATGTGATAACATTTCATTAGTTTTATTACATTTCACTTGTAGACCAGTGTATTCTAAACAAAGTGCTGCAGTAAACACACCACCTAGACTAGATAAAATTGCATTACTTCCCATACAGATGACAGATTTTATAATATTTTAACATTTCATGTTGGGGGCAAAGTTAGTTTGGCGATTAATGTGTGTTGTATATAAATGTGCACTTTCACCGATATAATTCACTATTATAGGGTCTTTGAAAATAAGATACATGTTACTGTTTAAACATTTCAGTCCTAATTTTTATCCAGAAATAATATGCAACATGAAAAACCACAATTCGATTTAGAAAACCAAAGTGAAAAAAAAAATCTAAAATTTAGTTCCACATGGCGAAATAAAGAGGATTGTGTTCAATAATTGGATCAATATGACTATATGATACAAAAAAAATCTGAATAAGTACACTCTAAGGGTAAGAAATATATCAGTGCACAAGAAAGAATATAAAGTAGAAATGTTTCATTTCCTCTGAATTGAATGTGCTGTAAACCACAGCAATACAATGATATGAAACATTAAGCACTGATGGTCTTCCACACATGGGCAGTTGTTATTGTCTGGCATGCTTTTCCTACTATACAATTGTGGACAGTCTGATGGCTAAATTAACAGTAATTAACAAATGTTCTATTTTTTTTCTCAAACTACAGTAATTCAGAGTAATTTTTTTTAAATCAGAGTAAGGGTTCCCAGAGGTTTAGTGGTTCTTGGTAGCATCCTGTCTTCACATGAATAACCTTTGTTTGTCAGAGACAGAGTTGGAAGGCAGCAGGAGGAAAAAGTAAGCATGTTTATGATTCAGTAGGATGAAATACAACAAAACAAAGTATTACACTCACTCCCTGGAAGTCAGAATAGGGAGTCCATTGTTCAATGTTATCTGGGCCCTGTTTGTTTTCTATGGACCATGAGTGACACTGGGGCTTTGTGTGTATTCCCATGCCTTGTTTGGTTTAAACAAAACCACGTGTGCTTGTAAGTTGTGACATGGCTAACACGCCCTGAGCTGCAATAAACCCTGTGGGGCGAAATGGACTTTGAAATATTAAACATGCACTTCATAAAAGGCCTCACGGTTATACATGTCTTTGAGCTGATGTGTCACAGCGCTTGAAGTTTGTATCTTCATAAACACTGGTTTTGGTGAGCATTTTTCACTGATTATTCATAGCTCTTTTGTGGTTCCTGGGTGTCCTTCACGAGTTTCTGCTGAGTTCTGGAGCTTTCGATAGATTGTTATGGAAAGTCCTGGGGGATACTCTGTTAACGCTGTATAATAAAGTAAATTGTCTTGTCTTAACTTTGTTAGAACATTTTGGAATAATGTTGCCTAACAAGATTTCTGCATTTTTTACCTCAAGGAGTTGGATCACGAGACGAAACAAGAACCAGGCATCTGGTGAAAGCATCATTTCTTTGAAAAATGAACAGTAGAAAAATGCCTGTAGAAAGTTTTGTTTTCAATTGGTCCAGTGCATTAGTCAAAAGAAAAATGGACCAATCCCATTGTTTTCTTACCCAACAGCAAAATAAAAATAAAATAAAAATACATAGAAATAAACACTGGAAAAGAAGTAATCTGCAGCTGTAGTACAATTACTCTCATCTTTTCTTGTGGGCCCACACCTGCACATGAAAAATGTGTAACAATGACATACTAGAAAAACACTGGAAGAGCGCAGACCACCACCAGTATTATATATGGAGTTACAACCATTTCAGTCAAAACTGGCCCTATCTCCCAATAGTAAAGAATCCTTCAAAAACATTCCTGATCCAGACAGTGATCCAGATCACCCCCAAAATCTAATCACTTGTTGCTTTTGTTATTCCAGACGTTCTGTGAAAATTTTGTTAAAATCCATCGATGATGTTTTGAGTTATGTTGCTAACAGACAGACAGATGGACAGACAAACTAACAATCCCCAATGATTGCATAACCTCCATTGGCAGAGGTAATTATGGAACATAGATTCAGCATTGACGAGTTGTTTGTTGTTAATAATTGTAAGGTACTTAATACTTTATTCTGTATGACAATATTTGATAACTAATAGTTTTCCTTCAATAATAATAATAATAATAATAATAATAATAATAATAATAATAATAATAGTAAAAGGCAGTCAGAGACAGCAGACCTTCGCCAAGGCCTGATATGGCGACAAAATGTGACGTGATCGAGCCATAGGTGTTTACCCATCTGATGTCTGAAGGTGAGACGACGTGAATGAAAAAAAACAAAAACATATTCTATCTTCTCTGAATCCTGAGATATTACCACTGATGTGTTTTAATCTTTGACCTTTAGTGTGACCTTGACCTTTGACCTTCATTGCTCAAAATGTAATGGGTTCTTCCTTGACCCATTTTCTATCATTCCTGAATGTTTCAGCAAAATCTATTCAGAACTTTTTGTGTAATCCTGCTGACAGACAGACCTGAATTTATTAATAATAATAATAATAATAATAATAATAATAATAATAATAATAATAATAATAATAATAATAATAATAATAATAATATTAATAATAATAACTGCTCATCAAGGGTCTAGAAATTGCAGTGAATGAATTGCATTCTTAATATCCTTTGCTAAGGAAAGTCCAGTGGAAAAAAATGTGTATGTATTTAAATGTAATACCCCTGATGACCACTAGTTGCTGATCCCAAAAATTCCTTGGTTTTCTGGACTTCCACTGAAATAGTCTTTTTATAATATAATAATAACTAGTTATTAATTTTAAGTTCATCATTTTTGTCTAGGAGTCATTGTAACAAAACTTTCTGAAAACGTAATGATTTTGTTACAAAAGTAATTGGTGAAGTTTACTGTTTTACTATATTAGTAAATTAGCATTGAGGAGAAGCTCATCCAACCCACCTAGACATCCACACTTCCACACTTTTGCCCAAATATGATTGAAATACAAACTAATGGCTTCAGAATGGTAAATTCAATGGATATTCTTGCAGTATTTTTCATTGTTTATGATATGCTTCAGCCCTGCGATGAACTGGCGTCTCATACAGGGTGTACCCCGCCTTCGCCCATTGTAGCTGGATTAGGCCCCCAGTGACCCCCGCGACCCTAGTGAGGATAAAGCGGGTTCAGATGATGAATGAATGAATGAATGATATGCTCCTTCTAAGGTGGTAACACGAAAGGAATATCCTTACTTCAGTAAATAGTACAAAGATAGTTATTGAAGGAAAAGTGTTCAGTATGCATCATGTGCCTTATATTAAGTTACTAATAGGTGCTAATGTTGTACACTGTTACTGTCAATAGTCACTTTTCCATTGGATCTAGTATGCACCAAACTTTTGCGATATTTACTAAATGTTAAAAAAAACAAAGCTTCATGACGTTAGTTTTTCCATTAAATCACAAGTGACATGAGAAGTCATTCCATAAGCATAATGATGAACATAAATATCATGTTGTTTTACACATATATTCAGTATTATTATATATTACCCCTCTATCCCATACAAAAAAAAAAAAGATTGGATTTCCTGGTATATGTTCCATGCTTCTTTTAAACCTCTTCTTCTTTGCTTGTTGTAACACTGGTCAACATCAGTTTTATTTAAAAAATCTAATTCCTATTGCAGTTTTGTGTAATACAGCATTTTCCCTATGCCCCCAAAAACACCTCTTGCCAGTGCAAAAACATTTAATTGAAATGAAAGGTTTCATCAAAATTTTTGTTTTTCCATTAGATGCAATTTTTTGCACAGGTTCTATTTGTGCAATTTGAGGGTCAATGGAAAAGCGACTATAGAGTTTCTGAAAATACCCATTTGGTACAAACAGTGAACAGGCTGTTGGTTGGATGGATGTAAGAAAACAAGAAAGTTGCATTAGAAATTAAACCAGAACACAGAATGGGCACAGAACAAACTTTATTTTGGCACACAAGCATGTGCAATTGTTATATAGCCAAACAGAATTAGATATGAATAAGGCCTTTGTAAGGAGCTAATATGTCTGCTACCAATATGTACATTAATAGATAAAGTGGTTAATTATGAATATATGTTAGAAAAGAAAAGAAAAGAAAAGGGGAAAAAAGTAGAAGTTAAAAAAAAAAAAAACAACAGCATTTTTTGTATCACTTCTATCTATTTAAATGACTTTATTTTGTGTGTTTGACAGGTCCAGGTGCACACAATGTTGGAGTCCGACATGTTAAGTGACTGCTTGGCAAGGCAGCATCTCCACACCTCTCACCAAGGAAACAGCCCACCTTTGTCAGGTTTAGATGACTTCACAGGTATGCAAAGATGAAACAGTAGCTGAACTGGTGAAAAGCTGTGTTTAGTCTCACCTCTTTAGAAATGAGTAAAAACAAAGAAAAGGGTAATAGGGGCCAAACACCTGAGCAGTTAAGCTGTCTCTTTCATTTTCTCCCATGGCCTCATTTGCTCCTTTCCCCCTCCCTCCTCTCCCATTCCTTCGATGATAGCTCATCATGCCAGTGTTTACCTTGTCCAATTACCGGGCACTGACTGTGGGCAAGTTGGCCCTCTCCCTGCCTGTCCTTCAGCTTCTCCAAACCGGTTTTCCAGCCAAACTCTTTTTCTTTCCCTTTCAATGGCTGAACAGGGATCAAGAAACTGTCAGGTACACTGAGGCTCAGTTGGCAAAAGCAAGAGGAGAGTGTCCAGGAGAGCTGTCCATGTCTATTACTTCAGACTACTTGCAGTTTTACCCAGAAGACTTTTAGGGAAAAGCCTCAAACAGCACACTACAAGCTATGTTTATCCATGGTGAAACAAGCATGTCAGTGTTTAATTCTGAAAGTGACCCAAGAGGATGTTCTCCTTATCAGAAACAACCAACTGGTATAAAACTGGAAGCTACTTTCTAAATGTACCTGTGGATGAACAGGATTGTACTGTGTGTTTACTGGATACAGAGACACATGCTTTTATCATCAGCTGCTCTTTAAAAGAGCTGAAGCCAAGCTTTAACAGCCCTGCTGATGACATGCAGGTGTGCTGTATGTTGTAATGTTTGAAGTGAATACACCACAAAACATCTATACTTTATTATCAAATAGCCTGCTATGACTTTTGTCCATCATTTGAGGTTTTCAACACAGTTTCACAGTGGAAAAAAGTACAAATACCCATAAGAATAACATGTTACTAGCTTTTGTTTCTTGCTAGGTACTGTAGTTAGCCTTTTTCAACCAAGAGACAAGGATCTCAGTTCCAAAAATGAAAAACTATGCCAAATTTGAAGTACTACTACTATGTACCTGGGCATGCTGAGCTGGGGTTGGCTCACAAAAGCCCTGGCTCCCTTAGAGTTACATTTAATGTCTTTCTTAAAATAAGCAAATTATTTTTTTCTCATGTGTTGTGGGCCAACTTTAAATGTTCACTGCATTTGTTAGATCTTAGATCCAATAGAGAAGGTTTCATTGTCTACTATGTGAAGCTTTGATTGACGGGTCTGTATGACAGGATGCTCACCTGCCGAGTCAGACTTTATTTAAATGTTTTGATAAAATGTTTGGTGTAGTTCTGGTGAATAGATTCTACTAATTAAACCATAAAATGACTTTGTTGCATTTAGCATGATCAAGTTATAGTTTTACAAAGTCAGTAATCTAGCATTTAGCATTAGCTCATCCATGAGTCATCACAGGCTCTGATCCTTCACTCTCCTGTATCTCTGCCCTTTTATTCAATATTACAGAAAATGTGAAAAATTAATCAATTAAAAAAAATACAGAAATATTATGTATAGTCTTTGTGTTGAACATATCAAACTTTCATCCATTTAAATACTTCTGTTACTGTCAGAACATACCTGCCAACATTTGAGTAGCAGAATCCAGGAGATTTTTGCCGCAGCGTTGGGTGTTGCATTTTCAGGACACATAAGTGAGCAAATATTGTTTTTATGATGATAAACGATGGTAAAGTGGTATGTCATTAGTTTCCAGTGCATGATTAAATAATCTAAGACTGTATTTATCCAGAAATATATTTTTATTTTTTCAATGGATGGCATGTATTGTCAAATTTACATGAACTTTATTATTGTTAATATTAAATTCACATTACATTATTAATTAATTCTCACTTTAATTACACACACATGTGCACACACACACACGGAATGAGAGATATATCCCCTGGTTGGATTCAAACATATTAAAACTGACCTTACATTAAAACTGACCTGCCATCGTTGGCCTGTGTGTGTGGAAAAGTTTCAGCCTGTGCAGACATTAACTACGCATCGATGAGTTGTCAGATAGTCAACAGATTAGGTGTATACGTTCCATACATGATCTCTGGCAATTGGAGAACACCAGCCAAATGATATGTCTTCAGATTTTGTTTTTGACGTTCAGACCTAATAAATTATGGGAGATTACTGCAAACAGGAGGGGGCGGGAGATGGGTCTGAAATACGTTAGAGTCCTGGTAAATACGGGACTGTTGGAGGCTATGTGTCAGAAGTGTAATTATTCTGTTAAATAAGCTTTCAGGAGATTAAATTACAACAAAATCACCCCCCTTGAAATGTTATGTGGGAAATTGTGGATAATAAACTATAACTGACCTTAAAAAAGTTCCCATCTGTGTCTTTTCAGGCGTGTATTCCAACAACAGCTTGGTCCACAACAGTAGGAGTTCAGAGTTTCTCCCTCCACCAGCAGACTCCACCTGCTCCAGGTATCAAGGCCTTGAAGAAAACTTTACTGCCAACAGTCCTATATCATCATTAACGAGTCCAGGAAGCATTAGAGAGGGGTGAGTGTCACACCACTACTAGCAGATTCCTGTCAGCTGGTCATTATACTGTAGCTTCCCTTTAGGGCAAATAAATAGAAGTTCTTACAAGAGAAAGATTTTCTTTTTCCACTCGTGATTTTCTTTCCCAGCATTTTTCACCGGTTTAGATGATTTTACAATGAAGTCACTATTTATTTATTTTTTTTGTCTGAAGACCTATCAAACATGATAAATACGCTTGAATAAAACTTGTAGGCATCACATTGTGTTTCATTCTTGGAAACACTGTGTCCAGAGGTAAAGTTAAACGATGGCTTTATCCTCTAAAGCATATATTTTCCCACTTACTGTCGATGTTCCATTAGCTCAGATGAGTCCTGCCAACTGAATACAATACAAGCGAATGGGATCAGTTTGTATGAGGACATTTTTATAGATAGGGACAGTGAGATGTTTTCTGCAACTTTACAACATCTAAGTATTGAATTTACTGGTTGTCTATCCCAAATGTCTTTTTTTTTTAATGTTTTGAATTAATTTCTCTAGTCATTTGGTGTTAATTAGAAAGATTTTTCGTATGGCCCAACATCTTTTAGCAGCCCCTCCCAGTGTTATGTCAAACCACAACATCATGTTTCAACCTCAAATACGTGGACGCATTCAAAGACATTGTCTCTGGGTGACTCTAAGGATTTTATAGGCGCTCAGTTTTGCCTTTTTCTATTTTTTCAGCTACAAAGCACATGCCCAGAAATATGGAGAGTGATGTGAGCGTATGCATTCTTGCATAAACCAGAGACATTATCACCAGCGATGGAGTTATGGCTTTGTGGTTGCACTGATTGGGCAGTTGGAAGCCACAGATCTTATGTGTACTGTAAACTGAGACAAATTTTGTCTAGGCCAGTATAAAAGTAGACTAGAGACTAAAAACATACAGCTGAAAGCCTCCAGGGCAGCAGTTTTTGGACAAAAGGCCTCAAATCACTGGGTCAGTGAAGGTTTGCCTGTAAACTAACATTTATTGACGTAACAGAAAAAAACTGAAAAAAAAAAAACTGTTTGACCAATAAAAGAGAATTAATAAAGGCTGATTAGACTTTTTATGGTTTAATGAAAATGCTAAATTACAATTGTCCACTAGTATTTTTATGACATTAATTCATGTTCCCTTTAGTGCTCTGTATTCACTTATATTATTTCATTCCAATGAGGCATAGCCACAAATGCCCAAATAATGTTAAACATTAGTAAAGTGACACCACTGGAAAGTGAAACCAGATATTAGATTAAATAGAAGTACAAATTTGACTTGTATGATTTTTGTCTTTGTTGGAAATGTTCAATATGATTTAAGTACTTAGATCAATAAAGTATAATGTCGATTTAATCATATTCAGACGTTTCACATGTAGCTTAAAGGACAGGGAAGTTTTCGAAAGATTTCCATGTAGGTTATGGTTTGAGGTTGGAGGGTTAAGGTTTTGATAAATGCTACTTTGAATAGAATATATATATATATATATATATATATATATATATATATATATATATATATATATATATATATATATATATATATTACTATTAGAACATATAGAAAAAATAGAGACATCTGTGAAATGTTCTTTTAAAATAGGTTAGAACCAATAGAAACACAAATAGATACATGTACTGCAAAAAAAACACAGCAAACTACAAATGCACATGTAGGCTGTATTTCCTCATGTTGTTACAGGTGGTTTTTCAGTCTTAGATACATTTCAAAAAGTAGTTGTAGTAGGTGGATATCCTTAATTTTTTTTTTAACTAATTCACATAATCACCCATAATATGTTGATATCTGTTTTTAATGGTTACAAATGATCAGTTCTTTAACTTATTTTAGTAACTCAACTCAAACTGCAGCTCCGTTCTAGGTTTTGGTGCATCTGTGAATATGTGTATATATAAGTGTGTGTGTACTAACCCAGTATCTCTTTGCTTGCAGCTTGAGCTTGCATGAAGTTATGCACAGTCTGTCCATTGACGTCTCCTTATAAAGACAGAGGATGTCATAGAATCCCACTGGTGCCCACAGTACACGACAGCCTGCCAAAGCCAATACCAGACGAGCACTTGTTTTTCCCTCAAATGATTTAGCGAGACGTTAAACACGTGAAAGTAAATTATCTTTGCTTCACAGCACAGCCGGCATCGAGCTCTGACCTCATAGCCAGGCGTGTGTTTACTCTGGCCGTGGCGAGCCATTTCAACTTTTTTTTTTAATTATTTAATACTTGAGGGATTCAGAGGCCCTGCCGTGCTCAGCCTTGTCCATCAGCGTATATTTGTGATGTGCAGTGTTTGTGTGTTTTGTGGTTTAGGAGCTGGTTTGGCTGTTTGGAGCGACATGCCTGTCATTTATACAGGGATGGCTCTCACACAGAAACACTATTATACACTTTAAAGGAAGGAGAAGTAATAAAGTTTACTCTGCAGACACTCTGAGTGCTATAAGATCCAAATAGCTGCTTTAATTGAGAGATGTTTGACAAGTCCACACATTTCTGTATTTACTGTATGTCCAACATGCATTAAGTGCCTGTGAGTACTTTATTGGTGGTGTTTTAGACTGTGCTAAATCTCCATCTGTGTTACATACATTCAGCTTGAGCCTCTGTGATCCAATAACTCCATGACATAGAAATATTACAGCAGTGTTTCTGCTGCCAAAACTGAAATCAGACCACTTTTGTGTGCAGAAACTGGCACCTTTGATAAACCTCCTCATCCCCTCCTCTTATCCAGGCCAAATGCACTGCTATTAAAAAGCAGTCGTGGATTAAGGAGGATTGCATCAAGTATAATGTGCATATAAACACAAGATCTTAAATTTTGCAAGCAGGATTCCTCTCATTCCAAATATACAGAGGGCAGCTGGGTATAGTTAGGTGGAAATGAAAAAGGGGTTCCGCCTCCAAAGTATGATCAGAGAAACTGTTTTCTGACGTCGTACTGACAGCCACTCCCTAGGGCTAAGGGCTCTTTGTTTAAGCGTACGGATCTGAGCGTTTCGGTCACAGCGCCTGCAGAGCGACAGATCGGCACGACTCAGACATCCCAGCTATGTTGTTGTAGCGTTACAAGAATGTAAGCCGTGGAACAGACTCGGTTGTTTATGGTTAAGGTCAACTCTGATGGTTCAGGGGCCAGTGAGGGAAATCCAGAGAAGTGTTGAATTCTTGGGGCTTGTAGTCATCGCAGAAAAGCTGCGCACATTCGTTTCAACAGTCGTACTATATCAAAGACCACTTTGTTTACATAATCCTATACAAAGCCTGGTCTTTATTACCATAGGAAGCCACAGCCATCTGTAAGTTATATCAGTTTAGGTTTCAAAAAGTCCTTCTGATGAATTTTGGCTTTTATTGTATTTCTCCACTGAAAGCAGAGACTGTTAAATTACATGTAATAGTATTTGACATGGGAAATGGGTAATAAAGAGACCTGCACATGATAAATGATAGATATGTAAAGAAATCTCCAAACATTTCCTATTTTATAGGCCGTCAGATGTGAATATAGAAGGGATGTGGGCCAACAGCCATCAGTATCTCTGACAAGGTCTGGCTTGTTTATGAATCCCACTGAAACTATGCAAAAAAAAAAAAAAAAAAACCCCAAGGCCATTTAACTCTCGGGGGATCAATATGGGACTGTACATCACGTAGAAGAGTCCACATGAAATAGTGAGAGCGAGCTCTTTGAAGGAGGAGGATGAGGTAGGGATGGGGGGGGGGGGCTCAAATACCGTACAGCTGCATATCTCCTTGGAGACAGATCAGGCTGCCTTTCTTCCTTCTTGTTGACTTGGCTGCACTGACTCATTCGTTTCCATGTTGAGTCAGAGTGTTTGTGCAAAGTCAGCACATTCTTGCAGTGAAACGATGGATACAGCTCCGCTCAAAACCCGCCTACTGTACGGTACCCCCCCCCCCCCCCCCCTGGATGTGGAGACACTTCCTCCAAAAAACTTTTAGTGAATTTACATGTTTGTATGTGACAAGACAGCTGCTGCAGCCAATGGTTATCTGTTTCAACTATAACCACAAAATACCCACTTTGATGTGATTTTAGAGCTTTCTATTAAAGTCAGTCTCCACTAGAGTAGATGATAAAAATACTAGCAAGAGTTTTAACAGAAACCCAAGTGTTCAGAGTTTAAATGACTAAAACTGACTCAATCTTCTTCCAAAAGTATCAAGCATATTTTCAAAGACAAAATGTGTTTCCAAAGTTCCCTCTGTTGTAATATTATACTTTTATTTATATATTTGGTCATGAGTCCAACATTAATTTCCTGAAACTGTTTCTGAAGTTCAGAAAAACTAGAAGAAGGCTTGTTGTGATTATAACATAATTATATTATTGCAGTTTTTGTGCTCCGTTCAGATGTGTAAAAACAGTTCAGTGAAACAGACAGATGCCAAATGTCATCACTATATCCACATTTACTTATTTATCTTTTTTTTTATTTATTTTTTTTTAGATATGTGTGGCAGTCTTTTAATATTAGCTGCACATCCTTGAAATCCTTGACATCCTTGTATTCCTATCTTTATGGGGACATTGAAATGCTTATACAGTCACACCATGGGGACCTCTGACACTATGCAGACCAAAATTCAGGTCCCCACAATGGTTAAATATAAATAAATATCCCCACTAGTAACATACAAATGATGTGGCCCAAAAATATATGAATTTGTTTTTTCAGGAAGTCCCCAAAAAGCAAGAGGGTAAACAGGTGCAAAGGTTTGAAGATGTGTTTAGTTAAAGAAGAAGCATTTATTTTTATGTGCTTTTTTGTTTATTCAATTTATTTTTTAATTTTTATTTATTTAATTTTTTAATTATTTATTTATTATTATTGATTTATTTATTTTAAATTTAATTTTCGCAATTTTATCATTATTATTTATTATTATTATTATTATTATTCTGATTATTATTTTATTGTATTTAAAAAGGTGCTTACATTTAAATGGCTACTTGATTACAAACTTGGTCCTCATGAGACATGTAAATTAGTATGTGTGTGTGTGTGACAAATTACATCCACAAAAAATTCCTTAAAATCCTTCTAATTTTTGCTAAAGTCTCTGTTGTTGAAGTAAAATCTTTCCAGAATAATACTAATGAAATGTTACCACACATGTTACTGATAAAGAAAACTCATGTCTTAAATGCTGGTTGGCTCAAGTTTCCAACACAGTAAATTTTGCAGTGTTAAATCAACACTTAGAGAGTTTATTTAACTTCTTCTAGAGTGTATTTGGTCCCATTGTCTCCAAATTAACACTGCAAAATCTACAGTGAAGATAAGTCTGAGGTCAAAATGTTAAATTATTAGAATTAACAAAAGAATAGGTTTTAGCCCAAAGGAATATTAGTCTCAGATCTACTTCAAAACACTGTCTGCACATTATGATCCATTCACTTTACAGGTTCTTTCTAGTGGAATATTTACTAATCCATTGTATACACTGTAGAATTTACAGTGTTAATTTGGAGACAATGGGACCAAATACACTCTAGAAAAAGTTAAATAAACTCTAAGTGTTGATTTAACACTGCAAAATTTACTGTGTACATGTACATAAACCAGCATATATGTTTAATAACACATATATATATATATATTAAAAACATAAGATAACCAGCACTAAAGTCATTTATTTTCTGATTCATCTTATTAATTATAAGTATAAAATAGTTCCCATACACAAATGAGTAGGACGAGCCCTTTGTTTCCACACACTTATTTAGGTCTGGGAACAGTGGGGGAATACTCAATTTGGCCTGGGGGTGGTGTATCCCTTTAATGTACATCAGTAAGTGGAACAAAAGAAAAACAAACGTGTTCCCACAAATGTCACTGATCCCATTTCCTCTGTCTGACCTCCCAAATGGACAGTTTGTTGAAAAAGTTTGAATAGCCTTTTATGATGTAGTAGACTCAGTAATTGATCTGGCTGATGTCATGTTCCCTACAGGAACAGACCAGCGTCATTGTTCATGTCTTCTGAGGTCAGTCCTGCCAACTCGTCATCAGAACCAGCAGACGTCCGCTTACAGAACTTCCACAAACCCTACAGCCACCAACAGCTTTACTCACAGCAGCACGGTACGTGTCTGAACACTGCATGTACTGCCTGTTTGTTCCTGCAACGCTTGACCCTGATCATTTCCTCTGTGGTTCTTTAAGGTGGTCTGTATGGGGAGGGGAAGGCAGATGGAGGCTTCAACCCCCCAAGTTACTTCACAAACCCCTCAGCCCCTCACTCTGCAGGTGAGATAATGAAGAAGCACAGGACGTGTTAGAAAAAGAAACCATTTTGTAAACAATCAGATTATATGTGTCACGTGCAAAGCTTCAATAATTCTTGCTTGGTGGTTTTCCTTTGTGTATCATTCGTTCATTAGTTTTTTAAAAAATAAAACCAAAAATTAGACAACAAAAATCAACTTGTTTCTTCATTATTTGTTTTCAAAACCAAAATGATATAACAGATAGTGATGTGTTTTTTCAGTTTTCCTTTTTGTATTTAAATTAATAATGGAAAGAATGTTTCCTGTTTTATCCAATTTTGACCTGAAGCAAATTGAATAAACCAGAAATTAATCTTAACCATCTAAAGAAACATGTCCATCAGACTTTAGGATCATTATGGTATGATGTGACACCAATGTTCTTTGTGATCATATCTTCACTTCTAAGGGTGACCCTCTTAGTTTCCATCATTGTCACTGCAGGTCATTTCCAGTTTACTCAATTTGCTTCAGTTCATACTAGTGTAAATGTAAAATGTTATTATTTTTAACCAACAGGTGCAGTGTTTACAACTGTTTCTTTGTTTACCTGTAAAGCAGATATACAAACACTGCACCTGTTGGTTAAAAATAATCAAATTTTACATTTATTTTTGGAAGACACTAGTATGAACCTTTACAAGACATTAACAAATAGATAACAAATGGTTAATACATAATGAACAAGCCATTTATAAATGGGTAATAAATGGTTAATACATAGTCAATTGTGTGTAGGTATTATAAAGTGTTACCAAAATGTTTTATTTCATACACGTTTCTTTCCTTCAAAACTTAAACACATGTTGTCCAACTGAGTGGACATTTTTGTGACTCCATAAAAAAATAGGTTAATTAAAAAGATTGTTTTTTTTCATGCCTAAAGATGAATAAAAACACTTAGGGAAAAAAAATCTTGACTAAGATTCTCATAATTCATGCATCAAAGGGTTAATTTCCGTTTTGGCCTCTTTAGGATTTGACTTGCTGCAGGACCTCCAGGGCCAGGCCGGAGGCAGCTACTCACTGTCTTGCCCAGACGACAGCTTCCTCTTCCAGGCAGGAGGTGTGGACCGCTGCCTCAGTCAGATCTACTCCATCTACCTGGACTCGTGATGGCAACCAGAACAAAATCACACAGCGTGTGATGTGACTCCAGTCAGTCATGTACAGTATATATATATATATATATATATATATATATATATATATATATATATATATATATATATATATATATACACAAGGGTGAAGCTGAGTTCTGGACAAATGTGGAAAATACATGAGGTTTAAAAGGTACAAACAGACACAAATGCAGAGCTGCAGGAAAACTGGCAAACATGAATGACCAAAGAGGAAATGTGGTCAGATTATAAATGTAAATAGCAGTGACTTTTAATATTCAGAAATGAGCAGTGCATTTGTGATCTGGATAAAATGAGCTATAGGCTTTGTTTGCTAGTTCGTCCTTGTTGAGACGCATTTTGTAATAAACGTCCAAAATCTAATTAACGTTTTCATTTCATTTTGTAATAAGTTTTGCTGCATTATGTAATAATTTATTCCATTTTGCAGCAGCAGGGTGCTTTGGTGGTGTGGCATTAAAACTGAAGGAGCTGTTTGGGAAATATTCCAAGTAGCTGGAAATTAGAAATATTAGACATATGGACAATTTGAAATTACGGATATATTTTGGAAATATAATTTTTTTTGTTTGTTTAACCTTTTGAGGCAATTTCATATTAGTTTAAAATGAATCTTAGTGGATAAATTATCTGGTCACAGCAGCTCTGTAAACAAGTAGAAGACACTTACATTGTTTATCTTCTTCAGCCTCAAGGGGGTTTTCTGGTAAATTCAACCTAAAATGCATGGCCAAATTAAAGGAAAATACAATTAACAAATAAACAATGCTTTGTAATTGTTATTACATAATGCACCATGTTATTAGATTTTCTACAGAATAAAAAAGTTGCAAGTGCATTTTGTAATAATCTTCTCAAAATGTAATAACTTATTACATAATGCGGCAAAATGTATTACAAAATGCATAGGGGCAATTTATTACAAAATGAAATGAAAAAGTTATTACATTTTGGACGTTTATTACAAAATGCGGCTCAACATCCTTCAGAAAGTGACATAATTCACTCCATCCTGATTCTAATGAGGATATTTCCACTTCAACAACAGTTTTGCTTCCTGCAAAAAAAAAAAAATTTAATTAAATATCTTTCTTTGTCTCAGTGCTAGCTTATGAGGACTTTCTGTACCTGTTGGCCCATGGATCAACCAGTAGGGACTCAGTGATGACACCAAAAGACATTCCACACACTTGGAGCCATTTGTTTGTAATATTGGACAGCTTTTCCTTCTTTTTACCATAACAGAACATTCAAGCATAACAATCCAAGATGCATGAAGACAAACAAAAACACTACTTCAACTATTTACTAGTGTTGGAAATGTGCAACTTTTCAAAAGACAATGCAAGAAAATACCTTTTTTTTTTTTTTTTTTTTTTTTAACACAAGCCCAAATTATTGAAGTTGTATGGATATGTAAAGATAATAAATTGCTGTTAACAGTCAGATCATAGAATGAGTAACTGGGAAGTGAATAAATACTGAAGAAGTTAGAGCAGCAGTTTAGCACCTAGACTGGAAAATGGAGAAAACAGACATCCTATGTGTTTTGATTTAATTTCCCCTGCCGTCTCTGTGAAGCTAAGCTAGCATATGTGTATATTGTCATAGCCTCTCTCATGATTCAAAGACAAATCTTTTTCATGTTAGCTTTTATGTGTTTGCCTAAAGTGTCATTTATGTGACATATTTACAAGCTGGATCTTTGGCAGAAAGTCACAGGTATTTTGGAGCCCGTCAGGATTTAGTGTTGGCAGTGTGAACGTGAAACAAACACTGCACAAAGATTGAAAATGGAAACATTTAGTGTTATGTTAAAACTAGGGTTGTCAAATGATTTAAAACAAATGGATTAGATGAATTTTGATTAATCATGAACAGAACACTTTGTGAGTCGACTGTTTTGTCTAGTTTTTTTTTTTTTGTACTCTAATTTCTCACAAAATACACTAAGAAAAACTCACTAAACATGCTAAAATCCACTAAAATTCCTGCAAAACAACTATGAAATTCATAAAATATATTCAAAAACTCTTCTAAAATACAGAAAAAACACTAACAAATTTTACAAAATATCTGCAAAAATATGTATATATATCCAATTTACTCAACACCGTCAACAGTTTCAACAAAACAACTGGAAACAAAAACCTGTGTCATTTAATTGCATTAAAAATTGTAATCAGATTAATCATGATGATGGATTAACCTGTGTTAATTTTGACAACCCTAGTTAAAAACAAAATACATTCATGTTATAACAACGAGAGGCTTTACTTTACCACGAGGAGATGTTATTTTAACATATTTTAATAAATTACTGAACTAAATTTGTACTGTATAGTGACAATATCAGACTATTATTATTGTACTGTTGTGACTAGGGGAGGATGTTCCTATTCAACTCCAGTCTCATAAACAGTTTATAATCATTTAAGGATGTAATGTGAGTCGATCAGCTGTAAAGTGAACTGAAACATAGATTTTACAGAGTAACTTTTCAGCCGCTTGTTAATATATTAATGCTATGGTGAAGCACTACAGGAACCAGGACAGAGGATTTTAACACCATTAGAAAATGACCCAGTGCTGCCCCCTTGTGTCTGAACAATAAAAATTACTCTAAAGAAGTGACAACAAAATAAACTGCACTAAGGACTTCACACCATATGTTTAATCCAACAACAAACAGCCAACTGCATTATAGTGTTTTTGTTCCGTATAGTATCTACATTTTTGCTTCAGCACAATGCCTTTAATTGTTTTAATTTTTTTTTTTTTTTTTTATCAGTGTTATATTCAGTTGGGAGGGGGTGTGCATTGTTTACAAGTTCCCTGCACTCTTTAGAAAACGACCAAGCAGAAAATGTTTACACTGATTTTTGTAGCATTTCAAAGATTTCATTATAATGTCATTGAAACGTGTATAGACTGTGTAAAAATGTGTCTGTTTTTTTTGTTTTTATATCTGAATAAAGAATCTGTTTGTACATGTTTTTTGGTTACTTTGTATGTGTTAATGCTGCCATCTATTGGTCATAATAATGCATCAGAGGTGGTAAAAATGCATTGTTTTTCAAAATATATTTCCCATATACCACTTTTTTGTCTGGAATCAGGTACATACATTGAAGATAATCACATTGGTTCTTCAATAATTATAATCTCTTACCATTTTACAGGTGCAGTTTTTATATTTTGAGTGTATTTCAATGGCAATACTTTTACCTCTTTTACTTGCAGCAGAGTATTTATGCATTGTGGTATTATTACAATACCTGAATAAATAAATACCTGAATACCAGAGGTGGTAAAAGTACTCAGATTCTGTACTTAAGTAGAAGTACAGCTACTGGTGTGAAAAAATACTCTGGTAAAAGTAGAAGTACTGATTAAACTCCTTTACTGAAGAAAAAGTAAACAAACAAAAAAAAAGTACAACTCTCTATTGCAATAAAGTAAAAAGAAAAACTGTATTTCTTTGCCATGGATGAAATAATACTTATTTAACCAGGGAAAAACAGGAAAGTTTCAAAAGTATACAAAAAATTAAAGTATTTAGAGGTGGATTACTGAGTAGAAAATGTGTTTGATCAACTCGTGGTACTCAGTTTTGTGGGTATGGGCAGGAAATGTAAGAAAAATGGGAAGAAAAAAAGTCACAGTTTGGATGAAACGTCATCATTATGAGATAAAAAAAAGTCATATGTGGGGTTTTAAAAACATGCATAATTATGGGATAGAAAAAAAGTCAAAATGATGAGATACAGTCATCATCTTTCATGTAAGAAAGGAAATGCATAATTATAAGGAAAAAGAGTTTAAATTATGAGATAAAAAAAAAGTCACAATCATGAGCTAAAAGTGATAATTATTATATATAAAGTCACAATTTCTCCACTGATTTTTTTCCCTCTGAAGTCAATTACTGTTTAGTTTGAGTCTATTCTGAGAATGTAAGGAGTATAAAGTACAGATATTTATATAAATGTAAAGAGTATAAAGTACAGATATTTATATAAATGTAAGGAGTATAAAGTACAGATATTTATATAAATGTAAAGAGTATAACGTACAGATATTTATAAGAGTATAAAGTACAGATATTTATACAAAAATGTAGGGAGTAAAAGTAAAAAGTTGCCAGAAAAATAAATACTCAAGTAAAGTACAGATACCTAAAAAGTCTACTTAAGTACAGTAATGAAGTACTTTTACTTAGTTACTTCCCACCTCTATAATGCATGAACACTTATCACGAGTATTTCATTTCTGTTTTAGAATTGTATTTTAAAAGCTTGGTAATTCATATTTTTACTATAAAATATTGCATTTAAGTAATATTTCATGTTAGAAAGGTGCATTAAATCTATCTTTTTTTTTGTCATTTTCATCTAATTATCCTTTATTTTACAATGTATTTTTATTCAACATTCAAGAATTTGTAACAATTAAGACCATTTAATTGTTGGCATCTATCATATCACACTTTAAATGACAAAATAGATCAAAACGAAATAAAACTAAACTACAGTGAAACATCCCATCCATCCATCCATCTATCTATCTATCTATCTATCTATCTATCTATCTATCTATCTATCTATCTATCTATCTATCTATCTATCTATCTATCTATCTATCTATCTATCTATCTATCTATCTATCTATCTATCTATCTATCTATCTATCTATCTATCTATCTATCTATCTATCTATCTATCTATCTATCTATCTATCTATCTATCTATCTATCTATCTATAACAATTAACAGGTCAAATAACATCTACAAACACTATGTGCACTGCATGTGTATTAAATTAAGATGTAACTAACACAACTTTATGTCCAGCCTGTTGTCATGTGTAATACCACAGCAGAACCAATGTTTAACATCAACTTAAAAAAGGAAATTAAATCTTCAATTCAGGAAATCTTTAATCAAATATTTTTTTTTTAGTTAACCATTGAAGTGGGTTATTTTTATCCAGCAGAGGGCGCTCTATCACCACAAAGCTGCACCGGGTCGATCAAACTTTGCTCTGAGGTCAGTGGGGATGAAATCAGTGGGTTGCAAAACCCACACTGTGTTCGATTCATGATTCAGCAATATGAACAACATCCAATCACAGGTCCACACATAACACAAACTATGGCACACACACACACACACACACACTGATACCACACACACAAACAAAGTGGAGGCTTGTCCTTCCACATTCCACGCACTCTGGAAGAGACAGACACACCCTCGGATCCGGAGGAGGAGAAGGAGGAGGAAGAGGAGGAGGAGGAAGAGGAGGAGGAGGAGAGGCTCAGCTGTGGATGGGATGCAGAGAAGAGGAAGACAGAACGATTTGGACTTTCATCCAGACATCCAGGACTCAGAGGTTTCTGAAAACAAGGGCTGAAAAAGACTTCCTTCCAGAGGTGAGAGAACACAGCCAACACAGGTGTGCATTCAATTTATGGGATGTTTGTGTTTTTATTATTGCACATGAGGATGCATTTGCATTTTGCATGTTTAAAAATATAACTTAGATTGGGTTACACTGGTCTACAAGAAAATGCTTCAGGAATAAAACTAATGAAATGTTCCCACACGTGCGTTACTGATGAAGAAATAAATACTGGTTGGATCAAGTTTCCATGATAAGTTTTGGGTCAAAATATGAAATTCTTAGAATTAACAAGAGAATAGTATTTTCTTATTATTTCAAGACACAATCTTCGTATTTAATCTTAAAGGAATTGTATTTAAGGGTTTTTTGGAATTGTGTTAAAAGTTATAATGATTAGCTTCTGATGACAAGAACCAGCTCCTATTATAATAATAGTAATAATAACAATAACACTGGTCTACAAGTCCAATGGTTCTGGAATAAAACTAATGACATTTTACCACATGTGTGGAAAAAAAATAAAAACAAAACTCATGACTTCAATGCTGGATCTTGGATCAAAATGTGAAATTCTTAGAATAAACAAGAGAATAGGTTTTAGACCAAAGGAATATTGGTCTCAGATCTACTAGATCTACTTCAAAACACTGTCTGTACATTATGATCCATTCACTTTACAGGTTCTTTCTAGTGGAATATTTACTAATCCATTGTATACATGTACATAAACCACCATATATGTGGAATAACACACCATCATATATATTAAAAACATGAATTAACCAACACTTTTGTAATTTATTTTCTGATTAATTTTATTAAAGTATGTAAGATTTAGCACATTTAATGTCTGAAGCAGATACTTAAAAAAAACACACTGTAGAGCACTGTTATAACTCAGTAGAATGGATTTAAGAAGCTCATACAAAAATTCTATAATGCAACAGCAGTGACAGAAGGAAAAAACTGAGGAATGATGCAAAAAGTGATCTCTGGTGTTTATATTTGGATATATTCTTGAAAAATAATTTCATATGCATGATACTGACAAGAATACTGACTTAGCTTATGTTCATTTAGTTTCTCTATAGGTCAAAAAACAAAAAATAAAATAAGTATAACATTCAATTCTGGAAGAAGAAGAAAACATTAGCAAAGGAAATATTGACAGCACGATCATTAGTTGGTTCTAATGGTAGAAGTTCAGCTCTGAATTCATAAACAGACATTTATGATGGAAATTTATGAGAAGAGAACAAGAACCATTAATATGTTCACTACCACAGAGGATGTAGAAAGTCACATTGTTCATGGGTGAGATCATCCATGTTCTCCAGGATTAAACTACACACACACACGCACACACACATACACACACACACACACACACACACATACACATACACATACACATACACATACACATACACATACACATACACATACACATACACATACACATACACATACACATACACATACACATACACATACACACACACACACACACACACACATACACATACACATACAAATGCACCCTATGAGGTGACGCTCTAAGAAAATCCACTGTTTGTAGTGCAATGGATGTCTTTTACACTCTCTGCAAAGGTCAATCTGCACTGTGTTTGTGTGTGATTTAAAAAAAAAAAAAAATCCAAAGATCAACTTCATCTGTCAATATTTAGACTCAACACATTTGCGTAAAACTCAAACAAGCCAGATTTATCACTCGAAGCATGTTGAGCCGTGCAACCTTTAGACCATCACCGTTATCGGGCTTGTGACAGGATTCATCTGTTGTAACCGGGTGAAAGTGTTGAATTAACTCTTAACAGTACAATGGTTTTCCTGTAGCGTTTGTTACATTCAGACCAAATCATCCAAATTTAGGCAAATTATGACCTACAGGAGAAACTTTTCTTTTCCTCTCCAGGGTGATAAAAGATTTGAATATGCCATGTGTTAACAGCACTGCATGCAAATAAGAGTGAAATGAAATACCACTACTAACCCAAGACCATGACCTAAATATAGTTCACATGTCACTGTATGAATTAGACCATAAAGACCCAAACACCAACCAAAAAGCAATATATTTTGATCCACTAATACTATATTAATCCTTGTTCAGGGTTCCTTCAATTTAAATTCCAGACTTTTTAAGACTTTTTTAACACCATTTGAAATTAAATTTAAGACCAAGCCGACAATAAACCAAAATTGAAAAGGCTTACCCAACTGTTTATTTTAAATAGAACATTAGTTGTTAGTCCAGTTGCTGCTACATTCATGAAACATTTGTATCAAGTAATGTAACTTTGACATTTTTCATATAAAATACTATATAAACACACACTTGCAAAAAAACTAAGTATAGTTAAGTCATTTTCTACTCACCCTAAATAATTTTTGTAATATAGACACCCTAAATGTTACCAAATACTTTTTTATTTCAAACTAACATAAATCTTACTAATGTGTCCACATTTTTAAGACTTTTGCAAATTTTATTTAAGACATTTTAATGCCAATTAAGGCCTTATTTTTAGAACAATGAATTAAATGCATTTTAAGACTTTTCAAGGATCCGTGGGAACCCTGTTGTTAATAATTTGTGTAAAATGGTGTTTGATTTTAATCTGTTGATTTTAACTTTTTATGTACACTTTGAGATTTAATTTCAATTTAACAAACTTGATAAATAACAATAGCTGTCAGTACTTGTTTTATGTTCAGATCTTACAGAAAAAGTAACTTTCCCTGCAATTTTCTCTGTTTTTCGTATAATAACCTTCAATGTTAATCTGAGCTTTAATGAACATCTACATGATCAGTGAATTAAATACCAGAAAATACTTGTTTCATATCTAGGTTAAGTATAAATGAGCTTTCATTTGTGAACTGACACAAAAGTAGCACTGGGTTTTTATGGGTTAAACTCATCTTTGTCTTATCATACAACACTGTGCAAAAGTCCTAGGCCAACATTAGGTTTATTGGTTTAATAAAGTTATAATGACCACACGTATACATTGCTCATTCTTTGCATTAGTAAGACCCAGTCCATTTCTAAACATATGTTAATTAAAAAAAAAAAACCTTTACACAGTCAATTCAACTCCAGTGATGAAATGAACTGAACAACACAACAGAGGAACTAAAGTGTGTGCACAAAAAATATATGAAATATAAAAATATGGAGCTATATTAAACTCTATAGTGTGTCCTACTATGTGCAATGAAGGATTTTTTTTTTCTTTTTTAATTCACAAATGAAATGTTTCATCCCTCATTATTGAACCTTTAACTCAAGCTTCTTCTAAACTGTTAATTTCAAGTTTTGCTTCTCCTTGCTCAGGGTGTGAAATGCAGACTGTATCTCCATGTTTGCTCTAATAGATTATAGTAGACAGCCCTTCTGCCTCCCTCATACCTACAGTGTCATATCTTATCCTCTCATACTGTTCTCTGTCAAACATTCAGCTCTATTTACATGTTGGGGGTATTAGATCATCCGCACCAGCAACAAAAAAGCTTTCCTTTGACGCACACTTCCTGCATTTGTTTGAGAGGCTCGCTGCTCTCCTACTTATGAAGCAAGGCTCAAAATCCACCTCTGGCCTTCTTGTTACATGTTTAATTCATTTTAAGTGATACAAATGGCTCAGTTTCTTTGGTGCAACCATAACATTTCATCTCTGGAGAGGTTTTAAACTAGTCCAAACCAAGAGACAAGGAAAAATATCTAAGTAAAAGCTCAGATTTTTTGCCTCACTCCTACACTTTGGAAAGTTCAGATAAATATAAACCACATGACAACATTGGTGTTTGTCTTCGAAATGCAAAACGTGTTCTGCCATACAACAAATGACCACTGAGGTAAATATGTCGCCAATCATAACTTGTGTCTACTTCTGCCACTGTAGACATAGGCTGTATTTCCATCTGTGGTCGGCCATCGAGGTCAGTAAGTCATTCTCTACTGGTGTGAACATCATCGGAAACACTGAGCTATCTATATTGTGAAGTTTTTCTTGAAATTGTATTCATTTATACCCAATAGACTATTCTCTTCATTTCTTAGCAATTGTCTTAGCTGTACTGTTTGTAGTAGGGCATTAACGACTTCAGTGTTTTTCAGTTTTTTCCGACTTATCTGTCAATAAAGTCGGAGTCAAGTCGACTTATCACGATGACGTCATGACATTGTCAGCTGGAACGACACAGACACGCGGCTAAAAAAAACAACAACACACGGACACACGTCTGTCCAGCAATGAGCAACTTGTATTAAAGTTCATTGCAATCTAACAATGTCCACTGACAAGACACAAGCATCAGCATTTTAACACCAACAAAACAAAGGCTAACGTTAGCAAAGAATTTCCTGTTAAATTTAACTGAACATCAGTAGGTGAACATGTGTCCACATTTTGTCTGGACCCATGGCTCTAAAACAGGACTGTCCACACATCTGTCACGCGTCCTCACTTTTCCTATTGAGTGCAGAACGTTTAATTCAGCGGCCGATAAGTTGCACACCACTGTTCACATCACGTTTGGAAAAAATGAGCGCGCCTTTGCTACTGCTCACTCAGGTTAGCTAGATGATGCTGCTTATATCACGCAGATTAGCGAGTGAATGCATCTTCAGATGGCTGTGCCGTTTTTTTCATCTAAGGTGAAGTAAGGTAAAGTAAAAGAGAGTGACAGACACACATCGCATGTGTGTCTGTCACACGAGAGAGACAGACAGACAGAAAGAATAACATGCGACTTGTGACTCATCCAAATTTAAGTCGACTCGTGCTACGGGAGTCGACGTGTCAACTAATCGACAAGTCTGTTAATGCCCTAGTATGTAGGATATTTCATCCAATCACATTTCAGTCTTTGTGTGTTGCCAGGGTTAATCTAATCTGCCCTGAGCCTTCAGAATGAGTAGTGAAGGTCCACGTAACTTAGGTAAACTATAGCATCAGGACTGTTTTAATGTTTCTAGATGTACGATAATTATCATATTTGTATGATAGTTTTTCCCTCTGCACGATGTATGATCAATAATGGGGGAAAAAAAAACAAAACGTACGATCATTTCAGGTAGTTCCCCAAAAACACATCTCTCTCTGACATCGAGAATCATTTGGTATGCGTTGCACTCAGGCACAAGACACACAGCACACACAGGGCTGCTACCATGACAACCAACATCTGCACAAGTAGGCATGGCATTGGGTGACCGACAACGACCTCCAGGTTGAAATTGAGTCTTTCTAATTGGGTAATTAACACATGTTTGTGTCCCTTCACCTAAATAAAAATCTTTCTAGTCTGGTAGTAGCCCTGTGCATTTGCATTCTTTTTGTGCCATAGTTTACCCAGTAGCCTCGTACAGGGATATTACTGTGAATTACTGTTTAAAAATTTGACATGAAAAACTTTTCAAATGAACATAGTGCTAAAATGACTACGTTGTATGCGCTTTGTTTGTGTATGATAATTATCTGAGACTACCTGTCATCCTCTGTATTCACACCACAAACATCACCAAACTAATCCTGACATGGATTAGCTCCTGAAATTCATTCCTAATTGTTTCAACCTATACAGACCCAATGGGACATTTTTTTTTGCAGTTTCCAAATGATTTTTCTTCTATATACTTAAGTAGTGTATAATACAATAGAGAACTGAAGAGAAATTGACTAAAATTGATCATTTACTGCACAAACACTGTCAATGATCCAACTCCATGGGTTTTATTGATAAATCAGTGTTGTAGAAAATGATGGTGTTCCCACAGTAACTACATAAAGAGCATCTATAGAAATGATAATAATATGTGGTATATAGAAACTCATACAAGTACATCTGTCATTATAGCCCCTGAACAGATTTTTGTGGCTATAATGACAGTGACAGTTTAGCCCTCCAGTATCTGGGGGTACTTTTTGCGCATACTTTGCACTTTTTGTGAAAAAACTTTATGTCATGTTTCTGAATTTAAATAAGGTCAGATTTCAGGAGTCGGTCATTTTTTCATGATCTTTAAAAGTTTGGACATCAACTATTTGTCCATTTGCACATTCTAAACAACAGAAAATGAAAATGAAAAAAGAAAATGACTAGACTCGTGTTTGAATCCACACACTCCTACTTTCGTCATAATCACTGTTTTTGATCCATAAGACATTGAGGCAGAAATTATGTCAAATAAAAAAAAAGTGTGTTTTTTTTTGCATCAAGATATATAGTGATATCTTACTCAATAGAGATTATTTCTATATAAAAAATGGTGCGTTTATATTACAAACACAGCATTTGAAGGGTTAAAAATGTTATCATTATTGAGTATTTGCTTTTAACTATTACTTTTTTTTCTATTTCATCAACTTGAGCTTCAAATAAAAATACCAAACTATGTGGATTTTTTGCACATTATTACACAAGGGTACTTGGTTGTTGTTTTTGGAACACTTGGTGCTTAGTAGGGGCATTTCTGGGAGGAATACCCAAAGTTAAAGTTTTACAGTGGATTGATCACATTTGTGATGAAGGTCATGAGGTGTGAAATCCACATGTCAACTGTGGAGACATTAATCCTTATCACTTAACACCTTATCACCTTAATCAAAACCAGTAAGACACTGTTTTTAGACTAAATGTGTAAACACAGCTATGAACAAAATAGCAGAATGGAATATTTAAAGGGGAAGTATCATGCAAAATGCACTTTTTACTGTTTTTCCAACACAAACGGGTGTTTTCTGTTTGTCAGGAGACACTTAAATTATGAACAAAACCCATCTACTCTCATTTTCTCCAGATCCATTTCTTGTTGGAGGAGGATAAAAATGCTCTGTTTTGGATTTTCTATGCTTCGTATGTCACATTAATAGATTCATTTGAATACCCCATCCCACCAGCTCAGCTAACCCCACCTACTGCTCACAGACCCACCATTATTCTCTATCACTAGTCTCAGTGTGTATTCCGGCTCCATGGGTGGCACTATAACTAAGGTGTCGTGGCTCATCTGGCCAGCCCAGGTACAGACGAACCTGACCTGAACACACACCAGCGCTATTAATGGACCAGGACCTGAAAGCACCGGGGCTGTAAAACTCAGCACTCGGTCCACTTTGATTCTCTCCATCTGATTTTATTACATCAGTGTCTTTGCCTCTTTTTTGTCATGACCTCCGCTCCAGTGACCTTTCCCCCAATCTCCACACTCACCTGGTCCTGCACTGCGCAGCTGCAAGCCGTTCCTAATCGGTGGCTATATAAGCAGTAAGGCTTGTAGCTGCCAGTGCAGGACCATTCAGATATGTCACCTCCATAACCCGGACTATCGCTTCCATCTCCCCAATCACCATAACCCGGACACTCATCATCACCACGGACTCTGGCCGTCCACTCCCAGGTTGTGTCTGTCTTGTCTTTATGTTGTAGTTTTGTTATTAAATTATTTTGCCCTTCAGTACTGTGCATTGGAGTCCTCCTGTTCCACCTCACCCCGATCCTTGACAAAATGGTCCTGCCACCATCTGGACTCCGCCAGTGCTGAAGGGACCCTTTTTGTTTTTAGTTTTCCCCGTTTTGTTCTAAAGTCTGTCCAGTCTTGCGTTCTGTCCCTGTCTGTGTATTTCCCAGTTAGTTATGTTTCCCTGCCCCAACATTCAGTTTATCTGCCCAGCGTCCTGTATATCCTTCCTGGCGTTCTGTGTTCCTTCCTAGCGTTCTGTGTTCCTTCCTAGCGTTCTGTGTTCCTTCCTGGCGTTCTGTGTTCCTTCCTGGCGTTCTGTGTTCCTTCCTGGCGTTCTGTGTTCCTTCCTGGCGTTCTGTGTCCCTTCCTGGCGTT